>CM070033.1:105171418-105189470 GCA_036250615.1 Ptychadena robeensis | reverse complement strand
GAAATAGCGATATTCGAGCTAAATATTCGAAAATCTAATATTCGAGCTCAACACTACTATCTATCTGTTTTACACATGTTGACATGCATTTTCATGAGCATTAGCCCAATGAATATAACAGTATATATACAACCAAAATGGATAGGTTGGAAAGGGGAACAAGTTAAAGTCATAACCCACTCCTTCATTCTCTGATCTGTTCCCACTGGACTGCTTAAAATATCACTCATCTCACTAGGTGCATTGTATTGTCATTAACACAATGCAATGCGCAAATTTTACTGCAGGTAACACAGATTTCCATAGGAAACCTTTTGTTGCTTTTCACACTTGCATTTGTTGCATTATAAGTTCAGGCAAAATGCAGTGCATTGACGCATAACGCACGGCAGCATTCATTGTCAAACTGCAGCGTAAATGTCTCCTAAAAACTGGTATAGGATATTTAATGCATCTCATTGCAGTAACACATTGCAGTAAACAATGCAATGAGGCTTTTCTGAAATGGCCCTCAGATACAGTAATGCTAGGTTTATCTACAGTAAACCCAGAATGCTCTACATATTTGGAGCTATGATTGCACATTATACTATAGGTTTATTGTAAAATACATTTTAGTTAATGCAATACATTTCCAGTTTTGGTCTTATCTTTTGTAAAATACAACTTTCTGGTGGCTTTCTACAGCTGTGATGTATCATAGATTCTTACCTGCAAGCACTTGCCCATGTGATTCCTGAGAGAATGTGGTGTCAGTAACAGTGAACCCAAGACTCATATATTGTAAAACTGCATTTTTATTCATTATGATCCCCTTAGTGGACCCTAAAAAACTTGGTAACACATATCAACTATTTTGTACAACTATTTTTAAACATTCTACACTAGAGTGAATTGACAAGAACCAGCGAAAGCAATGCTGTATATTTTAGATTTCCTTCAGTGCTAAGTGGCCCTATAAATGTAAAAAAGGCTCATGAACTCTTAGATGACAGTTCAAGAAGCATTAATGAGAATGTAGAAAGTAATGTTGACCTTGTTGGATGTATTATAAGTGACTGTTAATGAATACATGGACTTATTAATAATACATTTGATTTGCTTATAATTCATTAAAAGAAACGTGTCACATACTAAAGAACCGGCAGACATGTATCAGTTTCCTAATTAAATTAAGTCCTGTTTACATCAAGGGTAAGTTAAATGTATCAGTGTGATACATAAATACCATTTGGCCAAAGTCATGTTCATTTCATTTCTTTGGAGCTCTCTGATTACTAGTGAAATTAGAAATTCATTTTGGCCAACATTTTATAATGTATGTGAAATGTAAGACCATGCACAGCCAAAGCAGATTACAGGAGCTGTAGATAAGAAAAATATTTAGACATTAGAGAAAGTAGACTAAAAAGGAAGTAGAATAAATGCAATGGAGATGTTGTATGTGGTGTTTCATTGTGAGATCTATTACCACTAATGAAATATTATTTCAAATACTTGAGTAGAGTTGAAGCCATGGCACACAGAATCTATAAACAGCAATTCAGTTATAACCCCCCCTCCCCAATTTCCTGCCCAATCCCATGCTGCACTTTCCCAGCATCACCAATGCAACAAAGAAGCAAGAACATGGGACAGCTTTACTGGGCAGGCAGCATTGTGGGCAGCCCCACGTCCCCGACATCACTGGAGCACACTGCTTAATCGGGTCAGCAATCCCCAGTGTGATTCAGTTACAACTATTGGTCATGAATATCTACCAGGAACTGTATTCAGAATTACCACTAGGGAGCTTAAAATGGTTGAAAGGAGCTGGCAATATCAGTAACTAAAACTAATCTTAATCTTGACCAAATCTAAATTTAATTGACCAAACATCGCCTCCACTGGCTACACAAAAAACCTGGACACTTTAACCTGGAAACCATAAATGAAAAAAAATGCAGCCAACACATCTTAAGATTGGTATGTTACTATATTACATTTATATATTGCATATGTTATATTTTTGTTCTTAAGTTTAGGGAAAGAAGTATCATCATTTGCAAGATCTGTCTATTTGCTCTGATTAAAATGTGAGAGCAAACAGTGATCAAAAAACATTGCAAGACATTTCTCGCAATATGGAATAATTTATGTAGCTATGTGTACTGGTCAGTCCTTGTGATGGTGTTTTTATTAGATTCCTCCAATATAATTTAAGAGTTTTTAAACTCTTAAAATTACCGTATTTTTCAGACTATAAGACACACATTGCAAAAGATTACTATGGACCCATACAGATAAAAAAAAAGGTAAATGTAATCAATGCCTGCAGGTTAATGTACACCACCTTCCTTAATTATTGGGACTGTTTAGAGCCCTGTATGTAGCCACTGCTACGAGTAAATCTCAAGTTGCTGGTTTGGGAATGCATGCACAGCAAGTAACGTTTTTGGAAAATAAAATTTTTGGAAGTAATTACCGTACTTTTCCGTATCCTGCCGATCAGTGTAAAGTATGACGTGTTCTGCTGAGAGTGTACTGCTGCTAGTGACACCTGCTGGTTGAATTAAATATTGCATTCACTGAATATATTACCTTAACCCAATTGATGTGAAAACTTATTAAATCTTTTTTTCTGGTTTTCCTGCCCTAAAAGCTGGGTGTGTCTTATGGTCCGGTGCATCTTATATGGCGAAAAATATGGTACCTTTATCTATAGTATTGTTTTTAGGTTATAATAGTTATTTTTTTCATCATTACTATTTTTCATTGTTTGTTATATAAGTTATTGGTGATGATTATTTATGATGGTTGATGATTGAAAACACCTGTTATTTTATTTTTCAGCTATCACAACTTTCTGGAGATAAAACATACATGAAAGCTAAAGCTTACATAACAATGCAGTAATTGGGTCAAGATCTTTTGTTCCCAAGCATTGTAAATATATACATAAGCATGAAATTGTCTTGTGCTCATAGATTCTCCAGATTTTATTTTCATGCGCTGCTACAGCCTTAATTCACTTTGATTGTCCGCATATAGCTTTCAAGATTGAGAGAAGATTAAGTTTTGACACAGGAAAAGTTGCATCCTTCCACCAGCATACAAAGTATTTCCTTGGCTGCTCAGAAAATAAATGTGTTACAATAATGTCTGAAGGACGGCAGCATTTTATCCTGAATAATGCAAGCTTACACCAAGCGAGATCATGTAATACCAATCGTTTATAGCAAGTGAAGGGAAAATAGGATCCTTATAAAGTTACATACGCAGAAGGAATCCATAGTTCTGTTAGACATTTATCTCCAACAAAGACTTTGCTGCTTTGCTTATCTGAACTGATTTGTAATCTGTTCAAAAGCAGCATCCATAATTAATAGTATCTCACCAGCAACAAGAAGTGACATCTTTCCAGCTCTGCCTGTAATTTATTTGGTGACCCCAGCAGAGGCAGGATGGGACCTTTCACAAGTGAGAACTGATAAAACCAAAAGAGGTATGAGATTGCTTGTAATCTCAGCAACCACACACTGCTTGTCTGCTGCCCTATATCAAACCTGTGCAAATGACTCTGATTGCTTCAACCCCCAGATCTGTCTACACGGCACTTTCTACTCTCAACCTTTTGTTCGGGTGAATTCCTGGCTTGCTGATGTGGGCTTTGTGAGGAACTTTTCAAATGACTTTTAAATGTGAAATAAACGCACTGTACATTATATGCATCGTAACAAAGCCATTCAAACTAAAATAGTCTCTTGAATTCTCTTTTGTGCACACATTTTAATATTTCTTTTTGAATCATTGATGATCCATTGGTATAGACTAAAGGCCCCCACACATGTACCGAGTGGGGGCCGACAGAGCAGGTCAGATCAGCTCTGGAAAGCAGCATGATGACATCATCACACTGCTCTCCAGAGATGACAACATCGGCTGGCACCCTTTGTGTGCTGGCCGTTAGCTTCAATGAAGTTAACGGCATTGGCCAGAGAATATCGGACATGTCTGTTCGCTGGCCCGCCGAGCTGTGGGGGGACACGTGGGCACCCCTGATCGGCAGCCCATTTTGCCTCCGACCGACGGCCGCGAGTGCGCACGCCCATCGGGGCGGCGGCAAAATCGGCCGCTGCTCGGAGCGTGTATGGGTAGCTTAATCCCAATAGGCAGACATACTTGGTGGCCTTCATAGATTCTCTAAAGTATGGCTCCATACTAATGCATAAGGTAAGTGTATAAATGGGATTAACTCGGAAGTTAGGTGCTACAATTATTTAATTTGTTTTTGCTGAAAAAGTATTAGAAATTGGGCTCTAGCCCTCCCCAGCATCATAAATGACACCACAGATAAGAAGCCTCTGCTGGTCGTGCAATACAGGCAAATAACACATGCAGCCCCCATATATTTGAAATGATCAATGACACTGAGGAGATGCCAGATGGACATCTTTTTGGATGCAACCAGCTCATCTGAATCAGGTAAGCATTCTCAAATGTGTCCTGGGGTTATTGATTTTGGTATTAATATCTAGCCCAAGCTACACTAGGGATCCCTGCTAGGAAGGTTAAGGAACAACTGTATCAATGATTCAGTTGCATTTTGAGGCTACAGGTTTGCTATAGGCTCAATAACACCAAAAATACACGGTGTTGCCAATAGTGTTTGTAGTGGCACCACAACACAAGGCACGTGTCAGAATGCATGTATATGTGTAAACGTGATTTCTCACTGTACTCTTGTACAGTGTGACAGCCCATCCAAAGTAATTAGCAGCAGTACAACATTAAATGGTGTCACATACAGGTATATGGCATCTCTTGTACACCCATATATAAATGCGGCTTAAATTATACCTATATTGAAGAAAGTATGGTTCCCAATACTGATGTTCTTTTAAGGTAAGGGCTCTGTTCAACGCAGGGATTTAACAGATATTGGAGCCCTAGCCTTCAACCTTTGGTTGCTTTGTTGTAAAATAAATGTAAAATAAAGTCAATGGAAAGTTAGGACACCCAATCTGCAAATCTTCCAGGTCAGTAATCAAGTCACCTGTCTGCATGGCACACAGCTTTTCCTACTTAACTATTGGATCATCTCTAATATTCAATTTATTAGTTATATTAATACATAGTGGTAGCTAAGAGCAAAAAATATTTTTGAATCTTTTAGGACGCAATTTTTCAGTAATATTTAATGACTTACAAAATCCAAAAGCTGACATCAAGAGAACACAGAACTAGACTTCAGAAGACATTAACAGTAACGGAGTACATATATCTATTGTGACAGGTTCCCTTTAAGCAGTGCTGCAAACTCTGTCATATACCATACACATAAATAATATTCTGTCAGCTAATGCCTGCACTTGGGCTCCAGCAGTCTTAAAGGCATTATGGAAATGAAAAAGCCATAAAAGGGCAACATTTGGGTGACAGAGCTGAGTTTGATAAATGGAGCCGATCTAGAAATATCATGTAGCACGTTTATGGAAATGTGTATGTTGCATCTTAATGTAATAAAGTGGATCATGGTGAACACAATCCATGTAGAGCTAGAAGACACATAAATATCTGTAAACCAGTTTAAAAACACAACTCTTGTGTAGCGATGTGGAGAAATATCAGGAATAAATGCCTCTTTCCACTAGGTTACTATATATCTTAATAATGCAGGCAGCGAGCGCTGGTGAGGAAATACAGTTAGGGGACGGGAACAGCTTTATTACCATTCTCCACCAGGCAGCGAGGAGGATAATACACACCCAAGACAGTACAATAACACGGTGATAAAGCACATAGAAAAAAAACTGAACAGCCACAAAGCTGTTGCCTTTAAATAAAAATATTGTTCATTGTTCAAAATCACATTCTATAATCTTAATAGACCTTTGTTCATCCACAAATTATACATCACTATATCCATTGAATGGTAAACTAAACATTCTTTATGTTGAAGTTTATTAAATTTAGTCAAATAAACGCTATCATTGGGATTTCCTTATGTACTGTCCAAAGATTATTTTTCATATCATTCTAATATGCTTGTTTTAAGTCAACATAATTATCATATTTATTAAAATAGATACAGTAGGGGAAGATAACAAAAGCTTCTTACATACATTACTGGTACCCGATTTTTTTTATTAAGTCAAACAGGGCTTGATTTTCAAAAGTAGAGGCTGTACAGACTAATGAAAAAAATAAGCTCATCCTTCAACTGATGTATGAATTGTTATATAAATGTATATATAGCTCTATAAATATATATATATAAGGCTAGGGATGGCCGAACATCGGCCAGATCTATCCGCGAACGAGCGGATCGGACTTTTAAAGAAGTCCGCCTGTTCACGGGCAGATTAAAATTCCCTGCCTCTGGGCAGGGAATTTGAATCCGAAAACCTGGAAGTGACGTCAGTGACACATCCGGTACCTGGAACGCATAGTTCCAGGTTACGATAGCCGGATGTGACGTCACTTCCTGTTCTCAAGACGGGCTTCATGCCCGGTCTTCTAGTGAAAATATTTTTCCTCAGCGGGATTTCGCTGCTCTTGATCCTGCCGGAGGAAAAATAGAGAGCTCCTTCTCGCCGGTGAACAGGGTGGGTCAAACACCCGTACTGCTTGCTGGTGAGAAGGAGGGCGAACATACATGTTCGCGCTCGAACTGTCTGCCTTGCGGGCAGTTTGACCATCACTATAGAAGGCTTAAGCAATTGTATGTAAATATACAAAAGTGTGATATTTCTTTTGATACAATATAGATCTAATGAAATATCACAAATTTGTATTTATTTTTTGGTAAAAACAATATTATTAATGAAAAATGCAAACTTACATTTTTCATTAATAAAAGTTGTAACAAGCAACAAAGAAATAAACATCAGATCTTTATTGTACCTAGCAAAATATTAAAAATGTATATATTTGTTTTTAACTTTTTGCAACATTTATTAATCAATAATGCGGGCGGATTTTCCGTGGAAAGTCTGCAGCCGCATATGTATGCAGTGTGTATTGATGGGGTCTAATATCGATCACGCTGTGTGGTGGTACCTGCAATCGATGTTAGACCCTCAATCACTATAATAATTGCACAGATCAATTAGCTCTGTGATCGATCTTGCAATTATCTGACCGTGTATGGCCAGCTTTAGTGTTCTACCCCCTACTGAGCACTACAGCTTGTCCACAAATCCATCTGGGGCCCTTACCGGGCTCCAATGCATACTGGGTACTACTGTTCCCCACCAGCCCCATCAATCACTGGGAACTTTTTTTGTTTCCTTTTCCATATTCCTAATGTTTCCATTACCCCCTGTATGGCAATTCCCCCCCACAAGTCTGTTGCCCACTACACCTACACTAGGCACTATTGCCCCCTCGCTATCTGCTCAATACTGTTGTTTACACACCCCCATTGAGCACTTTTTAATTAAAGAAATCTATACTTTCTGGACTGTTTCTGCTGCTGCTTATGTATTATAAGCACAGACAGGCAGTTGTAAAATGTGGATTTCAATCGTGGTGCGGAGATCGTGCCCACGTATTTCAATTGGCTCCTCCCCAAAGCCGCAATCTAAAACGTGGGTCACCGCGCTTTTGATCACGGGATGTGGACATTCACCCCCGATTGCGCCCATTGAGACGTGATTTTTTAATCCGTCCCCATTCATTCTCTTGGCGTGATCAGGGGTGATTACGTGTGAGAATGCGCCCAATGCGCCAGATAACACAGAACAGGTATGCTGCTACAGCTTTAGGTTACCACTTTTTGCATCAGAATTTTACCAAAAGCCACACTCAGGAATACAGCCAGGGGGGTGATTAAAATTTTTTAACTACTTGGCCATGGATAGCAGGAGCAGAATAGAAGTTATCATTGCAGCTATACTCTACCCCCACCTTCCAATCAAGGACCTTGTGCAGCCAGGTACTAGAGGGTCAATATATGGGTGATGATATGTTTTCCCAGGAACAATTATCCTACAAGAGAACCCATTGAGAAGCACATGATACACTTGTTCAAGGTTATCTTCCGTAATTATCTAGTCAGGATCATTTGATCATGTCCTATTTCCGCTTTCTATGTAGTTAACAGAATCAAGCAGAGGAGTATTAATGGATTTGCTGATCAAATTGATCATTTGTTTCTCCATGGGTTCTTGTTCCTTACAGCAGGCTCTTCCCTCCCACTGTGTGACGTACCCGCCGTAGAAAGCTTGTAGAACAATCATGGCAGGGACAGCTGGGACGAAGTCTTGGGTGAATTTGAATGCAGCTTCACATCTGCAGAATCTAACGTGATGTTATTTAAGCTCCATCAAGAATTACAGCCCCATAGTCAGAATAAAGTATTCCTGAAGTGTGGGCGGAATTGCTTCTGTCTGCCCTTAAAATGTAATATATGTGTTTTTTTTATTTTCAGCATAGAGGCGCTCAATGTACAGGTAAAGAAAAACATGTTACCTGTTTTGGAGAAACTGTTCCAAAATAGTAATCTAACAGTTGTTTTTATCTGAAGTGACCACTTAACTCAATTTCAGAATGAAATCTTTGGTTTTGCTTAGCATGTTATATCTGAATGCCTCTAAACTAGACAAAATAAAACTTTACTAACTCCATCCATTTTACAATTCCATTTCTTTTTGACCGTGCCATCAATCAACAGGATTCAGTGAAAAGAAATAAGTACCATGAAAGCAGGTACAAGTGTTAATTGGTTATACTTAGCGATTTTAGGAGCTTGTCGTCCTGCCTTTTAATTAAACTTTTATTTTACTGCGCCACAGTTATTATAAACAATGTGGGATACAGAATATGTGCTGCATATTAACAGTGCCATAGTACAGAGTGCGAAACTGACATCCAGCATTACTGTGACATTTTATAAAGGCATACAAAATCCTGTCCATAGTCAAAGCAGCAATAAAGGTTCTCTCTCAGCAGGCGTTGTAAAAGCAGCTTTTACGGGGTGATTTTTGTGTATTTTATGGTTTGTCAAAAGATTTACTCAGGCTTTTATATAATCCCATGTTCAACTTGAACTCTGCCACCCTGCTAAGACAGAAACTTGCAGGGTTATTGTGATATCGTAAAACCCCACTTAATCTTAGCTTTACACTCTATTTTCTTTTCTGTGCTTTAAGAACATGGCTGTAATGGACAGGTGCTCATTTATTAAGGTAGGGATATAACAAAAGTACGTAAAACAGATCACTGGCTGTAAATAATGTCCAGCACAAAGAAAAACAGTATTGATGGTCGTCTGTCATTCATAGCAGATTAAAATTCACTATGCTAAAATCACAGGACAAATAAACTGATGAGTTGGAATAGTTGCTACTAGTTAGTAGTGTTGGAATTTGAATTTGTGATGTACCCGAACTTTGACATGTATTCAAATGAAAGGTATGTGTATACTCAATTCCAAACCAGACTCTAAAAAAAGCTTGTCCTTATGTGTCTCTTCACAAACAAGAAGGTCAAAGCCAGAGCGTAGAGGGAGGGCCCTTGACTGGAGGGGAATGGCCCGCGGTTAGTGTATGTCAAGCAGCTAGAAAAGGGGTGGGGTTTTAAGAGGAAGAGGTGGGTTAGACCAGGTTATGTAATGCTGCCTACCGGAAAATAGGCCTTCTTTAGATTTCTTCAATCACCCACCCTCCCTCCTTCCCTCTAATGGTATTGTTTTGATTTGTTTGCTAATTTTGTTTCAGGTTTTGTCACAGCAAAGCAGAACCTCAACAGTGTCGGGGAAATAAAATACAATAAGCAGGTCTTGGTGATGTGCTGGTTGGTGAGGGCATTCACCAGATTTTGTTTATATGGTATGGCATGGCTAAGCCTTACCCAGTTTGGATATGGTTTTACAAAGATGTACCCATCGGTTGGACCTGGTATTGTTTGTAAGGTGGCACTGTCGGGGGGATCCAGTTATGTTACAAATGGTTAAACTTGTTTTATAGGTTTTATGGCTGTGGCCTGGTAATGTAATATATATATATATATATATATATATATATATATATATAATATCTTTGTCGCTGTCAAATCGATCTAATCATTACAGACATGTCCGTAATTCTAAGAACGATTTCATTACTTGCAAGTGATGCTGCCACACAAAGGGTGCCCCACCGATTCTCGGCAGGACAGGGAGACCGGCAGCTATTCGAAATGTGCATGGGGGGCTAAAGATACAGGTTTTTTTGTTTTTTTTAGCAAAGCTGCATTTAAAACCACTGAAAAAAAATCTAAACATTTGATTTGTGTCACCTGCTTTTTCTTTATATGTAAGTGAGATTTTTTCATTATATTTTTCAATTCTAAAGTTTTACATATCAGGACATAATAAAAGGCATAAATATAAAATAGTGAATACTTTTGAATGCATAAAAATGGGAAAGTGATGGTCTGCTATTAAAAGGGTTAAAAGCAGGTTTCTGATTCTCATTGTCCTTTTAAACACTGCTATTTCTAAAGGTAAGCTATAAATTGAAAAGTTAGTAGACTTTTTTTTTTGCTGTGGTAAGGCAACTGAAATATCACATCAAGGAATACAGATTTGTGCTCTCGTTCCCAACACACTTAACTTAAAGGTTTAACAAATAATTTAGCTTGAACAGTTAGAGGCAAAAGCTGGAAAGTTTATGAGCTCTACACAACACAAAGGGCAGCTGAAAGTGGCCTTCAGACATTAAAATCATTCACATTCCAGGAAAACCCAGTTCAGCCTATCAATTTATATAAGAAGTAGATACACTTATCTTTTTTTATTGATGGTAAAAAGAAAATGGCTTCAGAAAATTGATGTTGTAGTTATGGTGGTTGACCTGGGACACATGACCTCACTAGTATCCTTTTATGTGGATAATGGAAACAGCTGGACATTTAGAAATGCCCTCAAATGCCAATAGAAAAAAAACTAACAGTACACTTCTGGACAGAAAATCCAATTTTCCTGTTCATGTTTCCATAGCCAAAAAAGGTAAAATGTTGTAGCCCCCTACTGAAATGCCATGCTGTTCTAGCAATGTACTAAGAAGAAAATACTAACAGCAAGTTGCCATGTAATATAGGGAATCAGTAGCATGTATCTGCTGTTTGTAAAATTCCAACATATGAAGAATATGACCTGATTTCCACTGCCCCATCAGCTTGTACTTTTTGCAGAAGAGCCCTTTCTCAACTTGTACAGAAGAGCAGTCTGAAGGCCAGCCCTGTCTCTCCTGTTATAGCATATCCTGGTTGGAGAGTGGGAATGTAAATTGAACATGCACTAAATTAGCAGAATTGGCACTACCAGACCTATAAAAGTATAGTCCCTGATCGTTATTAACATCATTTACAAAAACAGAGACTGCATAACAATTACAATGGAAAAACATAAGGGGGAGGAAGACACCACAGCAGTAGAACATGACTTTCTGTGGCCACTGGGGGATGGCAACTGGATCCTCCATGAGTGGGCACTCCAATACGTCACATTAGGGCCAGGGGAGACATCACTTCCTGGAGATCACCTTCTGTGCTATACCTCTCAGACACACAAAATAAGTAATAAATCACATATTGGACCATCATTATAGCACATCATTACTGTAGCATGTCATCTGATATTTTACAAATTTGTCTTTGTCTATGCAATGTATTCCTTTTTTTTTCAATGGGAATAATGTGGGGTTTATCTGTCATGCAGTCGCTCACCTTATTCTGTTAAAAATGCTATGATGACAGAAATTCAATATAGAGCAAATGTTTCCAGAATGGTTGTCTGTACCAGTGCAATCTGTGTCTTAATTTTTGCTGTCTATGCGTAGTTTGTGAGTTTTCATACAGCATACATAGAGTGTTTGCTGTGTAGCCAACAGGCAGCTTCGCACAATTTTTGTAAATACTTTTGAAAGATCTGTGGAATCTATTAACGGAGGCATAATTCTCGAAAAAAGATTTTATAGAGATCCATAGTATACAGACGTCGCTGCATATGTATTTACCTACCTGGCGGTACAGCCGTACCACATAATGATGGCCGAACTTCTGCCAGGTCCGTCCGTAAATGGGGGATCGGACTTTTAAAGAAGAATCGGGAAAACCGGATGTGACGTCACTGACCTGGAGCGCAAAGTTCCTGGTTCCAAATGCCACATGTAATGTCACTTCCGGTTTTCGGAGCCGGATTTTCACTACCGGCTTCTCTACCCGTTCTTCTAGTGAAAAGATTCTTCCTCCATTGGGATCTTACTGATCCTGCCGGTGCTATCATCCTTTTCCTGCCAGGTGTAGAGACACTAGAAAGCAACATGTGACTGCCTTATTGGCTCTCTCTTCATATGCTTTAGGTGATGTTTTCTGTATTGAAACTATTGGCACATAGTGGCTGTTTAGGAAATTGCAGATAGATTGACACAGAAAGGCTGGAGGCAGAAGAGTCATGGGAACAAGCATATTTATTTTAGGAATGTGGAGCAATTCTCCATAATTGCGCAGGCTATGGGGTTAGTGAAATCAATGAGTTTTTGTGGGTTTTTTGGTTGATTCTCTTCAACCTTCTGAGTGTTCTGCCCGTCGCTATTTTAGGCTCTCCCTCACCCTACACATCCCTAGCATCATCAATAGGTGTGTATCCCTGAGTTAACTTGGGGTAAACACCCTGGAGGTTAATGCCAGATCTGCCTAAATTGCTATTTAAATCTATGTCTTATATTAGGTTTCAGCTGAACAAGTTTGTGGGTTCCTTGTCAAATAAGTAGATTAGTAGGTGACAGATCTTAACTCCAGACAGGCCAGGTTAGCATCCACGTTCCTTCACCATAGTAGGTGTAACATATATAAAATGTATTGTCCTGCTGGAATAACAAAGGTGTTCCATAAACATGACATTGTCTGAGTCACAGCATATGTTACCCCAAGTCCTTTTTATGATATATTGTTCAACATTCATGATTCCTTGCCAGATGTGCAGTCTAACCATGCCATATGCATTATAGTATCCCCCTATACCATCACAGATGGCACATATGGTAACAGAGGATAGAAAGGGAGGGAGGTCTTTATTGCTGCTATTTATAGGGAAGGGGCTGACAAAATGTTTCTTTAATGCTGCCACTCTGAACAACCATAAAAGGGAATATTTATTGATAACAATGTCAGTGATACTGGTGTAGGCGGGTTTATTATTTTTCATGTTATCTGCAATGAAGGTGTCGGGTGGAGTTTATTATTGCTGCCAATGACATATATTGAGTTTATTATTGCTGCCAGTGATTAAGGTTTTTTTATTTGTTGCCTGTGCTCTATAAAACCCAGGCAGGTTTCCACAACACCAATACCCTCTGCATTAATCGCATTAGCCCATCCAAATACATGCCTAGTGCACCGCCTTTTCCCCCAGATTTCAGCCAGTCTGTCGGCGAAGAGGTTAATGTAGTGCACTAAGTCAACCTCTGACCAGCGGACCGGCTCAACGTAGTGGAAACATTATGACACAAAAAATAATTTATAATTTAGTGAACCTCCAATCAACCTATTGATATAAGTGTGGTCTTCAGTTGGAGACCATGTAGAGCTTGAATCTAAAAAAACAATGCATGTGAATGACAAGTAGACATAGTTATCATGACCTTTTTTTCGGGGTGGGGGGGTTATTCATACGAGCCAGTGCTTGAGGGGTTCTTTATTATAGTGTTTATACTGCATTATACTGCTATGCCATAGACTGGCCAACATGACAACCAGGCCAAGTGTTTTTAGAGAAAAGACAATGAAAGCTAGTTTATGTTTTCCCACTACATTAAAAAAGTGCATATAAAAAATTATGTGTTTTGGGTGCATCTTGTTGGGATTTGGACACATTTTTAAATGATTTTTTTTCAGCAAATTAGGAATGTCTTTTCTCCATTCATTTTTTTCAAATCCCTTTTTTTCTCCATTCATGTGTATAACAATAGTGTTGTTCGCGAATATTTGAATCTCAATTTTTTTTTGCGAACATTGGCACTTCAATAAATCACGAAGGTCTCTAATATAGTGCTATATCTTCGCAATATTCAAGATTCTGGGAAAGTACCATGCATTGCATTCGCAATATGTGCCTTTACACGTGCTGATTTCCACAAAGAATTACTTTTATGAGTGTTGTCTCATGTGATGATTACAATGCAGCAAATTTTTCACATTTTACACTAGATGTCATCATGACAACACACATTGCATTCGCAATATGCACTTGTACAAATGCCGATTTTCGCAATAAATGTAATAATGACGAGATCATGAATTGTCGAATTTACTACAAAAACTTGGCAAAAAATGTATGATATTTTGCAAATGCGAATATTGCCTATGCTGCACCTCAATATATAACAAATGTGTCCAAAGTGATAAGGGATGGTTGGGAGGCATTTTTGAGGTGCACCAGTACATTCTCTATGGGTGTGTCTGCACGCTTGTGATGCACTGTGCCTCCTAAAATGGAGTAATAAGTATTTTAACAACACACAACGCACATGTGTACTGGCCCATTGAATATAATGGGCAGCACGTTGGATGCATCTAAAAGACATGTGCTGAAAGCTGACCAAAAAGACTCAATAGAGTCTAGGCCTGAAACACATTCACATCTATAAAAACAGTGAATGTAAATAACTGACGACAAATACTTTTCTTTCAAGACGATGCAGCTTTTACTGCTTTTTTTCTATTCTATACGTCAAGAACAATATTTATAATCTACATGCATGATCCTCTGAAAGGTTGGCAGTGCAATTTTCCTTTTGCAAATTAAGGCCATCTCATTTTCTAAATAATCCACCATGATTAGACCTTTAGTAACGATATTTGATTTGTTCAACTCAAATTGGATATGCAGTTATGCCTTGAAAATACAATTATACATAATAGGAAAGGTTCAGTATTGATTTAGCTACAGCTTGTCACAGCTAATTAGTTTATTGTTCTGCATAACTAAAGGACGTATTCATTTTGAGAGCCCGTGTTTCTGTCTTAATGTAATCATGTTGTGCTGATAAGATTCCAAATTTCACTGCAAGACATGACTTGAAATGTCTCTCCACACTCCAGGAATTTCAAAGGAGATCAACTATAACAGGAGTGGCTCGAAGCCAAGCCTTATTTCCATTCTAAGTATTTGCATTTCAACTTGACTCAGCACAATGTAAATAAGCTATTCCGAGAACTACAGATGACCATAGAGATCAGGTCACCTGACCCTTTCTAGTCCTGAGACATGAATTGCTAAATCTGACAGATTTCTGCCATTTCATATTTAAGTGTATATCAGTTAGCTGTACACATCCCTCATATAGGAAACATAAAATAAGTAGAGATGGTTGTGAACTTTGTTGGTTGGTGATGATACCATGTTCTGGAGATGGTGGAAAATGTTTCCACCATCTCTTATATTAAGCAGACCTAATTTAAAAAGTATCAACTACCCATAACTTTGCAATATAATGACAACATAAAAGCAGGTCTTTATGAAGATACAAAAGAAAATAATATTGTTAATATTTATTTATAAAGCGCCAGCATATTACGCAGCTCTGTACAATACATTAGAGTTGAGATGCAACACAATATAACGCACAGGTACAAGTTAGGAGGAATAGAGGACCCTGCCTGGTCAAGCTTACAATCTAATAGGTTGGGGAACAAGGTATACAAGGTGGGGGGGGGGGGGTGGCACTGGTATGGTTGTGATGAGAAGAGGTTAAAGAATGAGAAGATGGGTAGGTGAGACTGGTGAGAGATTAGTTTTTAGAGCTTTTGAAGGTGGCAAAGGTAGGAGCAAGTCTAATGGGGCGAGGGAGAGAGTTCTAAAGAGTAGGAGCGGCCCTTGAGAAGTCTTGAAGCCGTGCAGGTGATGAGGGTATGAGTGGGGATGTTATTAGTAGGTCACTGGAGGAGCGGAGGGGGTGGTTAAGAGAGTGTTTATGTATTTAGTTGAAAATGTAAGTAGAACAAGAGGTGTGGAGTGATTTAAAAGCAAAGCACAGAACTTAAAATGTAATTCTTTATATCTAAAATATCTAACTTACTTATGGCAGTTATTCTAGGTCAACAAGCTCTAGTTTGTTCTCTTATTTATAGAAGTGTTGCGATACTAATGTGTGAAATGTAGTTGTACATTGACCACTTGCCAAGTTAAAAAGAATACATGATATGCTGCCCAAACCTCAATATAGAATTACAGAAAGAAAACATTTTAAATTGTATGTGAATTGGACATGTTCCTACTGCAACCTATGATATTCCTTTGTATGGTTTTATGAGTTTTCTGTACAATTTTGGGATGGAAATTCTAAATGATGTACTAAACTCTCTTTTCTGCACAACTGGTTCATTTTACATTATTATTTCACAATTCATTTTATTGTATCATTAATTGCATGACAACATAATCTATTTTCAACACACTGAAGTAATATGTGTGGTTTCCATGGCAACTCTTAAGAAATGAAGGAATATCTCAAAGATTAATTGTAAAAAGTCATTGATTTTTTTTTACAGAAACTTAGAGGTTTCTAATTATATGTTCTTGAAGAAACTCATAGTCAGAGACAGTATCATTGGCCATGTAGCAAAATTATAAAATTGTGAGAAATCAGATTAAATTCAATTAATAGTAATGTCTTAGTGGTCACTTTACCGGGTTAGAGGGGTCTCTATGCGATGTGCCTTTATGTGAGTCCTTATTTTCTCATCATCCCTATACTGATGTCTAGCATATCCTGTGTATTTCCAGTGCTTCTGCTCTAAAACACCTTAAACTCCCCTACCCTATGATCTCCATGAGCCCTGTAGCTTGTGTTGTCCATGCCTCCTAGTACTCTGTGGCAGTGACCCCAACAGTCTTTTCTCTGTGCCTCCTTAACCTGACTGGTGTGTTCCATACTCCATACTCCCTCATTTTGGCAACAGTTTTAGCACCTCACTGCCTGAACTCACTGCCTGAACCATTGTTTGCAGGTGCCACAATCTTCCATCAACTCTATGCATTGGTTTGCTCCTACCTATATGTAACAGTATAACAGTATAATCAAGCCATGAACTCTGCATGATACAGAGTATCTAACCTTTCCCCATTTGGAAAAACTTAAAAAAAAAGTTTAATCCAAGATTTGTGGCATACTTTAACCCTGAACATCAACTTTGCTTAAATATGCCAAGTAGTTATTCACTAGAGACAGTTGAAAAGTGTCATCCAGTAGGACCAAAGACAACATTTTAAATGATATGAAAAGCAGATATTATGCTAGTTTCAGTGTATTTTATGAGCAGTATGATCTTTACAAAATACAGCAATCACCTCTATACTTGCAAGCCACTACACCTGCAGAAAAAATATATTCTTTTATGTTGTATTAGCAGGTAGACTGTTTGAGCAGTAATGGCACTGAAAATACCTTTTCATAGTACTTGATCTCATACTCCGTGTTGTTGATGAAGGGGAAAGCAGGCTCCTGCCATGATAACGTAATGCTTTTTTGATCTACTTTGTCCGCCCGAATGTCAGTGATCAAAGACAGAGCTAAAAAGATAAGAGCAGAAAATTAGCCACCGAGTTCCAAATGAAACGTATGCCCATATTGAATATCTGTTTAAACAAGATTGCATGAGGCTGAAATGATTTCATACTGATGTCACATAGCACTCCAAAAAGCTTTTTAGACTTCAGACATCTCTGCATCAGGTTTCATAACATCGGTAAGCTTACAGTCCCAGTCATTACACATATTTCATCTGTTTACACACCGAGATTACTAGTATTCAGAAATACAATCATTTTCAGTAATAGTATAACATGTAAGTAATTTTAAACATCTAAAACAAAAAGCTCCACCTAAAATTAGTTATTGCAATGCCCTGCCCCATGGAATCACCTTTTTTTTTTAGAAGACTGATCAATTATTTCTGACATCTAGTTAAGCTCTATCCTATAAACTAAACCCAGTGGTGTAAGTATGACTTATTGATAGTGATGGCACGAACTGTTCACCGGAGAACTATTCGCGGCGAACATCGCATGTTCGCGTTCGCCCATGTT
>CM070033.1:105141859-105171318 GCA_036250615.1 Ptychadena robeensis | reverse complement strand
TCCTCCACACTGACCATCTCCACCAGTGTCCTCCACACTGTCCATCTCCACCAGTGCCCTGCATGAAATTAAAATTCACCTTTTAAGCTGTAGGCAACGTAGAAAGCAGATCTTCACAGGTTGTTTCAAGTGGAATTCACACAGGCATTTACCAACCATGTTGTTTAGTGCTCTCCAGCTCCCCTCTTATGTTCAAATCCCATTGACTATCATTGTAGAAATCCTTCGTGCGGATTTATTGTGTGAAAAAAAATTTCTTGGGAGTTTTGCCATGGATCCCCCTCTGTCATGTCATTGACCAGGTGTTAGTCCCCTTTAAATAACTTTTCCAACACTATTGTGGTCAGAAAGGGTCCCTTTGTTTTTTAATATTCGCCTGCCCATTGAAGTCTATGGGGTTCGCCAGGTTCGCGGACATTTGCGGAGGTTCGCGTTCACCGTTCGCAAACATCAAATTCCGGGTTCGCGCCATCACTACTTATTGATGACTAAAGTTTTTTCTGAACACATTGCTAATAGTGATGTAATGTTCTTCTTTTCTTCTCGTGGCAAACAGTACAAGTGTTCGTCGGCTAGAAGAAATTGATTATTCTCCCGCCGTCTGGATCAGGCACAGAAAAATCCATCCGGAGGAAGAATTTTTACACTAGAGAACCCAGTCAGCTTTAAAACTGGAAGTGATGTCAGCGATGTCATGTCCGGTAATCGGAATAAGGAACTGTGCGTTCCATTTTTCCGTTCGAATTCCCCACGAAAAGGCGAGGAATTTGACTTTCCCCACAAACTGTAGGACTTTTCTAAAAGTACGATCCACCTGTTCATAAATAGACGTGGCCGATGGTCGGCCATCACTAAATACTAACAGTTTGGTTGGTCCAACTTGGTCCTGAACTCAGTAAAAGTAGGCCCATGTTGCAAAACTAAAACTATCTATACTATCATATAAGTATAAGTACATATATATAGTGATATATATATATAATGTCACTAAAATATATATTAAAAAAATATTAGCAAGCTGATTGTTAATTAAAAGACCCCTGAACATGATACCATTACCCATCACCTAATTGTTGGAGATGTAAAGAAGGGGAGGAGGAACAAAATAAAGTAAATTAGTATCAACTTAACATTGAACTTAATTTATGTAAAATGTATATTTGCTTGAACAATACTTTTTTGTAATGTCTCACAACCCATCACATCCCAGCACATCACTAGTAACATGTTTAGTATCATAACATAATTTCACAAATCTAAATGAGCCCCTATGTACAGCCTAAAATTCTCTCCTCAATGCATTTTGTAAACAAAACCCACTTTACAAATAAATGTACAAAGACATGTACAATAATTAACACACATAAATTAAACAAAAAGTATTTAGAGTTGTATTATTCCAAATGTAAATATTTTTAATTACAATTGTCCATTCTTATACAAATAGGAGCCTATTCATGTTCAATTAGCATTATTGTTATTGTATTAACATATAAATATTATTTGCTTTAGTTTTATATATAATAATTTTTATCATACAGTTCCCTAAAACCATGCCATTTTAAAAAAGGGTTTTCTAACCCCTTTGATTTAGGTGTTGCTGGTATAAGGCATTATGAAAGGCATAGGTAAAGCACTTTAAAATACTGCTGTTCATTGCTATTGGCCAATTGGGCAGCCTATCATGGTAATGGGTAATGGGGGAGTTATAAATAGCAACAAGCCCAGATGCTACCTGGATGTATGATTTCGGAACCTACTGTGCATTCCTATAGGTGGTTGAATGCAGAATTAAACAAACTTATGTTTATTTTATTTATAATATTAAATGTTAAAGGATTTATTTGAAACGCTTGCTAATTAAACAATTAATCAACGTATAAGTAAAGGCTGCTGGTCTTATCTGTACCAAAGCAAAGTTCACAAAATACCTTTTGTACCTTTACATAACAAATATATTAAAAAAGCATGTCAAGACAAGCTCAGGAAGCTAAATATCCTCAATTTTGTTGTACTTAGCATACATTTATGAAGATATTGGAAATTGTTTGTTTCCCCAAAGCATTTAATCTTCTGTTCTGCATTCTGCAAAGGCATTGGCTACAGTAATCATATTCACAAGTAAAAGAATAAACAAATATACAGCTTTAGCTAATTTGAGAACTGTGACTGTATCTATTAATGAATACTTAATGAATCAGGAAAATAGTGCTGCAATGCATTTACTCTTTTAATCCTAACTTGGTAAATCAATAGAAAAAAAATTACAGATCAGTTGTCTTCAGAGCTGATATCTCAACACTGGGAGATGGTGGTTAAAGAGTTTTAGGATCTGGTATTAGAAACTCAAAGCTTTAAGGAAACAGAACTGCAGACTACAAGTTAGGTACAAAATACAGGTACACAAGAATATGGGAACAACCAACCAAGTGATGCATGGGTCCAATACCTAGTCTAAAGTATTCAGAGATAAGACACCAGGAGCAACAGACTAGAGACAAAGAATAATGTGTATGGACAAACATACTCCAGATCAGTGGTAAAGGAACCACTGGTAAAGTGGCTGCTATGGGTTTTGTAGCCACACGGGGACCTACCAATCCTGGCTGTATGTTTTTTCTTTTTTTTCTTTCTCATTGTCCCCAACCTCCTGGGCAGTATTTCTGAGTCCCATGCTTGGGGTTTCTGACATTGGGAATCGGTTGTTGAAATGCAAACTAGTTAAACGGCAGCGCCATCTGGAAGTTTTACTACTTTTTACTAGATATGATGATTTATCTGACTTTGCAAGATCTGGGAGAGTGGCCCCATAATTTTTTTTTACTATGGGCCAGTCATTTCTCGCTACATGCCTGATCCAGATATAGAAAATCTTAATCAAAAGTGTTGAACAAATTCAATCAAATTATTTAGAATGTATCCGGAAAGTATTCACAGCGCATAAATTTTTCCACATTTTGTTGTGTTACACCCTTGGATCAAATTCAATTCCTTCCTCAGAACTCTGCACACAACACCCCATCATTACAATGTGAAAAAAAAGTTTACTTAAGATTTTGCCAAATTTATTAAAGCATGAGGTAAAAGGAGTTCTCTGTAGACCTCAGAGACATGAGTGGGGATGGTTACAGCATTTTTTTTTTTTGCTGCCTCCATACCGTAAGTGGAAGAAGTTCAAAACCACCAGGGCTTTTTCTAGAGCTGGTCGGCCATCTAAACGTCATGATTGGAGGAGAAGAATCTTAGATGGGGAGATGATCAAGAACCCAATGTTCAATGTTAAAGCTGCTGAGGTCCTCTGTGAAGAAAGAAGAACCTTCCAGAAGGACAGCCATCTCTACAGCAATCCACCAATTCGACCTGTATAGAGACATTGTGGATGAAAACCTGCTCTAGAGAACACTTGAACTCAGACTGGTTGATGGTTCATCTTTGAGTAAGACAATGACCCTAAGCACACAGCCAAGATATGAAACGAGTGACTATAGGACAACTCTGTGAAAGTCCTTGAGTGGCCCAGCCAGAGCCTAGATTTTAAACCAATTAAACATCTCTGGAGAGATCTTAACATGGTTGTGCACCAACATTTCCCATCCAATCTGATGAAGCTGTGCAAAGCTTTTGCCATCATATTTAAAAAGACTTGAGGCTGTGATTGCTGCCAAAGATGCATCGAAAAAGTATTAAGCAAAGACTGTGAATACATATGTGCATGAGATTTGTTATTTTCAATAAATTTGCCAAAACCTCATGTAAACATTTTTTACGTTGTCATTATTGGGGTTTGTGTGCAGAATTCTAAGGAACAAATTAATTTATACATTTTGGAATAATGCTGTAACATAACAACATGTGGAAAAGTGATGTGTTGTGAATACTTTTTGAATGTACTTTAAATACACAGCATAGAGTGAAAGATGGAAAAGGTCTCCAGCCCAGCAGATAAACATAATGAAAGGGTATCCAATCAATCAAAGCTTAAAGAAGACACATAGATTACCTAAACATAATACTCACCTGTCAGCTGTTTACGTCTGTGAGAAAAAATACACAAAAAAACCACAAAACTAACAGGGCCAGCAAAAAGAATAGGTCACCTCATATTTAATAGTAATAAATATGGATTATATGTTTTAAATGTGTTGATGACCAGTGGACAATGAAATAGGTGAAAATCTTTCCTACCTGGATCAAAATTCTATTTGTAAATCAAGGGTAACTCATGTAACATGAAGCTCCTTACATTGCATGCCCTTGGATACCAGCGTAAATATGAACTACTGATAAATTAACAGATATATCTGGGCTTTGCTTGTCTTCAGCAATGTTCATGTATAATGTTATCTCTATGGCTGCTGCTATGACCAATTAATTATCAAGGCTGAATTCTATTAGTTTTTCATTCACTTATTTCCTTATTTCAAGGACACAACTTGCTATTCCATTTATGTTTTGACAGCCAGCTTTAGCATTCCAGTGGCTTATCTTAAAAGGTCTTAGCACCTGTAATTTGAGATGAATTTTAATATTACATTAGAGTTTAAGGTTATTATTTTAGTTCATTTTTGATAAATAATTAATAAATAAATTTGAAATAAAATAATATGGTAATGTTTATTCTGAGATCTGTAGTGGCCAGGAATTGTAAAGTAAAGCTAGGAACACACGGCTCGATTTAAGCGTATAATCGATGTAAATTGTACCATGATCGAACTACTTTTTCATTTTCATCCTACAATTGTATTCGAGGAAGTGATAGTTTACCGTTTGTACGGCATCAATGGCATCGACGATTTTAGTCAATAATCAATGTTTTCTACATTGATATTGTACTACGATTGTATGACACTATAGCGCACACGGTACAATCGATTAAATACCAAAATCGAGGTCCTTAATCTAATCTTACATCGATTGTATGCTTAAATCGAGCCGTGTGTTCCTAGCTTAAGGGTGAGGTCCGCTGTAAGATGCCAGAGCAGCATGCCTTGGGACAGCCTGAGGACTTAAGAAAAGGCTCTGTCTCAGAGGCAGCGCCTTTTGGAAAGAGCGAGGAAGGAGCCAGTAGTTTGTCTCCTGCTGCTTTGATTGCTGCCTCCTGTTCCCCATTGTACAATCCGGCGTTTGTGCAGCTAGTAATAGCACGCGCAATCCCCTGCTGCCAGCCGCACTATGCGCCATGCCAGCCGCCCGAGATCCTTACTGCCATTCCGGTGGGGTGGATACCCGGCCCACCTTGGGTCACGCCTAAACTGCTGCATAGAAGCTTCTGGAGTGCCCACTACTCCGGCGGTGCCTCCTGTAATTTACAGCATACAGTGGCCGTGCGCCTGGCATCCAGATTGAGGACCTTTGCTTGCACATGGCATCAGAGACTAGTTACTGTGGACATTTGCCATAACTATAACCACGTTTTTACAGTTGTGCCATTTACAGTGAGTGAGACCCACCTTCGGGGCCTCACGGTTCAATAAAGTTTCCTGTTTGAGGATTACTGCCGCCTCTGTTGTCTGATTGATACCTGTGTCTCTATAGATGTAAAAACCACCCTACTACAACAAAAAAATTCAACTAAAATTAGCAAGATTTTATTAAATTGAAAGTTGAAAAAGCTAGAGACAGAAATTTGGGGCACTGGCAAGAAAGCCAAAACAAACCAAAACTCAGACATATAGAAGGATGACTGTGTGTTGGGACTTTATCAAAGCAAAGAAAAAAAAGAAAAGGGCAAATCAAGTAAAAAAATTAATAAAAAGAATTATGCATTAATAATCCATCTGGATACTGGATTCCAGAAAACTGCCTAAGCAGATAAGAGAATATTTCTTTAGAGTGAAGAAATCAAGAGATACTTATTTGCAAACTTCAGACATCAAACACCGATAGCAGGAACACACAGAAATGTATTATATTGGGAATTCTTAGATCTATATATTAAAACGTTCTGTGAACTAAAATTTGGAAAGTGAACTTAAATAGCTTCTAAATACACTTGTAATAGCATCGACTGGGGAAGTGGGGGCATTTCAGCTGATTTTTTTTAAAACCATCTGTTCATTTGTAAAAGGTCATTTAATGTTAAAATACAAAAATAGAAATCTGATTTCAAGACAATTGCACTTATCACATGTAACAGCAAGATTTTGCAGGAGAGGTAAAGACAGGGGCATCCTGTATTTCCAACATTATTACAGATGTTAACTGGAGCCATGAAATTATAATGTGTGTAATCCCCAACAAGAAACCTCTCATATGTTATACTATTATCTCTGTTAATGGTACCATTAGAAGCATTTTAATGAATGCAAAATAACCTGTTGAGGTATTATTGAAATAGTTCAAGGTAAAGGTATCAGCCACACTATTCATTCTCATCACATAGAAGTGCAGTTATCTCATTGAAGCTTATTTATGAGTTGTCAAGCTAGGCTAGCGTGCCCATGGGCTCCAGTGATAGAAATCTCAGCTGACAGGCAGAATAGACTTACCAAAGTTCATAATGTCATAAAGAGTCAACCAAGAAATTACTGTGTAATGAATGTGTAGGATGCAACGAAAAACAGAAGAATCCATATATTGTAGTCATAAAAATAACTGATAAAGATTAGATTTAGTTGTTATGTCATTTAGAAATAGCTAAGTTAACTTGTTTCAGACATTGTATAAATAAATTTAATATGTGGTTCATGTCTAGCACTGTAATGAAATGTACATAAGAGGGGCTGTCACATTTTGGTGTAGTCTCCTTTAAAGATCTTTCCCCAAATCCCTTAGGGGCCTGCCAGCATAAATCTGGCCCCTCCCTTGATTAGCCAGCTCCGAGTGGATGAGTCTGATGAGAGAGGAGTAGCTTTGCTTGTGACCAGAAACCAGGATGTGTGCATTCCACTGTTTGAACAGGTGTGCGGGCAAGAGGACTTCACAATTTGTATGCAGTTTTTTCAATTGCATGCAGTTTCAATGGAAGTGCCAGCACCAGTGTGTATCAGGCTCCAAAAAGTTGTCCTTGTACTATTTTACCAGTGTGGCCGCCCCCTGCTGAGGCCATGGATTCTGCCATATCACCTATATTACCCAAAGTGACGTCATGGTATTCGGAACAAGAAAGTAATGAGTCATGGTATTCGGAAAAAGAAAGTCATGTTCAAAATACAGAAAGTGACATCCCAGATACACTTCCTGTATTGGGAGGACTTTTTTAGGCTTTATAACTTAGGAGGGAAGGGGCATTAATCTCTCTCCTAAGTTCCCACACTGCTTGTGCAGATGATGTGTGGGGTGGGAATTTAGGAGGGAGAATAATGCCCTTTCCCTCCAAAATTAATTGGGATTTGGCCAGGAAAGTAAAAAAAATTGGACTTTCCTGGCCAAAACGGTATACTTGACAGGTATGACTGTGTGGAACCTGTGTCAGTCCAGGTGCCAGAGACTGAATCTTCCCTGTCATTTGTTGGGACTTTTAGCCATACAGGACTATCCCCTATGCCCCCTATTGTCCCTGTATTCTGTTGTTGATGTTTGCCTGCTTTGCTTAAGTTTACTAAACTTAAGGTGGGTTTACACGTCAAGATTTTTGTTTCGTTCAACTTCAGATTAGATTTTTTTATCGGATTTTGTTCGTCCATTTATCGAAGGTAATTCGATTTTTTTTTTATTTTTGTACAACCGACGCAAATATCGAATGAAAAAAAATCGGTGGAACCACAAATGAAAAATCTTTCAGATTTTTTTATTTAGAAAGTGATGTATTTTTTTACATCTCTTCATGGTGAATACTAATTTTAAAGGCTCTTTTGCAAATTCAAAGTGTTACACTTGTACACTCACTGCAGCATACTGTAAACACACACACCTGTATACTCACTGCAGCATACTGTACACACACACACCTGTATACTCACTGCAGCATACTGTAAACACACACACACCTGTATACTCACTGCAGCATACTGTAAACACACACACCAGCACACTCACTGCAGCATATTGTACACACACACAGCTGTACACTCACTGAAGCATACTTTACACACACACACCTGTATATTCACTGGGTATTCAAACTCATACATACAAATCGCTATTAACAACGAACATTTAATATTGAAATATATGTATTTTTCTATTGACAGCACGTTGTTACGTTCGTCCACAATGCAACTGTTTCATTTGGATAGTTCTACTTGCAAAGAAAATATATACAATATCATAGACGAATCAAAATGATACATTGTAAAAATCCCAACATTCATTGCGCAGGAAATACTAATTTTTCAAAAATATCAAGTGAAATAAGAGGCGTTCGTTTTCTACACGAAAAATAAACGACAGATGAAAGTTTACCAACATGTCCGATCACCTTGTGGACGATTTTTGGTCCAATATCGAAAAAAAAAATCCATCGGAGCAAATGGCCGTTCTAGATTTTTGTACAACGAACCAAAAAATCGTTCATCGTTCGTCTGTCGGACGAAAAAATCTTGACGTGTAAACTTACCTTTACCCTGACTATACTGAACGCCTCTTGTCATCGGCTGATTACCATTCCTGTACAGCACATTGGGTGGAGGTGCATTTTGAAAAACAATAATATCTTCCTCATGGATAAACAATCTATTTTCCTGTCCCATTTAATTGGCTTATTGCTTTCCCCAGAAGTCTACACTAAAACAAATGAAATTTGCATTCCCTGCAATCAGACTTAAATTCCTTAGTAAGATGCTCTAAAGGCTCACCCACCTCAATAGCTAAAATACTTTAGCTATTTTAATTACATTTCTAAGATTGCTGCAGTGTATTACAGTAAAGAAAGTCCCTTCGATTCAAGTAGAAGGACTTGGTAATACTGCAGAGAACACATAAATCTGCTTGCTAAAATTATTGCAAAGTATAGGGTTATCCTAGAGGGGACTGCTTTCCTATTTATTCACAGAATTTAACTAATGTATCTAATTTTGTATTAAGCATTCATTCTTTTTTTCGGATTGAAATGGCTTTTAATTCTTATGTGATTTAAACCTCTGTGGTTAACAACCCGCATTAAATCAGTGAATCTTGATTAACACAACACAAGCAGAAAATTAAGACATAGATTTATGGTTATGGTTCTATCTATCTATCTATCTATCTATCTATCTATCTATCTATCTATCTATCTATCTATCTATCTATCTATCTATCTATCTATCTATCTATCTATCTATCTATCTATCTATCTATCTATCTATCTATCTATCTATCTATCTATCTATCTATCTATCTATCTATCTATCTATCTATCTATCTATCTATCTATCTATCTATCTATCTTTTTTAAATCCTCAAAACTCATAGATGAGCAACAGATATCAGTCAAGGTCCTTCCTCATATCGGCAAATATTTATTAATAACCTTGAAATATTTTCTATAGCCTCAAGTAAAGGCCCACATCTAACTTGTCCTTGTATTTAAAAACTGAAATGGGTTTTTGCAGAGGATATTTTATGAACTCTCCAACACAGTGGCAATAAAATGCCTAAGCAGAAGTGTTTGCCCTGAAACATCAGCATCTGTACTAAAGTCGAGTCAAACCAGCCAACTGCAATGCTGATAAATTAATTTTGACAAGCAAAGGGGACGCTGGAGGGTCATTGTAAAAGCTAGCAAGCGCCCTTCTTTTTTTTGTAGTCTTTTTTACAATACCAATGCTGCAAAGCTAATGATGTTACAGAACTACAGTATGTGTATCAGGCTCTTACAGCTGACTAGCCACTTCACTAATTCACTAAATAAAGAAAAGCAGGATAGAACAGTAAAATGTGTCTCTTCATAAGGTAAGTGGATTCAGAGAATGGCTACTGGGGGTGTATAGACAAATGATAAAGTTTCAGCCATGCAAACTCTGCTGTAAGTTCTGTATGTTCTGCTTCCTTGGACTGCCTTTTTGGCTTGATTGGAGGAATCAAGAGTAAATACTGCATGGACTAGAGCTTCCTTTTTGCTGGAACATGCTGTATATCCTCTTCACACTGAAACATGCAAATGACTGTATTTTAGACTCTTTTTCAGTTTTGTAATTTCCTCTCCAAAACTATGGGGTGTCTTATGGACCTGTCTGTCTTATAGTGTGAAAAATGTGTTGAAAATATGAGGTTTAGGTAACATGGAGAATTCAAGGGATACAAAGTGAGGTGTAATGGAAAATAAAGAGGGTACAGAGGGCTGGTTAACAGCGATATGGGAGTTTTAGAGTTAGGTCATGTGAAGAATTGAAGGGGTGCAAAGTGAGATGTAATGGGGAATACAGGGGGTATATATTGGAAGTGCACAGTTAGCTGTTTTGGGGAATCCAAGGAGGACAGACTGAAGCATAATGGGTTATTTACGAGCTACAGAGTTCAGGATAATGTGGGATAAAGGGCCACAGATACATCTGCCCACAGTGTGAAAAGTCTAGCTGTATCTTATTTAAGAATCTGAGACTATGAACAATATTCATCTTTGATCATCTCAAATGCATATTGACTGTATATTTTCCAGTTTTATTCTTTTCTGTAGATTTAAAATATTGATTTATTGTGACTTTCTGTAAAGAGCATAAAACTGCAAGACACTACAGTGATATATGTCCTGCTGACCTAGGAAAATGTACTGCTTGCAAATTCTCTCATTATGAATGTGTTATCCAATCATAAGACAATGAAGTAATTGTCAGAAGATGTGTTATGTCAAAATAGTTATACAAGTAGCATTAAACTTGTATCAAGTTGTCAGTATAATGAGCTTCCATCGACTGAACCTGTACTTTCAGTTAATAACAATAAATCTATCCGCAGAATTTGGATGTTGGCTGTCATCTTGATGGGTGACCAATATGATCCTCTGCTAGTGTATACTTTCATTTTTTGGGAAAAAGATTAATGATTTACTTTTCCCTCCTGTAAGCACAGTAATATTAGTTTATGTCTTGTCAAAATCATTCTACTCCTATAAATAAAAAAAGTTCAGAGCAGTTTTTGATGTACCTGTGAATATCCCCTCCAGCACTTAACGTAATCTCGACTTGCTGAGAGTATGTATCCTCTTATATCAATTATACTAATATTAAAATTTTTCTAGATCATGTGTATACATTCAATTACATTTTCCACATTTATATGGGGAATTGTGCTACTATTGGTGAGTAAAAATAAGATTATTTTTTATTTTCCTGATATTTCACCAAGAACTTAGAGAGTCAAGTGGTTTTTAAAGATAACTGGATGAAAAATAGCACCTTAGTGTTTTAGAAGCTTTGTCCAAATGTCCTGAATATGTTGTACTGCAATACAACTATTTATTCTCAAAAGACATCCAATGGCAAAATCTTTAATTGTCCGCCTGTTTGGCAGGTAATTTGAGTCTGAAAAACCAGGAGTGACGTCACATCCGGTACCTGGAACACATTGTTTTTCAGAGCCGGCTTTTCTCTAGAAGACCGGGTTCTCTACCGTTCTTCTAGTGAAAAGATTCTTCCTCCATCGGGTTCTCGCTGCTCTTGATCCTGCCCGAGGAAGAATAGTCAGCTCCTTCTCGCTGGTGAAAGGGGCAGGTTGAACACCCATACTGTTTGCTGGCTAGAAGGAGTGCGAACATACGCCTTGGGGACACAGGAGTGTTTGGCTCCTAGGAGTTATTTTTCCTATTTTAGAAGTATCTGCTTCTAGGGCTGTGTATCTGCTTAACCTTCTGGGCGTTACGGGCTTTTCGCGCCATTTTTACGCAGTGAAGAGAGTGCTAAGGCCCTCTTTTCACTGCGTGGAAAATTCCTTTGTTGTGCACATCGGCAATGCATCAGTTTATATTCAATGAATGCATATGCACTTGCATGTAGGGGACATGCTGATTTTATATTAGCACGCAGCCCTGCGTTGACATTGATAAGAAGCAACCCAGCGTAAATCTGGCCGCATTAATGCACCCATTGAGCAAACTGACAAGAGATAAATTTTTTACTTTTTTCATCCCTTCCCATGTCACCCCCCTCCAAAAATGCATTCCAACATGTCAATAATACATCACTTACACTAGCACGTCCTAAATGAGTGGAGACATGACCTAAGACTAATTCTTGGGAAACAACCACACATCTGAAGTGAAGTAAGCTTGTAAGCAGACAATCAGTTAGCAGTAATCAGCCTCCCCCTAATACCACTATTTGGACTTTGTGGGTGGTCCTTTTGCTACGATGCATGAGACACAACAAGTTCTACCCTACCCAGGGCTGTTGTTCCCTGGGAGAATGGAACCATGTGGTGTTAAACTGCCTGTGTGAAGCCTAATGTATCAGCAAAGATCAGTAAAGATTATGGTATACCTCTTAATATACTTATCGTAAATACGCTCCTTTTTTAGGAAATCTATACATTTGTAAACCTATGTATTTATGTATATAAAGAAATTAATCTAAATGCAAACAAGGCAGCTAATGAAGACATACAGGGGAAAGGTTTCTACCCCTAGGTGCTGACAGCTCCATTTACATTTCTCTCCATAAAGCATATGAATGAAGACATCATGATGAATGGAAAGTAGGATTACATTAAATAAATTAGTCATATTGGTAAAGGTGGTGAAAGTGAAATATACATGAAAAATCACATATGCGTAATGAATCTGATTTTAGGATACTTATTTAAAAGTCAAGTGTCAAAGAAAATGATACAGCTAGAATATTACGTAAGGCAAAAAAACGAAAGGTACTGTTTAGCCAGATATCTACAATAAATAAAATATTTTTTTTCATTCGGTGTGTTTTTTGCATATAACAGTACCTGCAAGGGAAGCTTCACTCATCTATTCCCTGATGCTATGACACAGTGATCTACCAGTAAAAGAGATATGGGCTATTAGGTCCATAGTGGAAGCTGTGAGCTCTAAACCTGACTCAAGAGTGCTTATCTCTTCTTCTAAGTTGAAGAATCAATGTGATGTTTATTGGTTAGAAAAAAACATTCATGCCATCAAGTTAAATAAAGAATGTGTGATGCAGTCTGTCTGTGGTATTAGCACAGCAGTGTTGGTTTCTTTGTTTCAGTTGTTATATAATCGCATTACCTGTTAATCCTGCCTACAAGCCTTTTATCAACATCTTTTATCAGACCAAGCTGTCCAGCAGAGTAAGGCCTAGACTACACTGCATCTTTTCCCTGGGCACGAGATGCTGTTAGTACTTACCAATGGGCTATGATGTGCCTGTCTCCATTGCAATAATTATCAACGGGCTTGTCCCAGTAACACGTTAGGAGAAGGAAAATTATTATTTTTCGACTAAATTAATCAACTTAAAGTAATGGAAATGAAGCATAAAATGTCATGATCGGTCAGGTTGGAAATGTTTCAATATACAATACAAGTATCTGACGGGTTTTTCAAAAAGGCTTTTTTGATTGGTTTATATTTGATTGGATATGGAACATGTGCATACCTTTACTGTAATAAATGGAAAGGAATTGAATTTGAGGAATTGGCTTTGCATCAATTACTCAGTGTGGTAGTACCATCAGTGTTTGACTGGCACAATAAGGGCTTGCCCCCACTGGTGAAGCTGGCCGCGGGTCCATGACTAAAATACATTTCAATGCAGCTGCTAGCGGTGCCCACATTTCATATTGGGCAGCCGCGCAAGTGGGGACAAGCTCATCAAAATTAATGGAAGTGGACGTCGCTGTGCGTCCAGCTTCGCCAGTGGGGACAAGCCCTAATACTTGTATGGGTAGCTTACAGCGCACACTCTCTCTTAATAGCAAACTCTCTCCCCTCCTAAAGTAAACTCTCCTAATGAACTTTATGTCTCTCACTGGCAAACACTCCATTATAGAGACAACATTGCAAAAAAAAACATAAAATCCTTGTAAACCTGAGTTAAACCTGAATTTCGCTCTGCACTCCTCCTTTCTCTTAAAAAATAACTCAATGCCAGTAAGCTTCTGACAAATACTGTCACTATGAACAAATCAGCCACATCATTCATTATGGCCCCCTTTTAAGCCTATGGAGCTAAGTTTTTACCATTTGAAAAGGATTATTTAGCACCCTCTAATTCTCATATGTGTTACTGCAGTTCATTTAGTCTGAATGTGTTTTTAAGCTGAATAAGTTGAAAATGAATGAAAACATGGCTAATTAATGAAGATGGTAGTCAGTACATTTAAGGACTGGTAAATGTTGTTATATTACATTTTGGGGTTTTGATAAACTTTACATATTTTAATAATTTGTATGAAGTATGATGTTTTCAATAATACTGATTTTGATTTTTGATTTTGTTTTGGGCCCTTAGAGTGATTTACCTCTAGCTACTTTGTCCTGCAGCACATTTATGGTAGACACAAATTGCACAGGCCAATGCAAAACATGGGGGTTTATTACTGGTAATGGACAGCCATAGCGTGGCTAGTGTAGAATGAACCTTAGAAAATGAGGCATTTTGCACACTGTGTGTTTTGCTGTTTGCTTACCACAGTTTAAAGTTTGCAATCCACAAATAAACAAGGGTAACATACATGCAAATTGATGCAGTGCATTTAGGCACTGTTTAACCATTTCCATTTTCTTCTTCTATTAATTAAATGCATATTTAAATGCATAGCAAAGTTTGAGAACGCATATATGTGAAAAAACCTACCCCACCTCTCTTTTTTAATAAAAAAAAAATACCACCTGGGATAGGAGTCTCATGTCACCTTATGGTTTGGCCAGTCCTGCCAGTTATCAATATCAACTGCAAATTCCTTTCTTTTTCCCCAATATGACATATTCCATTTATCATTAATAATACCCAGTGATGTGTAAAATTGTGTATTCTCAGATAGTTAATATGCAGTTGTAACACAAAGATACTGGTTTGCCTAAGTAATAAAAAGTGTCACAATATGTGTACCAAAATCTATTTAATGAGATAAGCCTTAAAAATAACTGTTATATTTAAACAGTTTTTTTTGGGGTGGGGGTGACAATACTGTTTTAAATATAACTGTGCTTACTATCAGCTAAAATGAGAGGTATCAGCTCCTGACAGCAGGTGGACAAAAGACGAATAAATCAATTTTTCTCTAGAGACAGAAACAGTCCTCCTTGGTGTATGACGTGTCCTGAACACTGAACACAGGAGGCTGTCCAATTAGTATTCAATACGAGTGGAACAGTGAAAGGGTGAAATACAGTCTGAACTGGGAGTGTACGTGCTGCTGTCTTATGAACAACACATTTTTATTACCTTGCCTCCCATCTTTCTAACAGGATTCTGCGTATCTGCTTAATTGAAAGAGTAGGAAGATGTGCTTTTTCATTATAGAGATGGTGAGACTTCGCTAGATGGATTCTTAGGAGAAAAGTCTTGGTACGCCATCAAAAATACACAAACAAGCTTTTGTAAAGGTTGCAAAACAATGGTTGCCCCAGAATTTTGTTTTATACAACACAGTAAATCAGCTAGTTGCAGTCTAGGTTAAACTACGTTGTAGTGTGTTATATTACTATACTTTTATTGTGGCTAACAACAGAAGTTCTCATATGATGTTTAAGGTTATTAAAAAATATGTTTAGTGTACAATGTTTAGTAGTGGTAAGTAGTGAGTAGTGAAAACATCAGACAGAGAGACCATTTACCTTAAAAGGAAGCAATATAATTGTACCATCTTTAGTGAAATCTAGGATAGGTAGATGTAACCATATCAAAACATATAGTTTGTACCTTGACAGTAATAATGAAACTAGTCTTAATGTCAAAGCCAATGTGCAAAACAACTCTAGAAATCTACTTCCTTGCTTGTGTGATTGGAAGTCTGTAATCGTTTATGTGGCTCAGAGTTTATTTTCAGTACCAAAAGCGCCAAAGTAACCCAAAATCAGAATCAGAATGGCTTACCTAATCAACACGAGCCTGCGGCATCCTACTGTGATGTTTGCCTGGCATCTATGTCACCAATGTCCCATTGATCATACCACTAAGGAAGTTAATAATTAGGCCAAAATTTCACAAAGTTTTGCCAAAATACAATAAAATCGTAGTGGATGCATCTTTTGAGCTCCCTATAAATTTTAAATGGTTGCATTCCTGCTGCAAAACATGGGGACACGTCCATTTTAAAATAAACGGGGCTATGCAAAAGATGCTATTTGTGCATTGTGCAAAAATGTAATGGCCTTATAGAGCAACACATGTCCAACAAGTGCTAGTGGGTTAATTTATATGAAAATGCATGTCAATATGCATTAAACAGGCTTATGTGAAAGGGTTGTAGTGACATGCACCTGCAGAATCAGAGCATCGTCCCCTTTAAATTAATTGACCATGATGTCCCCTGGGCTCCGACAGCCATTACCCATCACAGTCTAGACCTGCGTGCGGGCAGCCGGGGTGCTGCTTGTGTCACATGCCTGCTAGACCGCTGTATCCGTTGGCCTTACTTCCCCTGATCCCACATGGGTGCGAGTGTGAACTGTGTGGGTACCCAAGGTAGAGTGGGCTACCCTTATCTAAAACTCTTCTTAAGATCAGTTATTGTTCCAGATTACATTGTCACAGATGAGACCCCGTTGGGCCTTGATTCTAAATAAAAGTTGGTTTAAGCATAAGCCACCTCTTGTCATCATTTGATTCTAAGATACTCTGTGAGCTTTCAATTGCATTTAACTTGAATTTTATTCTGTATCTCCTCTTGCAAGTACCACTGAGTTGGTGGGAAAGTTATTTAGGGTAAAGCTCTGGAACAGGGACACTGACAAATACAAGTTTGATAGAAAATCCAACTTTCACACACTTTTTCATTAACTTAAAATAAAAAACATGAACACACATTATGGGTGGGAAATGCAATTTAGGGCTAGGAACAGAGGTCTTAATACTAGTTTGTATTGTAGCATGTGCAACAGCTACTTAGCAAGCTTTGGAACACATAATTAGTATGTGCAGATCTCAAACAAGCAGGTAATGCCTGCCACTGCTTGAACATGGAAAATGCTGCCTAAAATGGCAATCAGGTCTCCTATTGAGTAGTTTGTATAGTACCTACATATGAATTAAAGTGTGTATCCTTACTGACTTTACTGTAAAGCTTTTGAGACTAGTGATGAAGAACGATTCAAATAGGCATGCCACAACTGTTGGGTCCTTGCCGGAGTATTATCAGTCTTAGCAGTAACCGGAACAGGCGTCCCCACTAAAGGTTTTCTCTTCAACACTAGTTCAGATGACACATACAATTAGATTTCACATGAATTTCTCAGTGACAAAGATTAAGAGAGCGTCTGAATTAGCAGAGACAGTAAGAAATACATGAGGGTTTCTGTGAAACTTTTTCTACTATATGTGAAAAAAAATTTTTTATTACGATGAATTGACCCCTTGATGTTATTTTATTAACTACTGAGATAAAGAAATAGCTAAGACCATTACTATGCTGAATAGTGGTGAGCGGCTATGAAATATTCAAATTTGCGTAATTTTGCGAATACCCACAATGATATTCGATTTGATATTAGTAATCTCGAATATCCACATTTGTGGACATGGATCGCAATCTAAAAATCACAATGCGATCACATTTGAGCAGTCAATGCAAGCCAATGGAGCTCAGATATTCAACTTGGAGAATATTTATCATTTCCGTTAAAAAATATCATGCTCCATTGCAATGAAGGAAATCAGAATGGCGAAGGATATCCTATGATATATTCACGAAATGGCAATATTTAAGCAAAATATTAGAAATCTTATATTCAAGCTCAACACTAATGCTAAATAATTAATATTATATTAGATATATAAGAAATGGGTAAAAATAATAATGCAACATAAATGGCTTTATAAAAAATATAATCAGAAAAAAATTTGTTATATACAAATGTATGAATGGGTTCAAAACAACTTACCAAAGTGTACTGCAAACTGCATTTGCTTTATTGGTAAAAATGGAATCCTATGATGTGTAGTAATATACGTGGGTAGTGATATGAACGGCTGGGTCTGTATGAGTTGCCCTTAGAGCATACAATACACTGTACAATACAACAACAAGTCTTTTTTTGTTTATGGATAAACAGATTAAAATGCTTATTTTTTGATTGCCCTGACTCTGTTAGTGATGGCCGAACTGTCCGCAACATGGAATTTTTTTTCCCAGCGAACAGTACAGGTTTTCGACCTGCCACGTTCACGGGTGAGAAGAAGATTATTATCTTTCCGCCGGCCGGGTCAGGAGCAGAAGATCTGGCCTGAGGAAGAATATTTTCACCAGGTAGAGAAAAACATTGGCTTTCCGACTTACCGTATTTTTCGGACTATAAGACGCACCGGACCATAAGACGCACCCAGTTTTTAGGGCAGAAAATCCAGAAAAAAAAAGATTTAATACGTTTTCACATCAATTGGGATAATGCAATGAATTTAATGGATGCAATATTCAATTCAGCCACAGGTGTCACTAGCAGCAGTACACTGTCAGCACAACACGTCACACTACACTGATCTGTTCAGTGTTCTGGGGATTTCGGCATCCCCTGCACCCCGGCCGAGCCATCCATAGCCGCACTGAACACAGCACACAGCTCTCCTCTGTGTTCTCGTTGGTGGGGATGCAGGGGATGCGGCATTTAGATAGAAGAGCTGAACATCGCAAATGACAGCTGCCGCAGCTCTGCTACTCGGCTCTCCTCCCGGTGCGACCACCGGCGGCCGCCGCTGGTCGCACATTCAGACCATAAGACGCAGGCACTTTCCCCCCCAATTTTGGGGGTGAAAAAGTGCGTCTTATGGTCCGAAAAATATGGTAAATGCCCCGTGTGGGTAACAGGTGGGGAATTTGAATCTCCCCATGAACAGGTGGATGTTGGGCTTTTCTAAAAGTCCAATCTGCCTGTTCACTAATGTATGTGACGATGTTTGATCATCACTAGACCATCTGTATATATTGTACCAACACATTGTTCACCTATCTGCTAGAACACATTGTCAATACTATTTACTATAATTTGTGGATGACACATTGGACCATAACACACACCACAATTTTTGGAATGGGAAACCAAAGATAAAAAATTACTTATAGAAAGACTAATTCGGGGCTCTCAGCAATGCCTCTTCTGGTGTCTGCTGGAACATGCTATGTAGTGGTCAGCTCTTGGAGCCAGACACTTACATAAAGTCACATAAAGTAACATAAAGACTTCCTCTGGCTCTTGGGAGGAGGAGCAGTGCTAAGAGACAAGTCTCTGGTAGTCTCCAGCTCTAAGTGCTGCCCCACTGCTGGAACATGCTGCATACTTCTATATTGACTCTAGTTATCCCACCCAAATTATAGAGTAAAAAATACAAATATACATATATGTTAGCATTTACATGTTCATATAATACAATAAATAATTTATAGCCAACTATTCACAACAAATTCATACATTTATTTTCGCAATCAACTCTACTGATGTAAGTCTATTCATGATTACATAGATATGGCACTATATTTAAGATCCTCATGAATTCTTAAAGTGACAATATTCTAAAGAAAAATTCACGATTGGAATATTCAACACTAGTGAAGAAAGGGTGAAGGCCATAACCATCAGGTATTCCCACAACAAGCAGACACCCTTGGCCTCTAGTAACAATTTAAAGAGAATTTGTCACGTTTTTCTCTCTTTACCAGAGTAAACACAATAATGTAGAATGTGTAAGCAACATAAGAAATGCTTCAGAATCTACTACTTTTAACCAATGTTCTACAATTACCATTTTAAAGGTTTGACTGCACAACTAGAACATGTAAAAGAACCAAACACTCCCTAGTCAATGTAGACTTCATATTCCGGCTTAAAGCAACTTTTCACATGAAAACAATGAAGGTGACTGAGGTGTTTCTGCCAGCGGCTTTGCTAGGATTAACAAAGGAGACTCTAGAATTGACCACATTCTTTCTGCTCTACGAGGGATGATGTTTTAGCCACAGACCACTTCTCAGAGTAGTCAAGAGATGGGAACTGGTCTAGCAGAGGAGTAGCTACCAATAGAATCCAGTATCAAATAATTGCATCTCTTCGTCTGCAGGTAGACCTTACTTTTGCAGGGAAAAGGGGAAGTCTTTTATCTCAACAGTTTTATCTGATTTTAAATGGTTATGTGTCACTTATGTAAAGACCATATAAATCAATTAGTTACTAAACTCTGCCCAGGTTTGCCGTGCTGCTGTTCAAGGATGGTTACTCATGAATCATACGCCATATGCAAACTAATTTCATGAATATTATTCTCTCTCAAATATCACAGGGCTGCATACAGGCTCCAATGGGACTGGCATTTCCTTTCATTTGAAAGTCCAAATAGTCACAGATGACTAGCACCCCTTTGACTTTAGCAGTATATCACAATAGTGGTGAAAGGGCAATTGAAAGCCAACACTACTATTTCCGATGTCTTAGAATAAGGCGTATTGAGGGCTAATCAAATATGAAAAGCACAAAGCTTTAATCCAATTTAATCCTTTCCAATCCGGTTAATGCTTTCTACAATTTTGTATTAACAAAATGGCAGCTTATTCTTTTTATCATCTACAAATGCTGCAGTCCCTGAGAAAATGTAGTAATACTTTATATGCTTGCAGGCGATGTTATTTATAACACTGTGTAACACCACCAATAGGTAAGGATTCTGTTTTTATTTGGTATTCTGCCCAAATTTAATAAGCCAATATAGATCATTTAAAACATTGTAGATACATTCATAAGGCTTCAAGAGCAGCAATGAAAATTTTTTTTTGCTTGGGGTACACTAAATCTAAAGCTGTATGTGGTGTAATGGCAGACTAGATTTTCAAATTTTTTTGTAAAACCACACTCAAGGAGTACATATTTGACTATATAGTTACAATATTCCTTTTACAATTTGGTTAGCTTATATATAGAAGCACCCCACTCTTTTTTTCCCAGGGAATATAGTAAACATATAGTACAGAAAGAGAAGGCAATCACTACACAAACAAAGAGATCACAGATGATACAATAGTGTAATAGTCTTGTATGAGCAGGGCTAGGCCAGCATTATTAAAACCAAAGACCACAGGCTAGGATTTTACTACAAGTATTAAAGTTTGCCATAGATGGCACAATGTGGTCCCCATCCAAAGTAATGCAATCAACCAAAGAAAAACGGACATGTTCGTTCTTTGGCCAATCGATGTTTGGATCACCCAGGATCGGTTGCTCCAGGTGGATGGCTTTGATCGCCTGCCGAATTTCATTGGATCGATTGCTGCAAGCGCGCAAGGTGGTCGATGGCCCGTGGATCAAAGTGTCTATGGCCGGCTTTTGATACAGAAGCATAAAATTGTCCAGCACCAGGACATTTTATGGGATAACAGCAGAACTATTTAGTGTATTTCATTGTATTGCTGCAGATAGAGGCTGTCGCCAATATAAGTACCATAATAAGTGCTGTTGGTTTAGAATCACATTCTTCTGACTATCATTCACAATAAAGCTTTATTTGCAGACTGACAGCATCATATGGAAAATGTATACATGCCGTCTGTTTCCTTTCCATTCTGGTTTTGATGTCATTTCTGTTCCATCTATTCAGACACAGAAAACCTGGGTAATGTTTATTAAGCAGCCCATACACAGGTCAGATTTTCAATCAATCTACTTAAAACGATCAATTTTTTAATCGATTGATTGAGAATTGAGTATTGCCCACCTGGTTAAATTGACTTAATCCGATCAAAATTGAGTGAAAATTCAGTCGTTTTTTGATCGGACTGGATGGTAAATTTTGATCGGTCGATTGAAAATTGGATTAAAAAGTGTGGTCAACCAATTTTTGATCGATTTTTTTTCTACCTATTCTACCTCACTTCTGATTGAAATTTCAATCGGACTATTTTGGATCGATTATTATGTCGAGTGAAAAAAAAATCGATCAAAAATCTTGTAATACATATGGGGCATGATACAATCGACATACAATTTTATACAGACTTAAAAATTGATTGTTTTAAGTTGATTGATTGAAAATCTGACCTGTGTATGGGCTGCTTAAGTCTTCTTAGACAGCATGGATTTTATCTCAAAGCCAACTAGATAATAAAACTGATGTGATTTATTGCTGTGACTTGCAATCTTATTTTACTTAGAAGTATAGTCGTATATGTGTCACCGTGTTGGACCCTAGGCACTTCTTAGGTTTGAAATATTTGTGGCAGGATCAAGAGGATAGCTGTGTACAGTATATTTTAAATGTCATGCCTGGTCACATTGTTATATACATATATATATATATATATATATATATACAGAGAACTTAATCCAAGTCAAATGTATAGTTGACCATCCGAACATATTCAGCATGATGCTAATGCCCCCAACCAAACATGAAATTCCTCAGTGGGCATTGGACACAATCTAGAAGGACATCTGCAGTGAGTGAGCTTTGTGAAAATTTTCTTGTGTAAAGATCCACATTTTAATTCTATTTCATGAATAATAGAAAGTTTTAACATTTGGCTTCTGTCGAGTACAGTTCAAGAGAAAAAATAATAAAAAGTTCTAGAATCTAAAGTAAATTATATATGATCAACTGCAAATAATAAAATGTAACTTTCTGTTTGTCTGCTTAATAAGATTAGAGATTTTGATACCAAAGCAGGTATTTGATTTTAAGATGGTGTAATTAAGTTTGTACTGATAGGAATAATAAACAGGTTGATGCAAGGATCCCTCCCTTTTGTCTCTTTGTGTGTGTGTATATATATATATATATATATATATATATATATATTACTGTATTTATATAATACATGTTAACGTAGTGCTTTTGATGTTTTTTTTTAGTGGCACAACATACCTTACTGCGCAGGCTAGTAAAAGTAATTTTTCACTGAAATCGCTTCTCCATGTCTGGGAGCATGATATTATCCAAAAGGTCTTGGTATTCTGAAACATGTTCCCTTTCACTGGGACCAAAGTGCCAAGTCCAATTCCAGAAAACAACCCCATACCATAATTCCCCTTCCCTCAAACTTTACACTTTATTGTCACAATGCAATAAGTCAAGTAGCATCTGCCAAAGTTAGACTCATCCATCTGATTAACATTAGAAACGGTCTGGATATTTTAGAGTTGATAAAATTTTTGCATACATTACTTTTACAATTAAGTAAATGTTTTGAATTTATAAATTTTTAGCACCCAAAATGTGCTGAAAATCAAGGGCTGAGAAAAAAGTGGTGAGTAAGTTGCAAATTTTCATGAGCCCCCACCTGAACCGCCTGTCTCTCAGCAGCTTTGTAGGAGCTGGAAAAAAACAGCTCTGTGTGACATTGTAGTCAATAGTGGCATTTACCTTAAAATTGTGATAATTGTCTGATATACACAACATGGGACCTCTATGTTAAAATAGACCTTACTTGAGATACTTAAAAAGCCAGTTTTACTCCTACATATGCCTCATATCTATTTCACTTTAACAAAAGACATGTAAACTTAATATTTTAAAATAGTTGCCTTGGAATATCTTGAGATGATAGATAGAATCTAGTTTAATAATGTTTTTAGTTAGTCGATAGAGTAAAAATGATAAACCTCTGTTAAGTAATGCAGGACTTGTATTAAAATTCAGTTGCTGGGGTACACTAATTGCATTGATTGGCATGTTGTCCTAACACTTGTGTTTGTGTTGACTTTGATTGATCACCCCATCAGATGAGCCTTGCAGCTCACCGGGCAACATCCAACTGCTGATGAACATTGAGGTGGCTTTCTTTAGTCGTAAACATATGAAGAAGATACCTTTATGTCAAGTACATTTAGAATTTCAAATCAGATTTGTTTTTTTTTTCTGAAAATGCTCTTGGGACTTAAATTAAATGCTTTTCACAAGCAGCTTCCAAGTACTGCCAACAACTCATGCCAATAATCACACAGGTAATTACTATTTCATTACTGAGATCATAATTTTCCTTCCATATATGGCAGATCACCTTCGAAGTATACAATGTTAATGCAACATGTTAAAAAGAAGAACGTTTACTCTATTCCTTGTTAATAGATAAAACAATAGAAACAGTTTTCAACCCTTATGGAGAATCTAACTGCTAATGTTCAACAGCATAGAAGTAAAGGGTTGAAAAATAAACTGTAATACCTGAAGACCAGCATGAAAGATGCAGCGGAAAGTCAAAGTTAAGCTTGAAGATGCCTTCCATCGTTTTATCCTTCACTACAGAGCCTTAAGCTGGGCATGCACGGCTCAAGTACTGCTGCGTCATCCAGCTCAGCTGATGCTTCGCAAAGGAAAGCAATGGCCATCGACCGTGATTTACGGTCATGTTGGATTTCCCTGTTTTCCCTGATATCCCATGAAAACAGGGGTGGCCGCATATCATATGCGCCAGATAGATGGCCGTGAGCAGGCACGGCTCTCAAATTGGTCATCGATCTAGCCCATATCTATGCGTGTTTAAGCACCTTTACAGTAAGCTATGTACAACCTACCAGCCCCTAGCTTTAATTGCCGCATTTCATAAAAATCAAAAAAGATATAGTTACTTTGTCACCAGGTGTAAAATTAGGTTTCTAATACAAACAGATAAAACATATTAAATTATTAATTACATGTTAAGGAATCAAGAGTGCCAAACTGTCAGAAAATAAAAATGGCGCTCACAAACTAGCTCTATTGCAGAGGTGTCTATCAAAGGCCAAAGGGTCATATTTGGCTCGCACTTTAATTATATTTGATCCGTGAGATTGTTTTTTTACATTTGATTTATGAAATGAATAGCACAGATGGTTTTTTTTATTTGACATTTGATTTTACGTTTTGCTTGCACCCAATTCCTTGTTTAAGCAAAACTGAAGATTGTTTCCATATAAAAAGTTTCATTGTTACATCTGATGAAGTACGTTGTACTTTTTTTTTTAAGTATCTCTGTGTATCTCAGTTTGACACTCATCTCCTGCTCTAGTATGGTCTTAAGTTCATGCAGTTCTTCATCCAACTTTATCTATAGCAGTGTCTCTCCATTGCTATTGGTTATAACCAAGCTAAGAACAATGTTATATTAATGTTCCCTAATGTCATAAAGCTGCTTTCACCCAAATTGCCTTATTCCAGGTCCTTATTATTTGCCCTAAACCTAATCACAAAGGATTATTTCAATCTACTTTACTTATGCAAGTAATAAGGGTTAGTGTTATCAGCTTTTGGTTGGTGTAACTTCTAGATGGCTGGCAATAGAAAGAGAACACGTAATATTCACAGACCTGAGCACAGCAGCAGTTCAATATAAGTAGTCATTGTCTTCCATGGCTGCCTCCAGCCGACAAGCATGTTAATATCTGACAGGCCTCTATGTCTTGTTTACGGCTGATTGCAGAGTGGTTCTGTTAATGAAAATTGAGGCCATCCTTTCGAACAAAGAGGCAGCCACATGGAATGGTTTAATCAGACGTCGCTCACACACACCGCAAAAGTGCTTTGTGAGACATATAAGAGAAGCCGCAAAGAAGAGGCCATTGTCATGTTATTTCTTTTTGTTATGCTAACAGTCAGTATGGCAACATAAGCAATTATCCTACTGACAAAATTTGAAGACACATGTGTAATGTTCTCATTTGTTAGTATTGCTGTGTAGAACATGTTGAGATTTAATCAGTATGATCTGTGCATATTATAGAAAAAAAAACAATGAATAATAAAAGTTTAGCCTATACAACCCATCACATTGTATTTGTCACCTTTTAAGAGGTGGTTTTTCAATGGTTAATATCAATACCTGCACTATAATTCCAAGTGACTGCTTTACTAAAGGAATTGAGAATTTGTACCAGTTCACTGCAAGCAATAGGCTAACATGCTTTATAACTAATGTAAACATTGTCTACAAATCCACTATTTTGGAAAACAGCAGTGAGCTAGCACTCAGTAGGAGGCATAGCCATGTAGACTATGTGGCAGAGAAGTGATGGTATGTTTCCCTAATCAGGGGTCAGACAGTAATCAAGCAAGTTATAATCCCTTCTGTACTGTCTAATATATTATGTACCCATGGGGTAAATAAACTTCAAACACTGATATTCCAATGCATTCTATAGTACATTGGGGTATTTCACACTGTGTTAAGTCAACTACGCTGGTGAAAATGTATTAGGTAGGTCTCACTCTTTTTTCAGTTTTTTTTTTCAAACAAGCTTTATTGAAAAATTATAAGTAATACAAATTTTTGGTTTGAAATGAAAAGGGAACAACCATGTGTAAAGGCTGTTTTCTTGTATAATGTAAGAAATGGCTTCAAGCATTAAAACGAGTTAGCTGAATGTAAAAGGTAAGTAATAAAACTGATATGTGCTAAAAAACGATGTTTAAGTAAAGCCCTATTGTAAAATACCTGCCATTTGTATGCTGCTGCTCAATGACCTTCCTGTCAATTTCACAGTAATTTCCCTATCTTATAAATTGGTCCTTGCCGTAGACCCGTAATCCTTTACATGCACATGTTTGCTTCGGATCATGCTCTCATTTGTATTTCTGTACATATAACTGGACTGGCAATGGAGCATTAGCAATAATAGGTTCTCATATACAGATACACTCCATCTTGCTGTTATTGCTTTTACTAGATGCGGTTACATCAAAGAAACGCATATCCACTGCTATTGCAAACATCTCCTTATATTCTAGTTACACTAATGCTAGAATTGCTACATGCACATCCCATGTTTTTTACACTTCCTTTTTCAATGCCAAAGCATAAAAAGCTTTCTGACATTGTACAGCTTTATTGTGAGCCAAGCTTTTATGTCTATACTAGCCTGTGGATGTGTCCAATGTGTGGTAATGTCCTGTAACCAAAGGAAATCCTGATATCCATTTGTTACAAATAAGGGACCATTGCCTTCAATGATTTCTAGTGGCAATCCTCACCTCTAGAGTTCTGATTGCTACTCTGAAACTTATGACACACATATCAGACAACACTAGATATTTACAGTACAGGTTGCAGAACAGATGCATTACTGATGTTATCATGCTACGGAAAGTTCTCCCTATGCATCCTATTGAACTGTACTCCATGAAAGCTAATGCTTGACCCGCAACAGGGCAGAGTATTTTCTTCAGATTCAGATGCTAAAATTCTATATGGTTGGTAATGTTTGATGGTTCAAAATGGTTGTGTACACAGACTGTTTCTCTCATACTTTGCTTTGTCACCATTGCATTAAGGGAATGAAAACAAATATATATTTTTTGCCTTATAGTGCAAGGGTCCAGGTACTGTATATGTAAAAATATATATAAATACATATTATAATAATAAAAAAGATGGGAATTTCCAACTGCCTGGTTGAATTTGCCCTAGTAATTATTTTTTTCCATAAACCAGCTCTTTTTTATATTTCGAATAGTAGTCCGCCTTGGGGACATTTCGGCTGCAAGCATGGGTGTTTGACCCGCCCCATTCGCGGGCGAGAAATAGCTTACTATTCTTCAGCTGGCAGGATCAGGAGCATTAAGATCCCGCCGTAGAAAGAATCTTTTCACTAGAGACCGGATAGAATACAGGCGGGGAATTTGAATCTGCCCACAAATAGGTAGACATTGAACTATTTTAAAAGTCTGATCCACCTGTTCACGAACGTAAATGGCTGAAGTTCGGCCATCACTAATTACGGACAAAAGTACCATCTATTGATGAATACAGAAGGTACTACACTTTATAGGCCAAATGAAGTGATTGAAAAGCAAACTTTAAGGATGTCTTGGATCACTTCTTCTTAATTCGACTTAATTTTACAAAATAATTCTTAAGTTCCCTTAGGCTCTATTTACACAGTTGCGACAGGGGGGTTCCTTTCTGCGAGCACGTAAACACTTGTGCAGGTGCTTGGGAGGCATTAAGGTAACACCCCATAACAAATCGGGCAAAAGCCAGAAAAGCCTTATTTAACTATCCAGGACTTAGGTGAACAAAAAACAAAATAGCTTGTCTGATGTTTGGTAAACTTTCTCCAATGAGAAGAATATCACCTTAAGCAAGTACACATACAGACCTGTGGTTGCTTTTGCAGAACACTATTTGCTCAGTTTGAGAGATGTGAGAAATGATAAAACGTACGTAGTCTCCATGGACGTAAATGGGAATCTGGACAAATGTTTGCCTAACTCTGCAATAGCAAAATGTACCAGGGTGTTGCTAGAACACACAAATGATTTTGGTGTCCTTTGTAGTGGGTAAAACAAATGGTTTGCAGACAGAGGAATTTATATTCCCAGTAAATCCTTTGTTCTTATATTCCGTGAAATTGTGACGTTAGTAATTACAGTCCCAGGGCTTGAGATTTGTTTTATCTATCATGAATCTGAATGTCATCAGGTGCCTGGTCAGCCTGTTCTAGATTATGAACAGATGTGTCTGGTGTAGAGCTGCTCCATTTAGCAAAGTGATTCATTTTGTTACAACACCTGCAATGTTTCTTTTTTAAGTTAGACTTTGAGCATTCTACGGAGGCTGTTTCAGCAGTTGAAGCAGTATGTATAAGATGTATTGTCAATCATTTTGTGTATTCAGAGAGGCATCAATTTTTCAGGTTGGGCAAAGACATACATTTTTGGGCATATTCATTAAATTCTGTAAGGAACCAATTATCACAGAGCTGCTAATTGACTCATCAATATGGTGATTCCCTTAAAGCCTGACAGTGCTCATGACATTGAACTGTGGACACTAATGAATTAAGGCAAACCCAAAGTAATCCCGATCTATGTTGCCTATCACACAGATTACTACACTTAAGTCAATATCTTGCTTGTCAAAACATTTGTAATTCTGTGATCCAGGCTTAACCGGTTTACATAACAATCCAATAGATAAGGTTCAGAATTCTATCTCTCTGGTATCATGAGACTTTCCTGAACCAATAAATAATGTGTCCCATACTGCCCATAATACTGAAGAAGTAAAGAAGGGGACTGGCTTAAAAAAATTGACAACTTCAGAGTCTACCTACTCACCCCAGTTCTCTTTGTTGTTTGTGAGTCCTTCGATGGATACTAAATTACTACCAGATGTAGCTGTGACCACAGTTCTGTAAAGGACCATCATTTAATATAGGCATGCTTGCCATGAGCAAAGAGGTGTTTATTATGTTTAAGTTCAGTGCTTTACCTAGCTATTAGTAAGAATACTTTCGAATGTTGAATAATTACCTGGCTAAAATTTTTTATGCATTTTACTCCTCATTGAACTCTTCCACAGTAAAATGGTGCCACTTGAGAAGGTTGATTACATGATGTCTGATAGACAAAGAATATTATGTATCAGAAATATGTTTTAAAGAAATGCTACAAAAATGTCAGATGAAAATGTCCTAATTAGTTAACATAAATCACTTGAAAATATACAGTGCTGCTTGAAAGTATGTGAACCCCTCAAGTGGTGTAGATGTTTCTGTT
>CM070033.1:105105419-105122042 GCA_036250615.1 Ptychadena robeensis | reverse complement strand
GGGGGGATTGTGCTGGGAGGGATCTTCTTAAATTACTCCTTACAGGTAAATGTTTTAATTTTTAGTGCCATAAATCTAATGAGTTTATGGTGTAGGTCCGCTTTAAGTATTAACCCATTGGTGTGAGTGGGAATAGCTACATGGTACAGAAGTACCCATTTGCCTAGGTGAGATACAAGAGCTCTTCCAGATTATACTATGACCCTCCCTACACAACTTCCACATTCCTTTGGGCACCCTTTTCTTGGTTACTCAGGCTGCATGCCCTTTGCCTCTCACCCCATACCATTTTTGCTTGAGCTTGTCCCTTTTCCTTGTTTTATTAGTTCTAGTGTTATGAAAGTTGGAAGACCTCTAGAGATGTGCATGCTGGGATACTTATAAAGGTAGACATACACAGGTCGATTTTCCACTCGATTTTTGACCGACCAATCACTACGTGCGTTCACAAGATCGATCGGCGATTGATCGGCAATCAATCGGGTTCTGCCCACCCTGAACGATCAACCAAAATCAGAATCGACTAAAAATCGGATCGGACATTGAACCAACATGTTGAGTTTTTTTGGTTGATCGTTTTACAATCGGAGTATGTTGGTGGACCCACAGCCCTATGCAGCAGCCTTTCCGATCAATGGATTTTGTGGAATAGGCCATTTTGGAGATCGGCTAATGTCCAAATCAGCCACAAATCAGATTGCCACGGTGGTATTGCATCGATTCCAGATCCAATGAATTGCCGATTCCAGAATCGCCTGGAAAGATCGGATCTGGAATTGCTAGACAATAGAGATGGTTGAATTTTTTTCTTTCAATTCCACCATTTCGCAGATTTCAAGTTAATTGCAAAGCCCCATGAACATGGTACCATCACGAAACTTGCTGATGTAGCTTGATGTAGCGAAGGGTTGGGGGTATACTACAAAAAAGAAAGTATGTCTCTAACACAAACAGTTTTTGCGCAAATTAAGTTCAAAATCAAGTCAAAATTTCAAAAATCAGAATTTCGACTTTAAATTTGAACTTAATTTATGCAAAAACTACATGTGCTAGAGAAAACTTTTTTTTTTTCAAATGCTCCCCCAACCCTTCTCTACATCTCCAGCAATTTTGGTGATTATACCATCAGAGGCTTTGCAATCAGCTCACAAAGTTAGCAAGTCGAAAAATTCGACCATCTCTACTAGGCAATTGATCGGTGACAAATCGGCCCATGTGTGGCTACCTTCAGACAAATTGTGCTTTAATTCTCCCTGCTTATCATCTATCAAAAAAGTTTTTAGCATATATTACAAGCATGCCATCAATATCATCATAATGGAACACCACTTTATTGTGTGAATTTGTTTTTCCTTCACATTAATGTATATGGCGAAACTACAGCATTGCCTACTTATATCCTATTAACAGGAGAAGAAATGTTAGCTGATAGCAAAAGGTTAAGCTGGATAACTGAAAAAATCATACTATGGATTATAATTTGAGAGGTTATCAGATTGATTAAAGATAAAGATGTTAAAGGTGTATATTTAATGTTTAACAAAGGTAGAAAAAGTTCTCTTAAAGGGCCTTAGATGTTTCCGCAACCGGTGGTGCATGCATGGTTTCCATTTGAAACCTGTTCTACCATTTATTTTTGTATCAGTTGCATTATGTATAAGTATGCAACACAATGGGTTAATGCTAGTACCCTGCTGCACACTTTATATACTGCAGTGCTAGTGTAAACCATAATGCAGCACAGGCGGCAAAGAGTTGTGTTGTGCAATGTAACGGATGCATTGCTGGTATACAACACAATACTATCTAGAGTGAAAGGACCCTCAAGCATCTAGTAAGCTTTATTAAAATAATGTACATACAATGCTTTGTGAGTTGTGATTATGCCTATGAAATGTGGATGAAAGTTAACATTGTAGTTTGAAACACTGGAATGATAATTGTTATTTACTCCTTGACACATTTCATTACACATCTTAATGTTACAATGTGATTGCATAAGGACCATGTCTTTTAAAAAGGGTTTCACAAGGGCCTGAAATTTGCCCAGCATTTTTGGTGACGATTCCATATTCAAAGGTTGAAAGTTATATAAAAGAATTGGTGTCTTCAATCCAGATTGGATTGAACACTAAGTTTGTACATTCATCAGATAGAAATAGGTAGAAAATGTATTTCTATCTGTATTTTACCTCCTCTCAGTGACTACAAGCTGAAATCCCTAAATTACCATTTTGCTATAAAATATCAAATAAGGAAATTGTGTTGTTGTGCCCTTTGTTAACCTTTTGTATTAAACAATTTGTTAAAAAATTTTAAACAACTCATAAATGTGCTAAGTCTGGATTTTAAAAACTTATGTGTAAATTACCTTATTCATTTTGCAGAGAGCACCACAAATTGCAATCATTATAAACTACAAAACAATTTCAGTTTGAGAAGGAGAATTATTCATTCGAACAATTATGTATTTGTGTTTTCTCTACCCATGCCTTAAAGTGCTAAGTGACTCTGCAACTCTTTGTGCTTATTAAATTGAAATCTTTTATTCATTACCGCTTTCTGGTTTCATTTATTTATATGGTCTAAAACACTTCAAAGCCTCCGGGCTACAGTTTTTTTGTAGTTTTCTGGCCTTAACCTAAACCAGGGCTTTTTTTATCAGGGAAAAGGTGGTGGAACTCATCATACCCCTTGCCAGCAGAGAGAGCTACTCACTCCTGCTGCTGCTCACCGGTCGGCGCGCAAGACTTGCTGTGGGAGTTCTCAGGCAGGGCCGCCATCAAAAATTTCGGGGCCCCATACTAGATCATTTTTCGGGACCCCCTACTGTGATGTTCATACCTCTGAACTGTCTGTCACTATAACGATTACTTTGTAATATCTTCTATGGTGTATATATGATTTCCTGTTTCCTGTATCTCTGTGTTCTGGATCTGTTTGGAGACTGCATATGTGTTATGGCTGTCCTGTTGGATTAAAGTTTATAAAATATACTCTGCGTTCCTGACTGCAAGACACAACACCTACCACTGGTGCTCCCTTTCCACCTGGCCTGAGGCCTCTATAGAATGAAACGGGGGGGGAAAAACTTTTTAGTGAACTCCTCAGATACAGAGTACCAGGTGATGGTGTTTGGTACGCACCCCATATGTAGGGTGACCTCCCTCCACCACAGGTCACCAGCTGGCTTTGGGTCTAATTTTTGGGATGAGTAATTTACCTTTCATAGCTATTAATGTTTCGCTGCAGTTATCCAAGTGACATAAATTGTATGCGTTTAACAATAAAAACTGTATGAAGAATTGTCCTCAGGGACCTGAAAATTTACATGGATGTAGTCTCAGGGGTTAACTGGTAAACCCCAAGAGTTTCAAAGATCTATGTGTTCAAAATAGGATAAGTGAAAGTATGTATGCAGGAGAGTTGTGCTTTATGCTCATTGGGAAGCAATAGCTGTATTTTAGCTGAAATGTAACGTATAAGTGTTGTAGCTAGAGGGGTGAAACTTGGGGTGTAAGTAGAAGTAGGGGAGCATTACTTACCCTGAAAGTTTCATGAATATACTATGAATGGTTTTCCTGTTATGAGTAAATTAACAGTTACACAAAGATTTATTCAGCTTAGTTTCTACAGCAGAGCTGCAAAGGGAGAGGGTGTGTCCTGTCCGGTGTTTTGATTGGCTGGGAAGGACATATTTGCAGGAGGAGCTACAGGAAGCATTATCTGACGAAGAAGCACAGAATCTGCTGCCTGTCACACTCACATCGGAGAGGAGGAGGAGGGGGAAGGTGGCGAGGGGGATGCAAGTTTCTCCTTTCTGGCTGTGCAGGGAGCACGGGTCAGAAGCTGCGGGGCCAGTCTAAAAATAGGTGGGGGGATGCCATTCTGGTGCGTTCCCCCAGAAAAAAAGCCCTGACCTAAACCATTAAAAATATATATATTTACAAGCATGGGGCACCTAAAACCTTCTAAATACACATTCAACAACCTACATTCATACTTGCCACTATGACTAAATCTTTCAAAATTTAGGCCTACTGAAAATTCACATTGATTAATGGGTCAATCATTCATCTTGATCAGCCAGGTGTGCAAACAGAAAAAGGCTTGGCATTTAGGTGGAGAGACAAGCACTGTACGATGCTGTAGGGTAAGTAACTTTAACCTGCTCACCAGCTCACTTTTTCTGAAATTTAAAAGGCTTTTTGTTCCACAAAATATCAAAATACAGTGTATGCTCTGTAGTAAGTAGTGATGGCCGAACTGCCCGCAAGGCGGACAGTTCGGCCGCGAACATGCATGTTCCCCCTCCTTTTAGCTGGCGAGCAGTATGACCCACCCTGTTCTGTACCGGTAGTAAACTGTAATGCGGATATTGCCGGTACACAAAACTACACTTTACCAGAATGCGCTACGTTTTTGACTCCCATATTACTGTACAGGAGATGCTTTACCATGAGGTTAGGATCGTAATGTAGTGGTAGGTTCGGGGGGGCCCATGAAAAAGTGGTATGTGGCGCAGTCATCTCTAGTAACTCCCCTGGCAGGAATATTATATAACAGAGATCTAAAGGAATAACCTGCATAAAGGGCCACTTACCTTTAAGCCCCCATAATAAAAAGCCTTTTTTGTATCTTTAATTGTAGTTTAGTGTTGAGCATGAATATTCAACTCTCAAATTATTATTATGAATATGAAGTTGGTCAGGTCTAGGTTCAGCAACAGTATGTGCTCTAAGAAAGAGGTCAGCTGACTACCTGAATATACTGAATGACCAGGTAATTCCATCAATGGATTTTTTCTTCCCTGATGGCACGGGCATATTCCAAGATGACAATGACAGAATTCATCGGGTTCAAAATGTGAAAGAGTGGAACAGGGAGCATGAGACATCATCTACACACATGGATTGGTCCCCACAGAGTCCAGACCTTAACCCCATTAAGAACCTTTGGGATGTGCTGGAGGAGGCTTTGCACAGCAGTAAAACTCTACCATTATCAATGCAAGATCTTGGTGAAAAAATAAATGCAACACTGGATGGAAATAAATCTTATGACATTTCAGAATCTTCTTAAAACAGTGCCATAATCAAAGGATATATATATATATTTGTTCCTGTATAAAAACTGCATGAAAAACATTTTCTTAAGTAACCTTAATATGTCAACCTTACACAAGTCATATTAGAGAGTGATGTCATATTGCAGGTGATCAATATTAAACCTGGATTAAAAACATATGAACTCTGTAGATTATTAGATATTGAAAAGTTAAATGCAAAAAAACTAGCTAGGCAAAGAATGCGATAAATGGGAGAAGCTGTCAGAAGCCGTTAGAAGAACGGGGTGAAGTTTGGAAATAGAATGTTGCAGATCCTGCACAGGAGGACAGAGTTAATGTTGTGAGGTCATTGCTTTAAATGCACAGTGCACTCCAGACATCAGAGCTCAAATATCACAGGCCATGTGCATTTAAGGACTGCTGGGAACAGAAGATTAAACCACTGTAAATGCAATAAATCTGCCATAAAATGAGTAACTGGGTTCTGATTTTACATAGTAAATGAATTCTGCAGCGTAGCAGAACAAACAATAGTCTTATTATTGTGTTAATATGAGTGTCTGGGGCAGATCTTGTGCAGGCACAGGCTCAATACGTCTTACGCAAAGACTTCTATTTAACCCCATGCTGTTTACCGATTAGCAGGAAGGGTGAGTCTATGAATTAATTTATACCACCTGCTGTCTTCAGGTTGAGTTTTTTCCTGTAAATAACCACTATGGAAAAACTAATTAAATACCCAGAGTATAGGCTGGCTTAAGAATAAATACATTCTGAATATTTTAAGCAAATATTTGTAAGACTTTTTAATTCCATGTAAAAAAAAGCCATTATATTTTCTTTTTAGCTCAGATAATGTAATGTCAAGGTTCCAGCGAGCATTTTCCTTTCATTAGGATGCCTATGATTAGATTTTGTTTTTGTTCACTTTGTATCGTGCAGCTTGTATAGCATTGAAGGAATATGTAGAATCCTGTACTCTGATGCCTTGTCAAAGCTGAATCACAGCATCCCTCTCTTCAGTGATTCAATTTTTCAAGATTTTCAGAATGGTTTCTAAAATATTCTTGAGTGTAGTTACTTTTGAATATACACAGTAAGCCAAATTCTTTTGGCTATGTTCTTTTTAGGTACCAGGCATGTCGACTGTGAAAATTATATTTTTATAAATGGCAAATGTTCATGAAATTGTGTGGAATAAATGCATCTGGTGCTTACTTCTTATTACTTTTAATTGTGACCATATACCATTGCGAGCATAGTCCAACAACACACAGTAACGTAGAGCATGATTGCCTAATGTGCATAAAACTGTAATTACGAGACATTGTACATTACAAAAGGTTGTAATCACTTTTCTTTGTTTATGAACAGTTGATAAAATAAACCTTTCTACATCACACTGCAACACTCAAAAACAGTGATTTAAATTTTTTAGCTTACCTTCTAGCTTATTAACTATATATATATATATATATATATATATATATATATATAGTATAACTATAAATATATAACTATAAATGCTGGCATAAATGTAATGTATTTACAAATATGTTTTGTTATTTTAAATGTAATTCTCAGTTGACCTCATCAATACTCGTCAACCCTTGTGTTCTCTCATTTCATATTTTGTGAATTAAAATAAAATATGATTGGGATTAACAGTTTAATACTGGACACAATTTGGGAGTCTGATCTATCATTTCTACCTTTATCCTCCCTAGCGTTACGCCCGAAGCTAGTAAAAACTAAGCCCGTGCCCGGATCGGCCAGCTCTCCACATGCCTGCAGCATTTCTACAGAGCCTTTCCAGCCCTGTGTCTTTGGCGTCATCTGTGACGTCTAAGGGGGCGGCGCCATATACCTCCATGTTAATGGACGTGGCGTTGCTTTTCTCCCCACGCACTGCCGCCATCTAAATAGCACCGGCAGTGTATAGAGGGCTGGGGGAGAGCCGCCAATCACGGTGGAGTACAGTGTTGCCCGGGAAACGTCTTTTCGCGCCATTATGGCGCGAAAAGCCCATAATGCTAGGGAGGTAAAAATGAAAATGGATTGGGCAAAGTGCCAGAAAAGCCAACTCTCTAACCCACCTTAGACAATGCTGTGTTTCTCCTGTAATGGAAGTTTGTGGTTGAGCTTCATGATTACCAATCACATTATCTCCTTATTTGAAATTATTTGGCTCAAGTGAAGCAATTCAACATTGGGGAAAATGACAGAGACAATATAAAATTTACTATTTTTCTTTTATATAGAGCAGTCCTATTCTTCAAAGCTGATCAAATATAGTAGCGTTGATCACGAATATGAACACGCCAAGGTTTTGAGTATAGTGCTATTTCTTTATCACCATGAATAGTCAAGATTGCAATATGCAAGATTGAAGTGGTGATTTGCACAAGGTAATAAATTATTAGTTTTCATGTGATAGTGTTGATAGTAGAGCGCACTTTTTATCGCAAAGTCTTGCATATTGTGCTATATTTGCGTAATCGCAAACATTTTACGTAACATGCATTGAGTTGTACAAGTGCCAATTTACGTAATGAAGGATATAATGACTGGAAATCATGCATTTTCAAATTTATTGAGAGTATTTGGTTAAAAAGTTGTGATATTTTATGAATATAAATATTGCCTATGCTGCTCATCTCTGTTTAATAGTACTCTGTTCAAAAGGTTGTGCATTTCCACAAGGTGAGAAACTGTATAACCTGTACAAACACTTAACATGCCCTTATTTCTAAAAACATAACACATTTAGTAAATCTGTTAAGCTCTGTGCAAGCCTATCTAGTTCCTGCAACCAAACTTGCTCATCCATGTCTTAATGGAACTTGCTTTGTGCCCTGGTGTACATGTCATGTTAGAGGAATACATATTGGTATCCTGATGTATTTAGCCTCTTTTAACTGCAACCATTCCAACACCATAATACACACTAGTGATGAGCGAATAGGCAATATTCGAATTTGCGTAATTTCGCGAATATCCGCCATAATATTCGATTCCATATTCGTAATCTCGAATATCTGCACTTACGACATGAATTGCGATCTAAAAATCGCGATTGCGATCCAATATGCGCAATTGCATGCAAGTCAATGGGGCTCGGATATTCGACTGGGAGAATATCCGTCATTTCCATTTTTAAAAATCGCATTACGATTTTATAATCGCAATCCCATTCATTGCAATGGATTGCGATTATAAAATTGCGATTATAAAAACGCGAAAAATCGCGATCGCGTCAGATATCCGATGATATATTCGCGAATATTCGCGAAATAGCGATATTTGAGCTAAATATTCGAAAATCGAATATTCGAGCTCAACACTAATACACACTTTATCAAACTTTATACAATGCAGTCAGGCAAGTAAAATTTTGTCATCTGCCAAACCCAGGTTCATCCATTGTATTTTAGACTAAGAAACATGATTCCTCTGCTCTACAGTCAAGTGATTACATCAGGGGTGGGCAAACTTTTCAACTTGTGGGCTATAATCGTTTTGAAATTTGACAGGGCCAGAGCAAGAGCCTGTAAGGGCCACCCGACATAGGTGTCCTTAGTTCTCGTAGCCCAGACTGGAAAAAATTAAAATGTATAAAAACCATATTAATAAATAGAGGCTTTTGATAAGGATTTTCTAAACATAAACATCCTCTTGCAGGCAAACTATGGGCATTAGGAGACCCAAACGGTCATCCTCTTGGCATTATCTCCACTTAGCTAGTGTCTTTACACCAAGGTTACACTGCATCAGATCGCTGATGTGGGGAAAAGCCCCATCTAATATATTGCAGCGATCCCCCGCGATTATCGCAACATGCTTAAAATTAATGGCGTGCAGTGGGTAATCACTCAAATGGGGACAAGCCCTTTCTGTGATTTTGGCCTACTGTCAGTTTTGTACTTAAGTGTTTCCACTTTGTCATCATTTGTCCTGTGCTTCACAGAGCTCATGTGAGTGACCCACTCACAGATGTTTTTATTGCACATTCACAGTATGAATAATGCTTCTTAGAAATACTGCATTTCATCTTTATAAGACATTCATAGAACACATTAACAACTATATCATAGAGTTTTTCCTAGTTTACTGCTGTCACCATGTTAAAGAACATTTGGACAACCTGTAAACCTCTCTGTAAGATGTTAGGCATAAATAGCATATATTTCCAAGGGTAGAATGAACTCTGATGACTAATCTCCGAAAAGCAGAAACACAGCTGCTCTGTGAATGTTGTAGGTTTAACCAGATGGTGTTGATGACAAAATATATTTTAAAATATGCAGCCCAAGAAATAAACAGGTGAACAGAGATAGCAAATTGATAATGTTTTGATGAATGTCACTATAAAAATGCTATCCTTGGGAAATGTGTTTAGTTTATATTACCAATGGTCTTATAAATATTCCTTCATTTATAAAAGACACTGGATGTTTTTCCGAACTACGAACAATGATTTTTCTAATTTAGACATTATCTTTGAGTTTAACATTTCCTATACAGGACAACTGTTTTTCTTGAAAGTTTTTTTTTTAACCCTTCTGTAAAATACTGATGTTCAAGCCACCAGTCAGATTTGTACTTGTTAATAAAATATGATATAAGCAAATAAACATACACACATCAACCTTTTTTTTGTTTGATCTTCGTTTTGATGAACTTGTGCAATTGAATATCAATTGTGACACCACATAATGTGATCTCCACAAAACCGATCAAATTCTTTCCAAATTGGAAGCATGCTCCTGGGTACCATCTAATACAAATCAATCTAAATACCTAGAAAACCCAGCAGATATGATGGCTAAAATTTACCAACATGACTGATTATAGCTTCTCTCCACATTCTGGGTAAGAGAACCATCAGCCTTCACTCCTTCCACCAGCTGGTAGTGATTGTTTGGAACAATCACTATAAACATATGTTTGAACCCCATCCCTACCTTATTGGTGATGGTGAATGTGACTATATATTCCCTTTAGTGGATGATCCCTTACTGTGTGAAATTCCGTGAATGACATTGAACTGAGCATATGCATCCACAAATCCGAAAAGAACCTGATTGCTTTGGTGTAGTTATTTTCGGGCAACGCTACATCATCATTTGTGATCATTTGAACTGCAATTGCACAGGGGTTGTATATTGAATGTTTTAAAGAAATAAGAAAAGTTATTATTTTTAAAAATTATACACCCATTGGCACAGAAACAGAAGATCCATGGCAGAACAATATTTTCCCACCATACCCTTGACTTGTTGGGGCAATGTGACTGCATTCACATGACATGATTGAGGCTTATATTCATCAAATTGTTACTGTTACAGAGAGTGAACTTGTTCATCAAAGTGTTACTGTTACAGAGAGTGAACTTGATCTGACCATGAGAATCCAAAAGACAGTAATGCAGTAGACATTTAGTGAAACAACTGACATAAACTAGGGACTTGGTATTTGGATCTGATTTGTTAAGACATTCAATTAAAATAGAATACAAGTACACGCATACAAACTTCATTCAAGCTGAATAAATCCCACCTCCCTTCACTTATTCCCTAATTTTTTAAACATATTGATCTAAATATACAAACCTCAAGGACAATCAGCTCTATTAAAGGAGTAATTTAAAGCAAATGCTCCAATCAATAGAAAAACAATTAAATATAAATGTGGAGAAGACCTTCAATATAATGTCAATACAAAGTAAGAAAATTCTTTAGACTAATTTAATTGAATTGCTATATAGTACATAGAAGAATAAAACAATTAGTGATGAGCAGCACAGGCAATACTCATATTCGCAAAATATTGAAAATTTTTCACCTAATATTCACATTATTACCTTCATTGCCAAAATGATTTTTGCAATGAAAAGTGCTGTATTTACAATATTCGTGATTCCGAAGATATAGAACTATATTCAAGATCTTTGCAAATTCTCAATGTGACTATATTCGCAATAAAAATCCACATTGATGTTGACTCCCTAGACTCCCTAGATAACATGTAAAAACATGCTGCACATCATTTGTCAGGTTAAGATTATGGTCGTTACCATCATCAAGAGCATATTCACAGTGTATTACTCACTTACCATGGGCTTGCAAGTTAAACATTGCTAGGAAGTCTGCTACACTGACTGTAGTATACTTTTTAAATGGTAGAGAGGGGGATGTAGAGCTATAAGTGAAAACAAAAAAGGTAAAGCCTTGCTATCTGACAGGGAATGTCTAAGGGCTCATTTACACTAGCGGTCTTCAACCTCCAGGTAAACGACCCTTTAACGTTACCGGCCGGCAGACACAACATTAGTCATCTGGTCGGTCGGGAACAGCCGGTTTTCTGTCTCCCGTCCGATAGGACCTCTATGGGGTCCTTATCTACACGACCTGCGAACCGCTGCACTATTTTGCAGCCACTCACAGGGAGTCGTTTCTCCCGCGGCTATGGGAACGCAACTCGGGAACTGACAGTGTAAATTAAGTCATAACCAGTTATTCTAAAGCTGGGGTTTGCAGTCCTCCAGGGAAGCACAAAGTGGTTGCAGCGAGGTCACTGGGGTTATAAGGCTTTTTGGTTTTCAGGCAAAGAAGATGCTCCCATCCCATTGAATTTACATTTGATGACTAAGATTAAAAATTTTGGAATAAATGTTTGTCAACAAATGCCATATTCCATGCACTTGCCTTTATCGTTCTAAAGTGAGCATATTTTTGACCTGTGAAGTTTATATATGGATTCCTCAATCCTAAACAGGTATTGCTAAACCAGCTCTAGCCCTTCAAGTACAGAAACCCTTTAAAAGTCCATGAAAAGTCAATAAAAGTCCTGTACATGTCTTTCATGTGTGTTTATTGCATGGTGATCATCATTGATATCGAAGTGTGTGGGTTTTTGCTGCTGAGATATAATCTACAAATCCACACACAGCACAGCCATAACTGTGACATTTAATTTACAATGCACTGGGCTCTTTAGTACAGGCATAGGCACACCATTTAATCTGGGTCAAAGCACTACGTTAGCTCCTAGGAATTTACACTCACAGGAAATAATTGAAAGTGACAGTTCATTAAGTATGCTTCACTCCAAGTGCATTATGGTTTGAACTCACTGTTATTAAACTGCAGACTGCAAATGGCCCGGCTAACATATGAAGCAAACAGCAAATAGCGTGACAACAGGTAGATATTGAAGATGATAAGCACCTCATGTATTTACAACAGATTCTTATACATTAATTTCACTGCATGAACCCAGTGAAGAAAGGAAATTGGATTGTGGAAAAACACAGGCTTGGTATTTAAAGGTGGCACAGCTCTTTTGAAATGATGTGCAGCAATAGTAGTTTCAATATATACCTATTTGCTACTGTAATACAAAATGTAGGTTATAGTTGGTTAGTCGTTGAGGAAAGAAGGGGATTGTTATTTTTAGGGTATAGATAAATTTAAATCTTAATGGCACCTAGTTAGAAATCCTTTATAAACTGGTATTTTAATGCTTGAAAAAGAAGACCAGAAAACGCTTATTCTAATTAAATTTATATTATATCAATTGATATAAATATATCAATCATTTCTAATTATAGATATTCTTAAGTATCTGAGTTCTTCTATTAGAGTATGTGTGTAAACAGATTGTTGCCTTCATATCTTAGCTTGTCAGTGAGCTTGGAAACAAGCTTTTAATTTCCATGTATATGCACAAGGTTCAAACCATATATTATAATGTGCCCGGGAACAAAATCACTACCAACACCAGATATCCTTTAACAGGCTTTATTAGGCCATCTAGAAAACAAGCCAAGGGTCATATACAAAAGCCAGTCCAATAAAGTATGGTACAGATAGATAAGACAGAAGATGTGGTTAGGAAAAATCCAAAGTCAGGGCATGCAAAATTCAAGCAATGTCAGAAATCAGGGTCACTGTTGGCAACAAAGACACCTGTAGACAGACAGGCAAATCAAACACAGAAGTGCACCTAAGCACACCACTATACAGAGACTATAAGGGTAAAGCTGGGCATAGACGGGCCGATTCCTGCCCGATTCAACAGCCGATCAGATGCAGTGCGCGTTCCTGCATCCGATCGGTGGTCGGGTTGGCAGAGATTCGCGTGCGTCAACTGGTCATATTGACCAAAAATCTGCCGTCACGTCGGATCGCACAGTGATACGACATGAAGAATAATTCAGATCGGATCCCATTGGTTCGGATAGGGGTGGGCCGTGCGTGATGATGTCATCATGCCCGCTAGGTCGGCTCAACAATCGACGGGAAATCGTCCCGTCTATGCCCAGCTTTATTGATGGACATGACAGATTCTCATTAAATGGCACATTATGCCACCTTGCTCTATAGAATTGATAAACAAATGGCTGGTAAATCTGCTTAAGCTGATTGATCAACAAGAAATTCAAACTGCACATGCTGCCCTGCAGTGAGGCAGCAGTGTCCCTGGACTGTACTATGCACAGCACAGAGACATTGGGCTCAGCTGAACAGTAGTTTGGCCATTGAAAGTCACCATTAAGAAACTATACAAAGGCCAACTGTACCACAACTTGGAATACAGCCCAATTTGTTATCAAAGTTTATATATGAAGATTAAATTTTATATCCTCTGTCTCTTCTGTGTTTTTATATGGATGAATATTTGTAAACTATGATTACTTGTATGGGATTAGTGATGAGCAACATCACTGAAGATATTACCTTGCTTATGTGTAAAAATACCCAAATCTCCTGGCCTATAAACACAACAGGAAGCTTCAATTTGATTGTAGTGCCGTAGGTTGTATTTAATTTCCCATTTTGAAGAGACCATAAGGACAGAGACAAAAGTGAATATCCCATATAGTGCTTAGTGTGAATATTCGAATTGTGAATATCTTCGTAATCTTGGATATTCAATGTTCTTGGATATTCAATATTCTGGGGAAAAGTACCAAGCATTGCGTTTGCAATATTCCCATGTACAAGTGTCGATTTTCGCAATTATTTACTTCTATATGTAATTGTGTATGTGTAGCTGCTATTCCACATTCTGCCACTATGTTGCCGTAATAACACACATTGTGCAAGCAATATTCGCATGTAAGTGCTAATGCTCGCAGTAAATTTGATAAAACATTTTTTAATCTCAAATTTTCGGACATACTTTTTGGAGAATAATTCACGAAATGTTGCAAATAATTTGAATATTGCCTATGCTGTTCATCACTAGTGATGTCTGAACATCGGCCAGGTCTGTCCGCGAACGGGCAGATCGGACTTTTAAAGAAGTCCACCGTCCACATGTTCGTGGACAGATTCAATTTCCCAGCCTCAAGGGGGGGAAATTTGAATCTTAAAAACACGGAAGTGACGTCAGTGAAGTCAGTGACGTCACATCCGGTCCTTGGAACGCATAGTTCCTGGTTAAGGGAGCCGGATGTGACGTCACTGGCGTCACTTCCTGTTCTCGAGCTGGGTTTTCACTTCATGCCCGGTCTTCTAGTGAAAAGATTCTTCCTCTGGCAGGATCTCGCTGCTTCTGGTTCTGCCGGAGGAAAAATAGAGATCTCCTTCTCGCCGGTTGGGCGGGTCGAACACCCGTACTGCTCGCCGGCGAGATGGAGGGCGAACATCCATGTTCACCGCCGAACTTTCCGCCTTGCGGGCAGTTCGGCCATCACTACTCATCACTAATCCCATACAAGTAATCATAGCTTACAAATATTCATCCATATAAAAACACAGAAGAGACAGAGGATATAAAATTGAATCTTCATATATAAACTTTTTATAACAAATTGGGCTATATTCCAAGTTGTGGTACAGTTGGCCTTTGTATAGTTTCTTAATGGTGACTTTCAATGTCATATGGCAAAGGGGAAGTACTCAGCACCACAGGACACTAACGACAATTAATTCAAAATTCACCAAGGTTTCATGAGGACATGGCTATTTACAGTTGCAACTGCTGGCGGTTATTTTGTAAGCAGTCTGTTGAAGAGACCAGTAAACAGGATGCCTGTGATTGATTATAACCATTTGTATGTCATATTCAGCCGGATGTATTTTCTTTCTTCTGGGAAATATATTTGTTAAGAACTTTGAGGTGCCACAGTGATTGATTAATAGCACATCTTCCCTTTTACATTCACTTACAACATGCTTGTGAATAATGTCTGGGTAAAGCACAGCTGGAGCTATTATGACACCCATTTCCATCAGAAGTGTAGCACATTTTAATCTTTGGTTCAAAGCTGAAATCTAGACTGGAAGAAAAAGCTCCAAATTTGTAATATTGTAATTTAAGAATACAACAAATAGATACGTTTATTGTATAGTGCACAGTTTAAAATAACATTCTTTTTTTTTTTCTTTTACTAGATTTGAAAACATAAAGAGGAACTGGGTAAACTCTTGTCCCGCCCAGACCAGTCTTTCATCTCTTGGCACAATGGCAATAAAAAACACAAACGGCAACAGATTGTTGCCTGGGAATATATAACTCTAGTTTGTTTTCCCTGATTTGGTTCAGAAATAAGGAAATGTTAAAAGTATAACTAAAGTAAAAGTTCTTTTTTGTATTGGTTGGTTAGCATGGTGAAGGGGTAGAGCCATTGTACAGTTCTGTTGCCATCTGTTTCCACAGTAGATTCAGTCTCTCTAATTGATAACCATTGTTTGTGGGAATCATAGTGAAGGAACATTCAAAATTTGGAATTGCAACCTGAACAGCAAGAGAGGGAAGTATTTCCTACACTATCCAAAATTAATGCATGCCTTTTGATATACTATCAGAGGAATTAGTAACAATCTGATTGGACAGGGCCCTCTTCTTCGCCTGTGTCATAATCTGTACCTATGATGTAATCTTGTGTTGCATCTCCACTCTACACAGCACTGCATAATATGTTGGCGCTATATTAACCTCCCTAGCGCACCGCCCGTATCGCGCCGTTTACAACGACACGATACGGGCGATCAAGGCAGTGTACAGAGTACACTGCCTGCCGTTTCTGCCATCTCGCCGGAGCTCTACGCGCAGCTGTTGTCATTACTGGCAACAGCTGCATGAGAGGGGAAGCCGGCGCTCCTCCATTAACATGGAGGTCTATGGCGCCGCCCCGCCCGCTTCTGCGTCACCGTGACGCTGCAGCTTTCCGGGGAGGCACAGGGTCTCCCCGCTGCCTGCTTTCCCGGCGGTTGAGCTAGGCTCGTCTCAACCGCTAGGGAGGTTAATAAAAGTTAATAATAATAATATTAATATTAATAATAACAATAACCACTCAAAACTATTTTAAAAAATTGTCAAGATGATAAAGAGAAGCAAAAAACACAAAAAACAAGTGTTCAAATATGTACACTTCTACCTTCTTCTATACATATACAGTGGTGTGCAAAACTATTTCTTATTCTTTTGCATGTTTGTCACACTTAAATGTTTCAGCTCATCAAAAACCATTATCAAAGATAACATATTGAACACAAAATGCAGTTTTAAATGAAGGTTTACGTTATTAAGGGAGAAAAAAAACC
>CM070033.1:105060780-105100116 GCA_036250615.1 Ptychadena robeensis | reverse complement strand
TCACTTGAACCCTGTTGTGTTTCCTGTTCAAGAGTTATCTTACATTGGCCATCAAGAGGCAACAGATGAGAGACTGGCAGCCTGTAAATCTCAGAGTGGGTAAAGAGTGTGTGATGCTGTAAACTGTTCTGTTTTTACTTACTTAACTAACTTTTATCTCCACAAATGTACTTTTATAAACCTAGATGGTATTTTCCTGGTGACAGTTTACTAAGATATTTTCCTATATCCAAAAATTAAGCTATCCAATTTCAAAGCCACCAACCTTACTGTACAGATACACTTAAACTTGTACAAACCCTACCTCGACTTCATCACCCCCCAAAAAATTTACAGTTTAAATGTTTGCCAGCCAAAGGATTTGTAATTGTGTTCAAGAAATCTTTTTCAGCAAATACCCCTGCCAGCCAACATAAATGACCTTAAGTTTTTCAATCTCTAGGTAATAGAACTTGGTTATCTAGCTTCCATTAGAATGTGATTGCTAAAGGGCAGACTGATGGGTAATTTTATTGCTCTTCCCTATTGTAAGCTTGTTAAACATGTTGCTGATTTTTCTCCTCCTTTTTTCAGATTTAATGTTGCTATGCAGTGTATAACAAGAATTTTATGAAAAAAAGTGGATTCAATTTTATTAAATGGTTATTAAACCCTTTGGAAATCTTCAGGTTATGTTGCTTTCTGTATTCGGCTCAGAAATCTGTTTACTGGGACTACTGTGTGACACCAGAACATGCTCGCTGTCTATCCAGAGTTTGTTGGCAGCATGGGCATGCTCTCTGCATCCTAGAGATACACAGAGAGGCTTCCTAAAAGTTTCCTTGCATGATTAAGGCCAGGAAATGTTCCAGTGATACAGAAGAAACCATGCAGGTAAGAACTTTTTTGTTACTGCAGTAAGTATGTATTCTGTGCCAAAATACCATATTTGTTGTACTATAAAATTTACTTTTTTTCCCTCCAAATCAGACCAAGAGGCAGGGAAGCTGTCAGAGGCAGCCTCTAACAGCTTCCCACCTCCTTTTACTCCCACACTGGGGTCATAGCACGGAGCTGCAGTTCACCAGTATTTTTCAGAATTAGACGCTCTACTGTACAAGGTGTGTGTTATGCAGTGAAGCATCTGATGGTACAAAAAGTAAGGTTTATTTTATGCTGATGGTTTAATGACTCTTTAAACACAACTAATAACTAAATTAAAAAGGCGTTTTCTTCTGTCCACTTGATATTCAGCTAAAGTTTTGCATAGCTAGAGCTTGCTATATTAATTTGGATGAATTATCTGTTACACCTAGGTGATCTTCTGTTGAAGAGCAAATTGCATTTTGGGAAATGGATATTTCATAGCCCACAAAGAGTTCAAGTGTTTTGGCTGGGATCATTTGCTGCATTATACCATTTGTGCCAAGGAAACCGCATTATATTACTGAGGCTTACAATGTATATAAATTGTTGTCGGCTCAGTGGGTTAATATATCTGTCCTGTACTACAATGGCCTACATATTTCTGTGTCTATTGGGTATTTATCTTCTTCAAAGATTGCATTTATCTGCTCAGTTACAGAGGGCTTCCATGATGAATGTCTCGGCAACAAGGGAACTGAAAAGAGATTGAGCAGATAGCGTTGTATTCTAACTAATTGCTTTATAACCAAAGAAAAAGCCAAGTGACCTGCAGTATTTGATCAAACGGCTAAAAAATGATTTCGAGCAGGATCAAAGTTTAATCTCTTAAAATTAAATTGCTCGTGAATTCCTTTCGAGAAGTGCATGAAAATCGTTTGTCTCCATTAACCTGAACTACTTGAATGGACTTTTATGCAAATATCTAATAACATAATAGTACGGAAAGAACGAGAGATAAGGATGTGGGAAGATGGCAGACATCGGCACTGGTTTCAAATTCTATAATAACACAGCGTACAGGAGGTATCAGCAAGGCTTACATATCTTTCTCCAGCCTCCATTTAAAATCCAATTAGTTTCAGAAGATACAACATACCTATTAATTAAACCATCCGTCCAATTGCTTCTTGGGATTCCTTTTTTTATGATTAAATCAAAGCACTGTTGAGATAGGTGGACTGCTTGGGGAGACAGCAAGTACTGAAGAAATTAACCTGCCTCCTAAAAATACATTTATCTTACTTGAAAGAACTAATTATTCTGTCCATAGATTGTTTAAACTGGATTGATGTAAAATAAATACTTTGGTAGATATTCTCTCTTTCTTTCTTATTATCTTACTAGCAAAGAGTCCACTGAGAATCTACAAGCAAACAATCGGGTCTTATATTTTCATATAGCATATTTAATGGCATGTTCATAGAGAGCTGAAAAGATTATTGACATGGACACAGCATAGTTGGAACATCTAAAAAAGTATAACTTTTTAGAGCCAGTTCAAAATGTATTCCTTAGTGTGTTGTGTGTTGAGTGTATGTATGTTTTCATATGTGTGTTTGTGCATGTGTTTTTGTGTGAATATGTGCTTTGTGTATGCACATATGTTTAATGTTTATGTGTTTACATTGGGAAGGGCATAGTTATATATGTAAATGGGCAAAAAAAATAATCACCGGATTAACATTATGCCTTGACCCAGAGAAGAGAAAAAAAGTGGGGGGATTATAGGGACTTAAGGTGGTCTTGAGGGTCACTTTGTACTTTATTTACTTTGTACTTTTTTTTACTTTTCTACAGGACATATTCTTCACTTCTGCATTCCATTTTTTCATATTTCATATTTCTTTATTCAAAACATATCTGATAAGAGTTATAAATAGATGGTATGGGAACTGAACACTATTGCTGTAAGGTACTTGCCTGGCCCCGCATTGGTGATCCCAGGGATCACAGAAGCAGGTCTCCCTGTTTTGATTTAGCCCAAAATGCTGTTTTGATTTAGCCCAGACTGCTTTTAGGCCAAATGGCACCCCAGGGTTCCTGCAGTACTGCTCTGCACATTGCAGGAATGTCTTGTTGTGATATATTTACTAGATAAACGTCCACCAATCCAATTGCACTAGGTGGCATAATGTGATTGGACAGGCTTCCCATTTAATTCTGCCCTGCATACCATTGCCTGTTATAGCCTCTTTATAGCAATGTGCTTGGGTGTGCCTCTGTGTTTACTGCTGCATTGCTAACCTGCCTGTCTGCATGTGTCCTTATCACCAACAGTGACAGAGAGTACATGAGTGATTAAAGGTGTGCATGCTTTTTTCTTCTGTTGTTTGTTGTGTTGTTTGTACAATAGAAAAACTAAATGGAAAATGTATTAGAACCTCCAAAATGTAGTAGACCCTCCAATAGGATATTTTAGATCAAATAGGAGATGCAGATCAGATTTTCTTTCTTATGACCAATTTGCAAAAAAACAGCAAAACATTAAATAATGCAAGTTTTACTATGTACTATTTTTGCATTTTGTTTGTGATGATTATCTAATGAATATAATTGAAAGTATCATTTTCCCTTTAAAACTCTATAGTAAAAAAATAAAAATACAAAGATTGTTTTCTTTGGTCCTCTGAGTAGCAATTTATACAATGTCTCACTCTATCTTAAACACATGGCACTAAAATATTCCAATCAGCCTTGAGATAAAAGATTTGCTAAGGCTCTGTGAATTGTGCCCCACTCAGTACGACAGCACTGGGGTTTAATGCAATATCACATTGTTTTTGTGTTTTGCACAATTTAACTATTTTACAAATGAATGCTCTTTTGTACATTGTCCTTTTTTGTAAATTAACAAAAGGATTTTTTTCTTAACATAACATGGTCTGACCAGCCTATGAATTCTAATAACCTAATTCACAATAGCTATCAGATACAGAAAATATATCTAATAAAACAGGGGATGTGGGTTGGAATTGCTCATCAATTTAAAGGCAAACAGAGGCCACTCTTATTCTGAGGTCCCCACATTAACACTGGTGTCTGAACACATCCAAACAAATGAGACGATGTTCATATTGCTTTGTGTCAGTATCCAGCAATAGTGTATTTATCCCACCATGAGACTAGCCTTACATTTGGTCTGGTCGCACTTGTATTCAAGTATATATTAAACTAACAATCTCTGGTTTAAGATATCATATCAGTCCTCTGCTTAACTTTCCTAAAACCGCACCATGGGGGATAACGGCAGAGAACAATATTTCCTGCCCGCCCGAAGGTCTCATGCACAACTCCAGCGGAGACACTGGAGTTGTGCTGGGAAAAGGCGAAGCCCCCTCCATTCCATGAAAGTCTATGCTGTCGCCTACCCCTGCCCCCTTCGCTTCACCCGTGACACAAGGGCAGACCCAGAAGCATCGGCATACACGCCGGGGAGAAGGAAAGGAAAATAGAGTTTATACATTCGATATAGGCAAAATCTATATTTGATCAAAACATCAAACATCCTGATCAAACCTTTTAACAGTGCAAAAATCTAGAGGTGTATGGCTAGCTTTAGGAATGCATTCTATGCAGTCCTGGTAGATTTTTTTTTATCAATAACCTGTCTACATCTGGGCAGTGGTGAGACAAGGACAAAAGATACAAGATGGAGCATTACTGCTTAAAAACATCAAGCCTAGTTGGTTAGTATGTATTCTAGTTAAAATAAAAAAAAGTTTGACATTGGGCTTTATGCTTTTTATTTTTGTTTGAATGCTTTAGAAGAGTTAATATTACTGCCAAGTTTTTAATGGTATCTATAACTTAAGTAACTAAAGTAAAGAGATTAGGAAAGCAGCTTTGAATTCTGAAGTGCTGAGAAGCTGCTAGATATTATAACCCTTTCCCATGTTAGAGAATAATGCAGACAAATAAATTAATACAAATAAAAAGCTTGTTTTTTATGGAGCTGGACACAATCCTGTGAGGATAGGTATAAGCTCTAGGTCTGCCACCCTGCACAACTACTAGTAGCTCTTTCTGCCACTTTACTCCTAATGAATAATTGACCTAGAAAAAGTATAGATTATTTCTCTACATACTTGTTCTGCTACTACTACTGATGGACTTGGTACTGACATCAGGAAGAAGATGACAGTCCTGGTTATTTATCAGCAGTTACAGAAATCATATTTCTATTTCCACATGTTCCATTTGAATACATATTCAGCACTGGAAATGAATTAGGTTAATATATAAATATAGATAATACGTGGATATTATAGAAATATGATGTTACTCATTTTAAAAAAAATCTACATGACTAATATGACTAATGCTAGCACATCATCAACATGTCTTGGAGGGATTGGCTTACATAAACCAGTCCAAATCCTTAGGGAGCAATCTTTATAGTTGCCATTTTCTAACAAAAATACAATTAAAACTCCATGTTTTTGGTCTTACATCTTCCTCATTTAAAACCCAATGTAAGAGGCAGACCCCTGGGGTATTTAAAATGTAAAAAAAAAACATATTTAACTATGCAAGCAAAGCTATATATAGATTTGTTTAAATAAAGTAGGACAACCAGCAGTGACCATTAGTGATCTATCATATATCTGTTTTTCTTACAGTGAGATTGGTTGTAATGGGTTATGTGCATCATCATTCATCAAATGTATAAAACATATTTGAAACATCCCTAGACCCCTCTTCCCTTCCCTATGGATCATTATGATTCTTTCAGAACTGTGCTGATTTTTGGGTTTTTAATGTTACCTTCTCATTCCTATTGCATATGTGAGATGTAACTATGTATGTATTTTATTTAAGAGAGGAAATACAAAAAGATTGTAAGAGTGTGAAGATAAAAAGAAATAAAGAGTAGGTAGTCAGAATATGAGAAGCAGTTGAAGAAAGGAAATTTGAGTAAGATATACAGGTATCCTTAGAGAGTGTAAAGGAAAAAGGTAAAGGAAGGTATAGAGGACACAGAACTTAGAGAGGCTGGGGGAGGGGGGGGGGCATTAGGAGGTTAATAGTAATCGAACAATATGTTACCTGAGTTATCTGCTGTTCTTCCAAATTACTGAAATGAATAAGATCAAAAAAAGGAGAACATATTTGGTCTTTTGTTGATGTTTAATGAGGATATATGAGTACAGTCCCTAACCCTACAGATGGCAAGATTGCATTGGCAAGTTAAAGGTTTTCCAGACCACCTTACAACACCACAATCAGACACTTTAATATGCTATGGTTAAAACTTCATAAAAATATAGTTTGCTTAGACCTAGACTAGAGGGCGTAGACTAGCACCTGGACTGTTTTTGACTGCTTAAGAGATTGTTTACTTTGACCTCTTTGTAGATTTTAAACATTTTTACTCAATGTATATGTAGTATATGTTCATGCTATTCCTTAGCTTTAAACAGGTAGGAAGTTTAGCTTAAGATTTTACTCTAGAGCTACTTATCTCCATAATAGTATTATAGAAACTATCATTCAGGTAATAGGCAAAAGATATTCAAGTAGAACCAGGTCTTTTAGCAAATAATGTTGTAATATTGTAACTGAAGCACAGCCTTCTTTCACACATGGCTTCTTTCTGATAGCTGGGCTATTATTGTCTAGGAGCCAAGTGCATTCTCTGTGTGACAGCTCCCTCTAAGCACACAGTTAATGAATACTACAGAATGCTGTATCATTGAGTAGGAACCAAAAAAGGAAGCAGTAAAATTGCTCTACTATTTGTTCAAATATTTTGTATGGCTTCAACCTTTTTGTGCCCTGACATTTTTGTTGTTGGGAGTTTTCTTGGTTACACTCGAAGGACAGCAATATATTATCGAGTAATTCAAATAGAATTTTAATGGAGTTTGATTACATTTTGGACTTATGGAAGTTATCCAGAAGATAGTTAGACGCCCACCACAAGGAGGGCAAGCTACAAAAGGTCATTGCTAAGGAACTTGTCTGCTCACAGAGTTAAGTGGAAGGGTGAACATGCAACAAGGATCATTTGGAAATCAAGGTCCCAGAGAAGAGTGGAGAGGGAAATAATCCAATTCACTTGAAGTAAAGTGTAAAGTTTGCACTGTCAGTGATGCAATGAACTTTGCTGGTGTTGGTCCATTTTGATTCAAGTCAGCGCAGTCATCTACTAGGAATGTTTAGAGCACCTTATGCTTCTGTTCTAGAGATACTGATTTGACCTGTTTAAATTACCACATTATGACCACTTTGCTTGACTAGCCAGCAAAAATGTACTTACACCTATAGAGAATCTTTGGGGTATTGTCAAGAGGAAAATGAGGGACACCAGAATTAAAAATGCAGATGAACAGAAGGCTGCTATTAAAGCATCTTAGGCTTCCACATTGATGCAAAAGGAGCCCTGGCCATGCATTGATGTATGGTCATGGACATACTTTTCAGAAGGCAATTTCTGTATTAAAATGTATTTTTCTTTTTTAATATACCGGTAATCATTTTCTGAAATACTGAATCTGGAGTTTATGTCACTAGTAGTAGTCACATAATCAGCAATATTGGTAGAAATAATTACCTGCTATGCCCCATTAACCTCTCTTGTGGTAATCCTCAGTGTGGCTTGGGATAGGTTTTAATGATCCAAATTGATAACCCCAAGTTATGCCCGCATCATTCTACAGTGTACAGTGATGAGACTGGGAAGGCAGGGAGTGCCCTCACCAAATGCCTATATTCTCTTACAGGCATATGGGTTGTGAGTTCTCACATCCCCAGTGTCAGTGATGATGCTGGTAATGTAAAGGAGAGGTAGGTGGTAAATCTTTTGTCCTTCTTTTTTGTTATTCATTTGACCACCAGGTGGGTTAATCTATATACTGGAATTAAGCTCCCTATTGGTCAGTCCATACTGGGTTAAAAAAAATGCACTACTCTCAATCAAAACCGATTACAGAGTTATCTGCTATGATTTCCCTCCCCCCATCCCTCCCGCTTTACATACCCGATATCATCAATGGCACTGGGGATATGAGAAGAAAACATAACATTGACTACTCCCCCATCCCAAACAATCGTCAAGTTCACTGATGCAGTGCATCACAGCTGACTGAGGACAAGAGGTAGGTATCCCTGAGTGTAGCTCAGGGTGAGTTATTGTACTTTATGAATAGCAGCATTTTCCAGTATAGCCTAATAAGACATTTAAAGTAGTAGGTACTCAATGCCCTAAGCTCAGAAGAAGTGGTTTGAATGATGTTGAACATCAATGAATCCACAAGACAGCCAGCGGTGATTTGCAGGGAAATGATTCTCCAGTAGACAGCATTGAAGAGGTGTTTAATATTTCAATGGAACCACCATCAAGTCATTCAACTTCTACAAACGTTTTTGTGTGATGAGCAGGGTGCTCTTTTGTCTTATCACTGACAAAGGTTCTAGTAGTCTATAGAACATATATTAAAGACACATTTTTGACAAATATCACTGTTGCAGAGAAAATGGAAAGTCTGTTGTGTAAATGACTAACTGGCATCATGACCTCTCCATACACCACATTGTTCTCAGTTAAAGGACAATTGATGATTAACATGTCAAAAATGTACAATACTAAGAACAGCAAAAACCTACAATTGTATGTAATTTTTTCTTATAGTACAAAAGCTATTTACACTTCCCTTCCTATCTTTTCATGTGCTTGCATTTTAGTTGAAAAAGGTGTTGTGGCATTTAAAAAATGTATTTGGAAAACCAGGTCAGTTTTTCTTTGTCTGTTTTTTTTATCAATTCTAAATGTCACTTATTGTCTGCAGTAGACTTGAAACTAGCTATGTTGCTTTCTTTTATAAGCCTGTATACAGATCAATCATTCTAAGACTTCATTCAGCATGAAGAGTCTAAGCTGTATATTTTAGGGGATCTAGCAAGGTGGCTTAAACTCTCCTTTTTATGTCATTTAATGACCATATTGACTGCTGTGCTCTGTGCTTGCACAAGATAAATACACTTGAATCCTCTTTATACTTCTGATTAAATGCGTATTAAAAAGGGTAAACGTTAATGAAATAACGCTAAAGGGATTTACTAGGCACCAAGGAAATAGCCTAACGACATCTTATAGGTTAATGAAAACAAATGTTTGCTTTTGCTGTAGTAGTGAATTTTCTAATTTATCTTTATTAAAAATAAATAATAATTTTCTAGATAAGGCATGCAAGCTGCAGATTAACTACTCCTATGCCAGCAGATCATGTTGTCTCGTCTGTTACAGAATACTGATAGAAGAATGACATTTTAAGCGACAGTTATAAAGTGTTTTTAACTAGTGCAATGGCAGTTGGGTCCACTGCCGTGCTGCTTTGGAGTCGCAGCAGCCTGCAGCTTCAAAACAGCACGGCGGGTGTGCCACTCACAATACGCAGAATGGACACTGTCCCATTCATCAGAAGCAGCAGTGGACACAAGCCACTTAGAATGTGGGCAACTGTGGTGTGACAATTTTATGGTGATTTATAATATTTTTCAGACATTGAAATATATACAACTACTGGGTGGTTCGCCCATGACGTGCTTGTTTAAAAATGTAAAAGATTTTTACTCTTCTGGACCCTGAACACATCCCTGGCATGCAATGGAAATGTGCTCCTTTACAAGAAGGTCAATGGCACCGCCTACCTCCTGCCCCTCTGGCATCATATATGAAGTCAGGACGGGACGGACCCAGAAAAATTGTCAGGTCCACTGATACAGAGGATTGCCGTGGGCTTTCTGAGGACAGATGAGTGTGCCCTTTGTTAGCTCAGGGTGAGTCTTGTTAGCAACCAACTTCACCCCAAGTTAACTCAGGCTAAACACCCAGTAGGTTCATTGGTAAGTGTGTAGTGTAATGTAGAATATTATCAATAAAACACATTACAAAATATTAAAATTTTCACCTTCGTATTTACCATAGTGATGTGGGTTACTTTATAGTAGAAGATAAAAAAGCTGGATCTAAAAAGTCAGAGGACTTTAAATGTCCGTTGTGATATAGATGTAAATCAAACTGCTTCATATAAAACATGTGCTTAAGCTTATTATTCACATTGAACACATTTTCTTTTCTAATGTTGAAGATGTTCCAGTACTCATCTAAGTGCCTTTCCCAGTCCCAGTCCAAAGTGATTAGTGGGAACATACCCTTTATATAGATAGATCATTCACCTTAATCCGATCGCATACCATCAGCAAACACAGATTTTCTCTTTGGGAATAAGGATAAGGCTCACTATTGCTGAATAGTGCTGATCACGAATATTTGAATTGTGAATTTTTATTGTGAATATTGGCACTTCAGGAATTCGCGAAGATATAGAATATAGTGCTATATCTTTGTAATCTTGAATATTTGCGTTTCTGGAGAAAGCACAATGCATTGCACAGACAATAATCAAGTGCACAAATGATGATATTCGCAAAAGAATTTGCAAAGAATTACTTCTGAGTGCTGTCTTATGTGACTCCACGGCAGCTGATTCAGCTGATTCACATTCTGACACATTCTGCCACTAGATGTCGCAGTGACAAAACACACATTGCACTAACTTGCTTTACAAGTGCCAAAGCTCACAAATAAAATGAAAAGAGATTTTGAATTTGTTAATTTTCTTAGAATATTTGGAGAATAATTTGAAAAATTTGGCAAATTCAAATATCGCCTATGCTGCTCATCACCAGTGCAGAAGCCAACTGAACTACCAGTCTCCACACCTTTCAGATCTTAATAGAGAAACATAGAAGTTCCCTTACTTGGAATGAAAAGTCCAAAATGTTTTGGTTAATACATCAATTGATACAGTAACACACTGATTTTCCTGGAGTTTCCTCCTCTCTGACACATTTAACCCATGTGGTGGGTGTACGGTTGAGCTTAACACATTGGGGAAACACATCAGAGAATAGCAGACCCAATAGGAGTCCGGGAGTTGGTATGTTGCTGTATCGATGGATGTATTATTAAAAAAAGATTGGGACTATTCATTCTGAGAGGAAGCTTCTATGTTCCTCTGTTGCAATAACCTCTGTGCCATGAAACTTGTCAAGGCAAATATTAATTGTTGATGAACTAGATGTCAGGTGTTACATTTTATGGAACCACCTTTCTCTAATTTGCAATCTGATCTTCAGGGTCATGAAGTGTAGGACAGGTGTTAGTTAAGCAGCCCATACACGGGTCAGATTTTCAATCAATAGACTTAAAACGATCAATTTTTTAGTTGATTGATTGAGAATTGAGTTTTGCCCACCTGGTTAAATCGACTTAATCCGATCAAAATTGAGTGAAAATTCAGTCGTTTTTTGATCGGACTGGATGGTAAATTTTGATCGGTCGATTGAAAATTGGTTCAGTATTTTGAGAACCAAGTGTGGTCAACCAATTTTTGATCGATTTTTTTCTACCTATTCTACCTCACTTCTGATTGAAATTTCAATCGGACTATTTTGGATCGATTGTTATGTCGAGTGAAAAAAAAATCGATCAAAAATCGATCAAAAATCTTGTACTACATATGGGGCATGATACAATCGACATACAATTTTATAACGACTTAAAAATTGATAGTTTTAAGTTGATTGATTGAAAATCTGACCCGTGTATGGCCTGCTTTAGTTGTGTTACATGGCTGAAGGTATGAACTGTGGTCTAATCACTAAGGTAAAGTTGTTAAGTTCTTACCTCTGCCCCTTTTCCTAACTCTTTAAGTGTCTTTTTAAAATGTGAACCTTGCTCTTCACAAAAGAATCCATGTTGTGTAGACAAAACACCACTCAATAAAACCATCCGAAATTAATACTTTCTTTTAGTAGTAGTGTAACTATTTGAGGTATTGGGAAGTAGACTTTGTGTTATTGTCTAGCATGGTATCATGCTATAATATATTCAATATTTAATATTTGTAATTCTTTATTGCAAAGAAAATTTTTCTTAAATGTCTTAATTTAACTGAATGTTTTTTGAACAATTTGTCCTTGAGCTATAACCTTTTAAGTAATATGTATGTTACTCAATGTTTATATAAAAGTTGAAACACAAACATTCTGTTTTATAATAAGTGATAAAAGACAAGAGCTAAAACATTTACATTCTAAGTAGCAAAAAAGCACAATTTAGTTTTTAAGGTTATTGGCTGCCTTCCTTAATGTTGCAAGGAACTTTCAAAACCAATACCATGTCATATTTCTATTTCTAGCTTTTTCATAGTCTTAATGAAATAGCTTTTATTTACAGCCTTGTAAGATATTAAATTGTAGACAGGGCTTTGCACAAGCTTGTAATAAAGCAGTTGATTCTGCACATTAGCTGATCTGAACTTTTCAAAATGTTGTCTTAGAAAATCGAGTGCATCTGCATTATCAGATGTTATTCTGTTTTCCAAGTGACTTCCATCTGTTGCGATCAAATACGGAACAAACGAGCCATTCTCGTCTCTGATTACTTCTCTGTGAATCTTGCTCCATTGGGGACTGTTTTCCAAGGCAAGTGTTGAAGTTAAAATTCTGTTCTGCACATGCCTCTAGATTTAACATGAACAGCTGACATGAGTCTCGTTAATTGTGTTAAAAATGACACTTGATTATGTTTTTAACGTATGCATTTTTATTAACTACAGGGAAGGCTTTCTGCAGTCAGTATGATTTAAGGTTGTAATATCTGTGTGTGTGACAAGAATATGCTTGACTTCATAGTAAATTACTAAGAATAATGGTAGAATAATCAAATGGCATATATAATGCAGTCTATCTCTAACTTTAACAGTGGTTTATAGTTTCCCAGCATCTTCTTAGCCTATTACAAAAAACAGTTGCTGTTGCTAGTATGTCTTTTTTTACAATCTCTCTTAGCAGACCAAACTGTCCAACAGTAACACTTTTAAACATAATCCGTAAATAAATAGTTTTGCAGCATGGTGGCCAAGACCATACAGTTTACCAGGACAGGTTCCTTGTCATATAAGTTGAGCGCATATCCTAAGAGCCTTATTCAAAGGTTGTCTTTTGATGGTATGAGTGCTGAAGGGTAGAAGGGGTGGGAGGTCAGCATGTCACTGCTGAGGCCATACACTACATACTACATCGAATTGGTCTGCATGTCTATCGTTCAAGAAGGAAGCCTATTGTATAGATCCCACGTGCCCAACCTGCGGCCCGGGGCGTTCCTTGGCGGCCCCCATTGGTCTTTCACTTGTGGCCCCCAAAACCTACTGTTAATGCATAGGGCATTGGACATCACCTGTCCTCCCACAGGATCTTCTTCGGCAGGGAAGAGGAATAGAGGGACTCACTCTGGCTGGGCATATTAGAGCCAATGAGCAATCCAGACAGTGCCTGAAAAAGTCCCTCATCTCTCCTCCGCTTCCTGTTCTAAGAATAATATGAGTGCCTATGCTCCCACTATTCTACCAACGAATGGGGGATTACTGTATGTGGCACATAACCTCAGAGTAGGGGCATACAACCTTTGAATCAAAGGTTATGTGCCCCATAGATATAATCAAAGGCTTTGATGATATCTATGAGGCACATAACCTTTGATGGTATATATGACACAAAAAGTGCATGACCATACTAGAGTGTTTCCTAATGCTTGAAGTATAATTAAAAACAAGTTTTGTCATTTAAAAGGGAAAATAAATGTTTTTTTAGCTATGCATGCTGTCATTAGAAAATGCTTATACAAGTCAGTAAATGACTGACTGCGGCCCTTTAGTGATGCAAAATGATCAACTATTACTGGAATGATGTTTTGTGGTCTAATTAGAATAAATCTTTTTGGCTCAGATGGTGTCAAGTGTTTGTGGCAGCAACCAGATAAGGAATACAAAGAGAAGTATGTATGGGGGGGGGGTGTCATGGTTTGGTGCTGCTTGAGTGCTGTCAAAACTGGGAAGCAACATTTCAGTGAGGGAACCATGAATTGCAACATAATCCGTGAAATATTAAGATAGAGCATGAACCCCTCCCTTCTGGATCTAGCCTGCAGGGCAATATTCTTACATGATAATGACCAAAACACATCTCCAAAATGACCACTGCCTTACTAAAAAACGAATGGTTGCTGAAATGGCCAAGCATGTCTCCCGACCTAAAGAATATGATATAAATATATCTATATATATAAATAAATATATATATATATATATATATATATATATATATATATATATATATATATATATATATATATATGATATATAAAGTTAAGTAAGTAGTGACAAAATAAAGCTCATTTGTTAGAGATGCTAAAGAAGTCATTGAAGGCATCAAGGGAAGACGTTATTATGCCTGGTGTGCTTACTCAGCCTCCTGATTAGGCATCTCAGTTACAAAAAAGCCCAGAGATTAAGACTAATTAGTTTAGCTGCCAGCAAAGATTTCATCTGGGAGCAGCAGTTTGAAGAACCATGGCTCGAAATCCAAACACCCACTGATCCTTTACAGTCATTGGAAAGCTGCATCAGCCACTCTCACCTTCTCACACCTCACTGAAACAAAGCATAGTCAAACATATAGCTCTAAATAATTATGCTGACCAATTAATTAGGGAAACTTGCTATACACAGTAATAATGGCCAGGTACAAGCTGTAAAACTTTTCTGGTATAAACTATTAACGCCCATTATAAATGGTTTTATATTAACAAGGAAAGACTGTTTATTGCAAATGTAGAAATTATCACGACTAGGTATTGACACAACATAGATTTGAAAAATAAGCAAATCAACTCTGCAATAATTTAAGGAATGTAACGTGATGACTATACTTAATTGATGTCTACACAATTGAATAATCATTACATGCACAAATTAAAGTAGAAGACTAGAATAAGCAATAGGCACTGCGGTTTCTTGGCTGTTACAGAAAGGTTTGGCAGATGTCCAGTATCGACTCATACAGTGGACCTATCATTAAAATTCACACTTCATGTGAAGCTGTAATGCTGATGTCAACATGGTGGGCCTGAGTTTTACTGAGTGACGTAATGACAAAGGAAGCCTACTTTATATGGCCTACCTGTTACATTGGGAGTGTTCTGCATTAATATGAATTCATGAGCTTAGAGTTTTGAACAAGACTAGTTTATTAAAAAAGGTGAAAATCTGCACACACTAAATTGTGTCCGTATTCTTTTTGTGGGTGTAATGTAGGTTTATTTTCACCAAAACAGAACATAAATCAAAACTTGCAGTACATGAACTTCATATGCAGCACATGGAACAAACATCCACTGGTATGATCCACTTTTAAGTCTTTGCAGCTCACCAATGATGCTTTGCCTATGTTCCCACGCATGCAGCTGCCCACTGTGCAATCTAATGGCTGTGGGCGCCGTAAAAAAAACGCAGTGAGCCAAGTTTTTAGGTCACGGGTCGTGCGGTGGCCCCTCACGATCACCCCCTGATTGAGGCCCGGGGAAGAGCACCATTCAATAACCTAATCAGTCTTAAGCTGGCCATACACCTTCTGCAATTAAACACAGGTACACTTGATTGTTAAGAAAGTCCCTCATATTACATGGTTTTGGTAAAACAAAAGGAGATCTAAAAATCTGACAGAGAAATCTAAAGGTGTATGGGGACGACTGAGAATGACTGACAACTACTAATGTGAACAATGGCTTTGCATCTTCTTGGAAAGTTGGAGTCAGGTTTGTATGTTGTTTTTTATTTTAGCCACACAGCCCTCCTTATAGGTAGCTATAGAGCCCCCACTTATTAGTAGCCACAGAGCTCTCACTGTATGCTCAATCCCATACAGATCTCTACTTCTCTTTAGGGCATGTGCCTCTTCATTTGCTACAAGAGGAGAGGAGGTGGTGGAGGAGTACATGGCCGGACTGTTCCATCCCCATCGAAATGAGCCTTCCCTGCTGCCGGATCTACTTATACAATGACTTCAGTGTCACTGACAGTTCATTCTGCTATGGGCAGGGGACACAGAGGGGGAGGCTCATCTTGACATGTCTCCTGTCCATAGAATGAACTGTCAGTGACACTGGGAGGGGGAGGCTCATTTCAAGGAGACACATACAGGTATATATCTTGAGGGTAGGTGGGTGTAACCTGACTCCTCTGGTGCTATAGCACTGACCATACTGCAGCGCTGCTGTACCTGAGGCTGTGCTCAGGCTGAAATGGAATAGGGAGTGAGGAATATATAAATCATACTTCAGCCTCAGCTCACCCTTTTTCTGTGTCAGCTGCCAGCAAACCCTGAGCACAGCCTCAGTAGCAGCAGCGCTAAGGTATGGAAAACACTATAGCACCAGGGGGGTCAGTGTACCCAGCTCCTCTCAACAGATATACCTGTATGTGTCTCCGCGTAATGAACCTCCTCCCTCCCAGTGTCACTGACACTTCATTATGCTGAGCCTCCCACCTCTGTGTCCCCTGTCCATAGCAGAATGAACAGTGACACTGGGAGGCTGATCTTGACAGCTACCTCTCTATTGATAAGTCAACCGCTTAAATCAGTGCGCCCGTACCAGGAGGGCTGATCTCGACAGGGAAGCACATCTCGATAGAACACTGGCACTAACAATTTATTGTCAAGACCAGACATTAATCTGCTGGTTAGGTGGTAGGGAAAAATAGTCCTATTTCACCACCTCTGTTGCGACTCCTGCATCATTGGCTTTGGGGTTGAATGCTAGCACTTGGGTTGTGCTGTTTGGGGGATGCCCTGATATGAATGAAAAAAAAATAATGAATATAGCAGCACAGGTCCCACGGGTATGCCACTGAGCCTAACTGATGAGAACGTGACCAGGCCAGACAGAGTTCTGTCCCAGAGCTAAAGGTCCCCACACATGTACACGTCCTTCACTCACAGCATCGGCGGACACCCTTTGTGTGCCGGCCGTTAGTTTCAATGGGGAAGCAGGTCCCCATTGAAACTAATGGCATTGGCCAGAGATTAACGGACATGTCCGTTCTCTGGCCGACCTGTCGCCCCACTGTGATCTATTGCTGATTTTTCCGCCGTCCTACAGCCACGAGCGCGCACACACATCGGTTGGCGGCAAAATCGGCCATCGCTCATTGCATGTGTGGGGACCCTTAGAAGCAGAGGGGAGCCCCACCCTCCGGTCTTCCCTGTCTCTGTCTACACTGGGGAAGCTCAGTGCTTGGTGGCAGAGGGTAGTTAAATGAGCTTCCCCCATGGCATTTTGGCTACAGGTGGCCGTGTATTTGCACCATAAGGCGCACCCAGTTTTCCCCCCACATTTTGAGTGTTTTATGGTGTGAAGCTCAGACACACACGTTTAAGTCCCCACAAGCGTGCATGCTACTGCCAATGACGGTGGCTACAGGTTTAAATTCACAGCATGTTTTTTTTTTTCTTAGAAGACATGTGGCCTATGTCATGAGCCCCAAGGCTGGTGGAAATAAAAAAAAAGGAAAGCTGCATAAGCTTTGTTCCTTTTCCTTTAATACATATATGTACTAAATGTACTTAATTAAATTACTTTTTAAGTAGCTTAAACCAAAATCTTGAATCTAGAAGAGATTCAAATTTTAATCACTAATTCAATTATTAAGAGTTATTTGAACTTTTCATATGTAATGACAAGGTACATCTATGCACCGAATGTTTCAACAGAATGACCAACAAGTTTGCTATGTGCTTGGCTACAAATAGTTCTATATGGGTGTATGGGAGCTGAAAAATAGTGTTCTGAATGGAAAATTGATCCACAGTGAAAAATAAAAGTGTTCAAAGATTCTGCTCAGTATCCTTACACCAGTCATAACCAATAAATCTTCAACTTGCATTTTATCTCCAAACTTTTATGCAAAACATGCATTAAACTTCTATTTGAGAAAATGTTCATTTAATCATGTCATGTCAAACTGGAACATCAAATGGCCTGTTCTTACTGATAAGATGAATGCATAGATTGCAATACTAATTTTAAAGGATCTATGCGTTAATATACAGTATGTTCTCTGCATGGTATGTGTGTGCTAGAGACATCAAATAAATATTTACTAGGAAAGCAATGGATGATACATTTACAGCATGTTATCATGAACAAGTATCTCCTCTTCTGAAGTAACATGTGTTTTTGGGTACTTTGATGTTTCATTTCAGAGAAAAATCTAAACTACTACACAGATGAGATGGAAACTGTGGTGTGCTGAAATGTCTTGCCTTAGGGCATTATGTTAGTCCTGGTGTTTCCGATTCCCGTAATTTCCCTACAAGGGTATTCAAATACATTGCATGTGCATATGGCAAGCCAATGTTGTTTTGCTGAAAAAAAACAAAGTTTCTACTACAGTATATTATCTACACAAACAGTATATTTACTCTTGGATAAAATAACTGTGTCCTTTTTTTCAGAAAATACTGTCAACAATTTTTGAAAAATTAAATAAATACCAGGAATGTTAATACTTTAAAAAAAAAGTATTTTATGTTTCAAATGTAGATTTTGAACTGAAGTTTTTTTGTTGTTTGTCATGTTATGAAATAAATGACATGTTTGTATTACACAGGAAATTTTACCAATGTATTTCTAGAAACGTTTATAAAAGGGTTTTTATAGCTCATGGTAGAAAGGGTTTCATTGTAAATTCTCATGAAATATGTGTTCAAGAGTGTCATCTGCCATATACTTCACAAGTTATATTGATATGTAATTCTTCATTTGTATCCTATAAGAGGTAAAGCATTTATATATTTTTCAACTGCATTTTTGTTATGAAATTATAAACTTCCATGCTGCTCTTTAGGGCGCTATATGAAAGAGGGTTTGAACACAGGGAAGGTTTGGTTATTTCATTGCAGCTTTATCTGTTGAGCCATCTGAAAGTTTGATTTTAAAAACTGTTGTACAAAGATACTTTGATGATACCTAGTTTTTACTGACCCTTGAACCCATTACCCCAGACTTCCTGTCTCTGCACTTCCTTTTTGCTTATGGTGTTTTGCCAATATCATTATCTTACTGCTATTGATATATCATGCTCCCCTAACTGCCACCGATACTTGGCTGCTGACTTAAAGACTACTCTTCCTTGTGCTCTTTTTACAATTGACACCAGTGGCTACTGATTTTCGCTATTGGACTACATTTGTGTTTTCTACCTCTTTGCTACCATTGCTTGTGCATAGAACCAGGACTGTCTGCACCTGTGTCTGCTTGCTGTTTGAGCCACTGGACTCTGAACCTGATCCTAGATTGTTACTGAGAGAGAAAGAGAGGGAGGTGACTCTCCTGATTGACCATTTCTCCTAAAGGGGTTGTAGCATAAAAGTTTGGACAACAAGTCAATACACTATTGCCAAGCTTGTTGCAGCCTTTCCTGTGCCTGTGTTTGTCCCCAGTGATTCTTGTTAGCCTTGGAATTCGAAACTAATTGTCTCCTATGTCATCTTAGTGACTTTTCTTCCTCTGTGACCTCTTTGGCTCCTGTATTACTTTGACCTTTTTTTGTTTTGGTGTCTGCACTAACTCTGGCCTGTACCTGGATCCCAGAACACCATACATCTTTCAGAAAGGGCCATGACCTAGGAGTTTGATGTAGACATTTTACCTCTGTTCTCACTCCTATACACATGCTCTTATTACAAATAAGGGCGCGGTTCTGAGTTCACCCGCAGGCACCCACGATTTGGCTGCATTGACTTATAGTTAGCTGTGGTGGCACCCGTGGCACCCCGTGGCTGCGAACGCCTGTGAACTTTGTTCAGCCGCATGCGGCTGGTGGCTCGCGGGTCTGCACCATCCCGCTGCCAGCCCTAACAGCAATTTACAGTTACCTTGCCTTCAATGTCTGACAGAAACACTTTGTAGTTTAAGTAAAAGTTGTTTAGATTGAACAAAAGAAAGATAATGGATGAGAGATAATGAAGAGTTGTTTTTTTTTTCATTTTTCTTAGATGCTTTAATATAGTCCAATTTTTTTGAGTAACTGCTCATAGACATGTTATTAATCAGTTGATTTATATATTATAAATCAACATATACATATTGTGTGGCAACTTTTGTCTGCTGCTTACAATGCTTTTCTAACATCCTTTTCTTGGCATTAAATAACACCTTATAGCTCTTAAAATTGAGCAATAATTAACATATTGCCCCCCCCCCCCTAAAGGTCTGCTCCCATGTGGGTTTATAGTAAATAGTATTTATTAATTTAAACAACATCCCAGGGTATTGTATGAGTCATCCTGATTTGAGAATCTTAAAACATCTTTAAGAGAAACACAGCAACTCCATTTGCCATATGCTTTGAGTATAGATATATCATAACAAAAGACCCTATGCAGACATATTTGATCTTGCTTTAAGAAAACAACTCAACTATGCACTCATCAAAGATATGCCACCATCCATTTTTAGGCCTGCATTCACTTTAACTTTGAAGTAAAAAAAACTGTTTAACTATACTGACTGATCTCTGTGGAAGCTGTCAGATATGCAGAAACATTAAAATGCATTTAGAAATGCCACACAGACACACCAAAAGGAGTTGGACACTCTGTAACCATGGCACTTGTTGCCCATTATTGATTACCAGAAGAGTAATCACACAAAATATGCAAGTCTGCATTATAGTGTCTAGTCTAAGCTTACATTCTACACTATTAGTTACTTTGTAAGAAGGCTCCCAAGCAATCCATAATTCAAAGTGAGGCTGTTTACGACTCCAGCTCAATAGCGGGAAGTGAATGTCACTCTAATGGTGCCTCTTCCAAGGATTTAATTATATTAAATGTTATGACAATAATAATAGTAATCAAGAAAGATTAAGCAGATGGTGACTATTGACCAAGATGATAAAAAGGCATTAATTTACTACTTTTAATGGGCTTATCTAATCTGATGGTGGCTATAAACATTAATTACAAAATCAATCACGGCTAAGCATTCAATCAAAGCTCTTCTTTAAATAAGCACTTAGCACCCTCTTCTACTGTATATCCAAAGATGAAATAATTATCATAGGAAGAAAAACTATTATAATGTGAAATCACACATTAGAAAAACACAATTTAATTAATGTCATGTTTGTGCTACTTGGGTAGCAAGCTTTGAAATGTTTTCTGGGTAATTTTATTCCTACATTAAGCAAATATTTATCACTAAAGCTCAATCATAACCTTATCTTTATTCTTTATCTTAAAGTGGAACTCACCCATGCATACCAAAGTCACTTCCATAAAAGAATACCCTTGTTCTACAGTCTAACTTGTCTAGTGGCATCATGATGGCTTGGTCTATGTACTACAGTTGTGACAAATAATGGCATTTGTGGGTTTTTTAGATCCAAGTCGTACATTAGTGGCGCTCAACCAGTCTGATGATGTGCATATTATAAATTACAGATGGGTTAAAAGGGAATAAACCGTAACTGTTGCTCTACTTAATGTTAGACTACAAGTACTGAACAGAAGACAGCTGAGGATAAGTTGCATCATAAAGAGCAGATAAAGTGTTTTTACTCCCATGACCAGAAAAGCATCATTTGGATCCAAAGGAAAAAGTGTCTCTCCCTGAACTTGTAGCAACACACTCATTTATAACTTAAGCCCCACTTTAAAATATGGTAATAAACCAATATACACAATAGGTCGGTCACAGTTTTATTTAATAAGATACACTACATCATCTATGCTCATTGTAAAACCATCATCCTCCATATGTAAGCCATATCCTGTGCTAAGCATGTTAAGAGCCATTACTTTATTAATCAAATCCTCTGGCAAGGATGTAACTTAGCTTGGCAAGGGAAGGTGGAAAGAACATGTTTTTCATAGCAAAAGAAAAAATCTTCTATGTCTTTTTATAATATTTATCTGATCAGGAAAAAGACTCTGTACCGGCTTAAATAGATTCAGAATAGTTAAGCTGCTTTTTAAAATGTTCCCAAATGTTTTTAATTTGGATTGTATTTTTTTCTTCCGCCAATCACAGCCAAACAGTTGACAATTTAAAGCCGACCTACCACATGGTAGATCACTTTGCACTATTGACATCAGACTGCCAATAGATAGGGCAATCACTGCCGCAAAACAAAAACTTCTGACAGCAGGAGGGGCGATATTTCCATGATCGCCCCTCCCACTTTGTCACATATCGTTGGGGTGCTCGTCATACAGCAAAAGGGCACCTGGGAAATCTATCCCAGTTTCCCCTGGGGCTGTATAAAGAGCCTCAGCTATAACACTTTCTGGCAGCTCCTCTTCATCATTCACTGAATGAGGTGGAATTGCTTTGTTGGCAGTGAACGATGGAGAGGAGCTTCCAGAAAGTGTTATACCTAAGCCTCTATGGGGGAGCGCAAGGAGGAGGGGGATGCCTACTGGGGGGGGTTCTTTAGTACTGCGGCACTGAAGGGCCAGATGTAGCTTCAGTTCGCCAGGACTTCAGATGGTGCCTCTGGGAATAAGGAAGTAAGGATGGTCAGTACTATTTTTTTTGTGTAGCAGATTTCAGAGATGTAATCTGCTGATAGGTGAGTATTATGTTTAGGTAATGTATGTGTCTTTTTTTTTTACAACCGCTTTAATTAATCTATGTAAATCATAACATGTTCTTTCTGTTTAGCTGTTTACATTTAGCTGTTTAGGTGTATATAACATGTTACTATGCCTTAAGCCCCCCATACACGCTTAGAATTTATACTTCTTTATTGGCTAATCGACTGCTGTGTGTGACGCACACAGAGGTTGATCGTCCAAAAAATCTGTAGGATATCTAAAGCTTAAAGGGCCAAAATCGGCCGCCAAATTGATCTAAGCCATTGCGGACATGTCCATAATTCTTAAATTGGTTTGAGTACTTTGGATGGGCAACAGCTTCCCTTTCCAAAGTACTGGTATGTGTTCTGGACTCCGTTGGCCCCCAACAGAGCTGAGTACACATTACCTGTTGGCTCTCCCTCCGAAGCTGGAGGGAGGGGCGATGGGGTGGTAGCAGCTCCAACTCCCTCTCCCCTCATGAAGGCTGTGTTGTGACAGTTAGCACAGAGCTGCCAAGCCGGTCCCTAGATGCTGTCCGTCAGGACCTGACAGACATATCCTAAGTGCTGGCACACAAAGGGTGCCGGACAATTTTGCCATGATTTTTTGGCCGATTGACCGCGTGGGATGATGTTATCGTGCATGGTCGATCCGCCAAAAAATCAGGTCACAATCTAAATGTGTATGGGGGCTTTACAATTATTGTAACTATACTCGGAGAATAAGAACATTTTACTAGATGTTAAAGTGTGTTGTATGCTCTCTAAAAACAGAGAGATACAAAAAGTCAAAAATAAAGAGGATTTCTGTACAATAAACCACTAGTGGAAACAACAAATCTTTAGCCTTTGTTATAATGAACAGTGCTAGGCTGACCATACACTGGTCGATAACCGATGAACCCTCAAAGGCAGCGTGGTGATGTAGATTGAACAGAGAATCGGTGTGCAGCACTTCTGTGCAGTCGATCCCGTCAGCACAATCGATCACTGTGAACATGCGCAGTGATCAATTGTGCTCAAATCTATACAAGAATGTAACCGTGTATGGCCAGCCTTAAGGTGGGTTTACATGTGTAGATTTTTTGTTTTTTCAACTGCCGATTAGATTTTTTGATAGATTTTTTGGTCGAACATTGTTGGTCCATTTATCAAAAGGAACATTAGATTTTTTTGTTCGTTCATCCCGATATCAAATGAAAATACATTCAAAATTACTACGACAGATTAAAATTTACCAACATGTTCGATAACCTTTTGAACGATTTTTGGTTCGAGGTCGAACAAAAATTATCCATCGAACCAAATTGCCATTGTAGATTTTTGTACAATCAACCAAAAAATCATTCATTTTTCGTCTATCGGACGAAAAAATCTAGATGTGTAAACCCATCTTAAGTGCTAGGCTCCCACAGTTGACAAAGATATTATCTTCTGTCTGCCCTGAATAACTACTGAATAAAACAGAACACACGTATGATTTACACTTGGTGCTGGTCTTCAGAGATCTTAGGGTAGTATCTTAGAGTGTACATGTCTTGAATACACTTTCACCTATCATCTACATTTACACTTGCAAAACCTATCAATACGCACATTGCAATACAGAACTCTGAACACTGAGTTAAGGTTTACACAAATAAACAAAGGTTTCCAAATACTGGTGAATGTTGGCCCATTCAGTGTGTTGTCTTTAATGGCCAACAAGATTGGAATGGAAGGTAGTGAGCCAGTCTTAAACATGGAAGAAATTTTAAGCTTCCTGAAATTTTCTTTTTTTTAGAACTTTCATTAAGTTAACATAAACCACCTTATTTAGGAGAATAAACTTAATTTTTTTGACATGATATCATACCTCTTAATTCTTAAACACCTGCCTTATCTGTTTGATTTGTTTAGAGTTGCAAAGCACGCAGAACTTAGCCTAGATCATACAATTACTGGCATTTATAGCACTTATCAAATAGATATTAGGAAATTAGGTAGGCCAATGGAAACAGAAGATTATTTTAAGGGTGTACATACTTTAAGGTACATGTACATATTTTATATTGAACACCAATGCATTTATCAATCTAGAAATTCTGCAGGCTATGGTTGCCACATTTTTTAGAAAGAACATCAGCTTCCGTACATTTGTCACGTCTCTGTTTTATTAACACTGGCTTCAACTTACATTTTTACCTGCCTGGCTGGTACGATATTAGATTTTCTCCTTGTGAGCAGATGAATCAGAATATATCTCTACAGACAGTTCTTATTACTCAGCTGAAGCAAATACAGAATTCTGAATACAATAAAACATACCCGTGACATTGGCAGAGAAAGTTCTGGCTACAGAGGTGTCTTTAGACACCATACCTCAAAAATTAGAAAGAAATAGTAGTAGTAAAAGAAATGTGCTCAAATTATGGTGTGCAGTTTGCCATGCAAGAACTTTCAACTGGTCAGCAGGGTTACAATGGGCAATAAAGTGGGGTCGTAAATGTACCAACCACCTCATTATAAGTTGAAAAGAACTTTTGTAAATGTGTAGCAGTTAGAGAGATGAAATTCAGTGTGTATAAGGAATGGTATATAGTACACTGGGCCATACTGTGCTTAACTTCTGTGAATAATAGTGTATGGGCTACATTTGAGTATACAAACCACCTTCCCTGGGTTATATTATTAAATTTTTTTTAAAAATTACCTTTATATATTGTCAGCATATTACATAGCACTGTACATTAAATTAGACTTGAGATGCAACACAAGATAACACAGGTTATAGCATTTCATTTACAGGAACAACAATTGACCAACTCAACAATATTGACCACATGGAAGGTTTGCAAACATTCTACAAGCTTCTTGTGCTCCAAACTAAAGTCATATAAATCAGCCATCAGCAAGTCAGCCAGCAATGGATATTAGAGTCACAGCTTCTCTCAAAATATAAAGAAAGCAAAACAGACTTTCTATAATTTAGACAAAATAGATACATTTTGAATAATGATAGTTTGACGTGTCAGGTGGATTTAGGTGCAGAAATCTTACTGTTAAATTGCGTAGAAAAAAATATTTTAAATATTTATAATTAATAAATGTATATTTATAAATTTCAGATTTGGAATGTATTATTTCCCTTTTGCAATTATGTAATATTTCTACCTATGTTTGTTACCAGAAATAATATACTTTTGCTTAAGCATAGTTCTATTATTAATTTATTAAGCTTAAACTCTAGTTGTACTTTCAGTCTTTTGTTGCTGTACTGGATACCCTTCTAATATTGTAATTTCCATGCAATAGTGTACACGTTTAGATTCTCCCTTGATAGATGAGGGAAAGAGTGCAGCGTGATGATGTCATTACGCTGCAGCTGGCCCCTCAGAGTATCGGCAGACACCCTTTGTGTGGCAAACATTACTTTGGATGGGGACTATCATCCCCATCGAAAGTAGTGGAATTGGCCAGGAATTTACCAACATGTCGGATCACCGTACAACCTGACATGCAAGAGAATCCTGGTCGATCTCGCTAGGTGGGTGATTGGCGGAAATGTACACGGCGGTTGATTGACCCAAAAATCTGGCCTGTGTATGTCTACCTTAAGAGTACAATACATTACATTAACCTCATGGGCTTTATGGGCTTTTATGGCCATTTTTTCTGATTCCCCCCTCCAGCCCCTCTACACATCACTTGCTTCACTGAGACTCCATTGACATGAAGGTCTATGCCACCACCCCCTGACCCTGCAGTGTCACCAATGACCCCAAAGACACAGCGCAGGAAACAATCAGTGAGCCTGCATCAAGACAGAATCGGTGCAGGCTCGCAAAGCACAGGAGTGTGTGCCCGAACCCGATGCGGGAACAGTTTGTTTTAAGAACAAACTGCACACGTACTGGGTTCGGGCAAAACACCAAGGAGGTTAATGAAATTTCAGTTAGGAGGCTAAGCTTAAGAAATCTCTGCAAGGCTATGTTCCCACATGTGCAGGGGCTTTGCAATTAACACACAAATCAGCTAATCCAAAAAATGTGACCATCTCTGCATATAGTATTAAGCATGCAAATGCAGCTTGCCTATGAATAGTCCCTCTTACTAAGTGATATCTATTCATCAAGCCATTATGCATTACATTACATTATGCATAACCCCTGCTAAAAGACAGCCCTCTTTTCAAGAATAGTTTTCAGTTATTTTTCAGAAATTTTTGCATATCATCTTAATCTGATACTCATTAACTGTTTCTATTTGTTGAGTAGCATGTAGACCTAGCGTTAAGTTCACTGGGTCTAAAAGGGGTTTTTAATAAACACAAAATGTTTTTTATTTATTTATTTAAGTTATGAACCTGTTACTAAGAGGGGCAAAAACTAAACAAAATAAACTTCAACTAAAATTTTTACTCATAAATGATTACCAGAAGTATCTGCTCAAATCCATATGAATTCTGCTGCTATATGTTCATTGCTACAAGTTATAATAGCACATTAACAAATACAAATCAAATACATCACTGACTGACCGGTACATTTGTTATCTTGCTTTTTATTTAAAAAGAAATATTCAAACTTGGAAATGTAATTACTGCTACTTCCTATAGAGCGGCCATTATGTTATTTTTCTCTTTAAATGTTTTTTTCCTGTCAATCATATGACATATTCTAATAGCCGCTGTCAATGTATTACTCCCACCAAGAAAGGTTCTATTTACAGAAGAAAATGGCAACTATCCTTACTGACAAGGTATATGTTTTGGCATATATATATATTAACTATGAAAAGTTTACATTTGAATAGGGATGGACCGAACTGTTCGCCGGAGAACAGTTCGGCCGCGAACTCGGCATGTTCGCCGATCCTCTCGCCGGCGGACAGTACGGGTGTTCGACCCGCCCCGTTCGCCGGCCAGAAGAAGATCTAAATTCTTCCTCCGGCAGGATCAGAACCTGCGAGATCGTGCCGGAGGAAGAATCTTTTCACTACAAGACCGTGCATGCAGCCGGTCTTGTAGTGAAAAATCCGGCTTGGAGCAGGAAGTGACGTCAGTGACGTCACATCCTGCGCCCGTAACCAGGAACTATGCGTTCCAGGTTGCGGTCCAAGGACCGGATGTGACGTCACAGACTGGAGGCGGGGAATTTGAATGTGTCCGCGAACAGGGCGGACGGCGGACTTCTTTAGAAGTTCGACCCGCCCTGTTCGCGGACACTCCGGGCCGATGTTCGCCCATCTCTACATTTGAACTCATCAAAGACAAAAGGGAAAATGGATGAAATAAACGTTGACACATTATTTAACTTTAAAAAAACATGTTCCAAAAAAATGTTCATTACCTGCATTGCTGGTAGAGATGTTAATTTCGGCAAACTGTTTAGTATACATGCTAAAATCAGAGACTCCATTCACAGACTCCACCCGGATGGTATAATTCATGTGGGGCAGCAAATTCACCAGAGTAACTGTCCGTTCAACTAATCCAGTCTGCTGCGGAACATAGCCAATGCTGCTGCCGCAGGGCTCACATTGTTGAAAGGCAATGGAGCAACGATCACAGAAAATATTATACATGAGGTCACCTCTGCCTCCTGCATCCTGTGGGGGATTCCATTCCAAAATTAGTGTTGTCTGCTTCATGCTGTAAATGAGATCTTTTGGAGCTGAAGGTGGACCTGAAATGAGATTTAAAAATGAAATATAAGTTAAAATCCTAACTAATCATATTTGTAAAAAATAGATACACCATGGCATGTATTTGTATGTATACATAAAGTGATTTTTTTCCTTTAGTGATGCCCCAACATTGTTTGCGAAACAGGCTGATTGGACTTTAAGAAAAGACTTCCACCTGTTCGCAGGAAGATTCAAATTCCCTTCCTGTTGCAGGGAATTTGAATCGGAAAACCCAGAAGTGACTTCAGTGACTTCAGTAACACAGTTTCTTATTCTGACTACTGGACGTGACATCACTGATGTCATTTCTGGTTTTAAGACGATTTTTTTTAAATAGAGACCGGGTAGAGGCCGGGTTTTCTACCCGTTCTCTAGTATAAATATTTTTCCACTGGCCGAATTTGCTGCTCCTGATTTGGCTGGCAGAAGAATAATAATCTTATTCTTGCGACGCATGTGGTGGGTAGGGCACCTGTACTGTTCACTGGGAGAAAAAAAGCGAACATTGTCTGTTCACCTTGCAGACAGTTCGGTCATCACCATTTGTCTTTAACACATGTGGGAGAACCCCTCAAAAAACCCCCCCAAAAAACAAATTATTCCTATCATGAAATGAAGACCTGCCTTTTCGTTTGTCTTAAAACCCTAATAGATAATGAATTATTAGTGTTGAGCTTGAATATTGGAATATCGGCAAATTGAGAATTCACGAATATCTCAAATATGGCGGTGGATATTTTTAACCGCCCTAGCATTAGGGACTGCACAATCTCGTCCAGCGCAGCTACTCCCACTATCACACTAAATGAGATGGTGCCGTCCAGTACACATACATACTCACTGTTTTGCGCTGTCCCGGTGTCCCCGATGCAACATGGCTGCTGGATCCTCCAGCGTCTTCTCCCCCCCCCCCCCCTTTCGAGTGACGTGATGACGTCACATCGGGGAGACGGCGGGAAATTTGAAAGTAAATTGCACAAAAGCAGTTTTCTATGTAGAAAACTGCTTTCAATGTGCTTCTATGTACAAAATCTCGCCAAAATAAAAAGTCTCTGGTGCCCCAGATGTGCCAATATGCAGTAACCCTCTCTAACCTGGTGTGATTTTACCACATCCATCACACCAGGTTAGAGAGGGTTAACTGCAAATGGGCACATCTGGGGCACCAGAGACTTTATTTGGGCGAGATTTAGTACATAGCAGCATAGCTTTGTGCCCTGATTTTTGTGTTTTCTCATAAAATTTATTAAAAAATGTATTTTTTTTATTTCACATAATTGTTTGTTTCAAACATTCTTATATTCAGGATGTCTATTAGAACCTTGTACGGACATATTTTGGGAAGTTACAAGCCTACAACATAAAAAAAATATACCAGTGAAGTGAAGTCTACGGTGCACTTTTGGTACGGAAATCTGGACCTCAGCAGTGCGCTAGGGAGGTTAAAATGATCCCGCGCGTATGACCATGGATTGTGAAAATAATAATAATAATAATTGCAACGAAATTAAACGTGAATGTGAACATTCATTTTGAAGATAATTGCAATGCGATATTTATTATCGCAATGCATGACCATACACGAGAATTTCGTATTTAAGAATATCAGATCAAATATTAGTAGGATTATTCGCAAAATATTGCAAATTCAAATATTGCCTATACCTCTCATTACTATTAAAAATGTGGGATGAAAAGGATATAGTCTTATACTTATTACTGCCCAGGCATTTTTCCCCAGAAATAGGTTAATAAGAAAGAAATGTAGGTGACAATTAAGCAGTTGTGCTTACCTTAGCAAAGCTATTTAAGAAAATCACCTAATGATGTGAAAAGATTGGACTTGGTCCATATGTCACAACTAGGGATGGTCAATAAGATGCAAAATGTAAACATTTAGAAGCTATTGTGCTTTGGCTCAGGTTAAGTTTGTATTGCATATTGTGGAATGTTGCCATTTTGACATCTAATTTGACAATCTCCATAGTCAAACCATTGTGGTGAATTGAAGTCTACTAGCCCATTCTGTATGTTATTTGTCTTTTTTGTGTACAGTGGGTAAAAAAAGTATTTAGTCAGCCACCAATTGTGCAAGTTCTCCCACTTAAAAGAGAGGCCTTCAATTTTCATCACCTCAACTATTAGAGATAAAATTCGGAAAAAAATCACATTGTCTGATTTTTAAAGAATACATTTGCAAATTGTTGTGAAAATAAGTATTTGCTCAATATCAAAAGTTCATCACAATAATCTATTTTATACCCTTTGTTGGCAATGGCAGAGGTAAAACATTTTCTGTAGAGCTAGCCATACATGGGTCGATTCCTGAGTTGATTCTGTGCCTACCACCTTAGGCCACCGATTCCTGGATGATTCTGTTACCAGTCGATCGATTCACAAATGTCAGTCCATCGGAAATGATCCTGATAATCAATTTGTGGGCCTCCACCAACGTCCCTCGATGTGTGCCCGATCAACCAGAAAACATCATCAGGTTGGTTCCCTGGCCGATCCGATTTGGGGGCCATATCGATCGGCCGAGGTCAATCGGTCAAGGTGGGCTGCACTCGATTTCTCGTTGATCGATCGGTGTACACGCGCCTGGTGATCGATCGGCCAGGAATCGAGTGTGAAATCTACCTGTGTATGGCTACCTTAAGTCTTCACAAGATTTTCACACAGTTGCTTGTATTTTGGCCCATAACTCCCTTTCAACTCCCTCCAAAGGTTTTCTATGGAGTTGAGATGTGGAGACAGGCTAGGCCACTCCAGGACCTTGAAATGTTTCTTACGAAGCCACTCCTTCGTTGCCTAGGTGGTGTGTTTGAGATCATTGTCATGCTGAAAGACCGTGTTTCATCTTTAATGCCATTGTTGATAGAAGGAGGTTTTCACTCAAAATCTCACAATACATGGCCCCATAAATTTTTTCCTTTACACGGATCAGTCTTCCTGGTCCCTTTGCAGAAAACCAGCCCCAAAGCATGATGTTTCCAACCCATGCTTCACAGAAGGTATGGTGTTCTTTGGATGCAAATCAGCATTCTATCAACTCCAAAAATGACAATTTGAGTTTTACGTTGGTTTCATCTGACCATATGACATTCTCCCAATTATCTTCTGGATCATCCAAATGCTCTCTAGCAAACTTCAGGCGTCTGCCGGACTGGCTTAAGCAGGGGGACACGTTTGGCACTGCAGAATTTGAGTCCCTGGCGGCGTAGTGTGTAACTGATGGTAGCCTTTGTTACTTTTGGCCCAGCTCTCTGCAGGTCATTCACTAGGTCCGATGTGTGATTCTGTCATTTTTGCTCAGTGTTCTTGTGATCATTTTGACCCCACGGGGTGAGATCTTGCGTGGAGCCCCAGATCAAGGTCGATTATCAGTGGTCTTGTATGTCTTCCATTTTCTAATTATTGCTCCCACAGTTGATTTCTTCACAGGTAAGAAGTGGAAGACAGAGGAGCCTCTTAAAGAAGAAGTTACAGGTCTGTGAGAGACAGAAATCTTGCTTGTTCACAGGAGACCAAATACTTATTTACCAATAAACTTATTAGAAATCCTACAATGTGACTTCCTGGATTCTCTCCCCCCCCCCCCCCCCCCCCCCCCCCCCATGATAAAAATGACAGGCCTCTCTCACCTTTTTAATTGCGAGAACTAGCACAATTTGTGGCTGACTAAATATTTTTTGTCCCCATCTGCCTTGTTTTCTTAAGCTCTAATACCTTTTTAGCTATTCTTTGAGATCAATGCATCTGATTGTAATACTTTTTGGTCAGTGAAAGAAAAACCTGACTACTCACGTGTACATAAAGTGGAAGGGGAGTCCAGAGGAGATCTGTAGAAATTCTTCTCACAGGAACACACTGTTGATCCTTCTTGATTGGAGTAGCTGTGTTGTGGGCAAGGAATGCAGGTCAGTAGCCGACTGGACATCTTATAAAAACCAGGAGGACAAGCTGTAATGGAGAATAGACACAAATATAAACAAACATGATATTCATTCATAAAGTATTTTTTATCTAGCTAAAATACAATTTCACAACCCCTTACAACTTGTTCTAAATGGTTCCATTTTTGATTCTTCAACCATTAGAGTATGATCTGAATGTTATTAAACAAACTACCTAATCATAATGATATAAAAAACAAAAATGAAAAACGTTGTAAAGGACTAATCACTTGTTTAATTTACAGCATAAGAAGGTTATATTTACTGAAATCAAAGCATTTCAATCACAGATATATCAACAGGTCAAGTTACATATTAACAAAAGCCCCTTTATTTGTATCCAAATAAACTTGTGGGTTTTTTGAAAGTTTCTGCTTGCATTTCCTTGTTGTTATTAATATAATTTATTTTTATAGCTCCAACGTATTACGCAGCAATGTACAATAAAATAGAGTTGAGGCACAACACAAGATAACACACAGGTACAGGAAATGACGCAGAAGGACTGGAGGACCCTGCCTGGACAGGCTTACAATCTAATTAACTAATTGTTAGATGTCAGAAGAGCCTCCCATAGCTGCTGTTTGTATGTAAACGGCCTCCTACCCTCATAGATCTTTTCCTGGAGGATGCTCAAAAGGTTCTCAATAGGATTGAGGTCAGGGGAGGATGGGAGCCACACCAGGTGATTCTCTTATTTTAGGCAGATAGCAGCCATTGATGCAGATGAAGACGCACCCTATACATCAGAGTGTCTAATTACCCAAAAAATACTTGTTAACTGGCCACTTTGCTGGTCAGAGCTCTGTGCTCTGAACAGCAGTGCAGGAGTTAAAGTAGGAGGGGAAGCTATGAGAGGCTGCTTCTAATAGCTTCCCTGCCTCTTGGTCACCACCAGCAGAGCTTGTGTATGTGAGCCTCTGCTACTGCCAAGTCTATGTATACTGGGAAGCTTGTGGCTGGCTAATAGACAGACAGAAAAGGTCATATATATGTATAACAGCTGGGCTCAAGTTACCCACTGACATACACAAAGCATCTTCCCTCTGACAGCTTCCCTGCTTGCCTCAGACAAACTCGGTGGTTAGCCCATGGGCACACAGCGAATGCGCATTCACACTTTAAGATATGTGCGGTCCAATTTTTATTGGGGCGGAGTGTCTTATTGTACGAAAAATACGGTAGTTTATTTACTGCATACTGCAGATGTTTATTTATTGCATAAACTGCATTAACTGAGATATTTTTTTATATCTGCCTTTAGAAAAAAAAAAATATATATATATATATATATATTTATATTGATTTTGATCAACAGCAGCATTAATAAATGCACTTAAAATGTTCTACAGATAATGAGAAGCTCTTAATGTCTATGGTAACCTAACGATGCTCTGATGATCAGCTTTAGTGACACAAGTTACCATAAGATTTGCAAAAGCAGCGAGACAGTGAAAGATCAGTGTAAATCTTTCATTCAAAGCTCTTGGGTGTATTGTATGGTATAAACCAATCTTTTCTTCTATGTGGCAGTACAAAACATTATGTCAGGCTGTCCACAATGGATTCAATTTTCCAATGGCACAGGTCAAACGTGAAGAAAATTATCCTTTTGAGTTAAAAAAGAATGGGGTTTCTATCAATAGCTGGTCATTGTGCATTTCCTCAAAGCTTCTTTTAAACCAATTTACATGAATACAAGTGAACAAACCAAAGCACAAAGGATAGTTCTGATTTCATTTCAGATTCCATTACAAACAGTGGGCAGAGCTGAGAGAAGATCTGTGTTCTCACATCACAAAATCCATCATCTAACAAAACAATTATAGGCTGTACTTATGAAATGGCAATTCCTCTGCTTCTCATTATGCTTAATCCAATAATGTTTCGCACTCTGCTGCATATGAACCTGCATAATGAAAATCCCAAATCTATTACAAAGTTAAAGGGGACTTCTAATATGAACTATTTACAATGTGCAACATTTGAAACCACTCTGTTCGATTTCTATAATCCAAACACTGGAATGTTTAAGTGCGGCTTATGTAGATACCCAAGCTGTGGTTTATGGGGGTTTCCCATAGAATATACTCCTGCAGCAATGTCATGACACATATTGTTAGACAATTATTGGACTGTGAGATGAGACATGAGATCTATCTGTTAACTTGTGTCTCCTATTAAGTCTAATAATAACATAAGACCACTTTGTGGAAGGTTTGTGGATCAAGCATTAGACGTGAGAGAAATACAAAGGGTGGAATTTTTTTTACAGAAAAGCATACGTTATGCATATATCTGCTGAAAGTCTACATCATATATTCAAGATATAGGCCACTTTGTGGCAATAGATTTTTTTTTTATTTTGGGCCACAAGGTATTTTGGATATTTAGTTTGGATACAAGAGTACCTAAAGGTTGGATTTTCAGTGGGCTATTTCCCATTGAATAAATATTCCATTCACGCCTCCTTCCTCCACAATCTCCAGGATATTTCCTAAATGCTGGTCAACTTAATCACTGTGGTGCCATGAAGGTGAGCAAGTTTGTGAAACCACCTTATTCTATTTCTTTAATCCAGACACTAAGGTGCTATAAAGTCAGAAACCGGGGATTATTGTCCAAATCACTAAATAAAAATGTGAATTGGAAAATATATATTTTTTAAATATGACAATACCATTCCTGTTTTGAATGGCCTTAATGAGACCATGTCCTTCACAGTCAAAGCAAACTTGATATGTGCAATCTGTAAAACAATCTGTAAACATTAAGGTTTGAGTGTTCTGCATTGCAATTCCCCTACAATGATGGAGAGGTGTGGGAAGGGAGTTGGCACTGCCTTAAGCTCCTGGGTATTTCACCCATAGCCCACTTTTTTTATAAAAGCACACTGTGTGCAATCACAGCAGATTACAGTGTAATCTGCCAAGATTCCCTGATGACGCAAGGGATATGAGGAGAAAAAGCGGCAATGCCTCCTTAACATAGAGGTCAATGGTGCCACCCCCACCTCCTCAATGACACTGTAGAGGCAGACCTGGACAGATCAGCAGGGTAGTAGCGTAGAGTGTAGCTTGGGGTCAGTATTGCTAGTAAACAAATTTACCCCGAACTAGCTCGGGAGGACCACCTAGGAGGTTAATAGGAGGAGGCGCCATTCCAGAGTCTCTGAAAATATGTTTTCAGCATTGAAAACAATTATCCAACATCATTAAGTGGCCATTTGCAGTTCTCCAGGAAGACTGACAACTTTGCCAATACTAGAAATGGATAAGTATATGTTTTGAGGACTGAGGATCACTTCTCCACCATTGTGCCAGCTCAGCGTTCAGTAAAAGTTAAATTTATTGTGTATTTTTTTCTGTATAGATCCACTTTAAAGCTGAGGTGTTTCAGTAGTTTGCCTTGAAGAACAATACTAGTATTGTTATACTACACTACTGTACTGTACTATGTTATACTAGTAGCTATTGTGCTGATTGTGGATTATTTCAACTTATAGATCATGTTAACTTTAACATTAATGACTTTGTTAAAGATCAAAACAGCATTAATTCTTGCACATAAGTGAACTTGCTCCACTCTTTTAGAAAATCAACCCCAGTACTCTGTAGACATGTGCAAAAATGAAACAGGCTATTTAACTTGTGCTGTCTCAATTGACTTTTGTTATTTTCCCGCAAACATGCCATCTGGGAATTAAAACACCTACTGAGAGATCTTGAATGTTTTGTTGGATGTTATCAATTTACTTTTGGTTTTATTGGAATATACCAATAGAAAGTGTATAATGAAAATGGATTGGATAGCTGAGAATAAGGTAGTAAATGCTAAATTTTTTCAGTGCAATAAAACAGACCAGTGATGCACTGCAAAGTGTTTTAGTCTACAACTACCAATCATATTGTTAGAGCTACCTTCATTATGTTAGAGCTGTGAAACTTTAAACAAGGATAACTAATAGTGTTGAGCTCTTCTATTTGAATTGAACAAATATCGGCTTTTCTAAAATTTGCAAATTTTGTGAATATGTCAGCAGATATTATGCATTGGGAAGCTTTTGGCCATGCATAAATAAATACCACATGTCACCATTAATTTTTAATACATTTTTGCAATGTATGGCTATACACTCGAATTGCGAATATTTGCAAATATTATAATGAATATTAATAGAATTATTCTCGAAATATTCAAAATTTTTATATTGCGTATGCCACTCATCACTGATTGCTCATTGCATCCTTTGGGCTAGTTCCCTGTCCTGCATTGTTCTTTTGCTTATTTAATATAGACTTACAGTATATAAAAGGTTATAGCGATAACCAGCATAGGCAATATTAAAATTTGCGTCATTTCTTTCTTGAATTATTCTCCAAATATTCTAAATTAAATTTGTTAATTCACAAATTGGAGATCTTGTTCGTTGTATTTTGGGAGTACGGCACTTGTAAAGCAATTTATTGCAAAATGTGAAATTGCAGCTGCCGTGGAATCACGTAAGACAACACAGAAGTAATTATTTGTGAATATCGTAATTTTGTGCATGTGAATATTGTGTGTGCAATGCATGGTACTTTCCCCAGAATCGTGAATATTCTAGATTATGAAGATATAGCACCCTATTCGTCATCTTCACAAATTCTCGAAGTAGCAATATTCACAATAAAAATTTGCGATCCAATATTCGTGCTCAACACTAAAAGGGAATGATCTCCAGAAGTGTCTAGCAGCTAAAGGAAACGAAAGTATTTAATTTACAGCTGTCTGTACTAAAATGTTGGCTGATCTGGTCCTTGAGGAGTGGAGTATGTAGAAACCCATATCATAAATCAGGCTTCAAGAACAATTAGGTCTATGTGGGGGTTAATACTGTATTTTAAGAATGAGCTCGATTCTATACCTTTAAACAAAGCTCAAACTTAGAGCCCTTTAATTATTTAGAACCCTTGTATATCTACACTTTACACTTTCCAATTTAAAACAAGCTTGTTTCATGGATCACGTATGTGTTGGTGTATTCATCTTTCATTTGTTTTCTTCATATACGATGAAAGCAGATGAGACCTTTGTGTAAATACCCTTTTGACAAATAGACTATAGCATTTCTGCTTAGCTGACAAGTATGTTCCTGGTGGATATATGATTTCAATATATATGACTATTACTGCAATGATGTGGACTTTTGCAGAAGCACAGCAATACATGGAATAGTTTACAGCAGTACAATGAAAATTGCTTTTATCCTGAGAAATATAGATAGTGGCAATGCACCTGTTGCATGTCTCCAATTCATGATTTGTTTGCACTCTTTCTGCTGCAAGCAAAACTATTATTCTTGCTTCCACCCAATGAATGTGTTTTGTTGCTTAAAATAAACACTTTATCCAACACTTTTTCGTTGTTTATGGTTTTCTATGGCAACTAGTAAAGTAAATTGGCTAGCTTTTTGGATTAAAGTGATGTAGACAGTTGTATTAAAACGTGTTTGTATGTACAGCTAATGCTACCTCTAATAAAGGTGTTTCTAAGGAAAGCATGTGTTGTGTTGACTAATGATATCTAATTGGGGTTGATCTGCTAATGTATTAGATGTACAATAAAGCAGAGAGACAAAATTTTTTTTGGACCAAATTTAATATCGATTTCAGGCCTTGAGCTAGTAATGTGACATCATGTAATGATGTTATTAGGCATACCACAATCCAATTAACTTTAACCTTCCAACAAATAAAACGATTGCTTCAATACCTGATTGTAGCTGCATCATACAGTTTTCTCTTTGCTCCCCACTCTCAAAGTTTAGCAATAACCTCTGCCACTGCCACTGCCATTGAAATCTACTAATTGCATTTTAAAGCAGATGCTTTAAAAGTTTTTTTTTTTCAATTTTATGCTGCCAGGGTTAAATACTTGCAGTATCACGAGTATCACACCAGTGGAGGCCACCAGACAATGCATTTTAATGGGGAAAAGTGTCTCCATAGTTTAGTTTACACAGTAGGATTAAGTCTTTTCCACAACTCTACAACTCCATAGGAAAGCAACTCCTGAATCCTGAGCAGTATTGCCTCTGTGATATAAGTTGGACCTGATGGTACCACACTGGATTAGGAAGACGTGTTAACAGGTATGTAATAAGCACTGTTGCTACTATTCTGCAAAACTGCAGTATATCAACCAGGCACTTGGCTACATGCAGCTCTGTTAATACACCTTCCTTCTTTAAGTTACAGTGTCTTGCTGGATGGGAGAAAGAGGCATAAATTAAGTAGTGATGAGCAGCATAGGAAATATTTAAAATACACAAAGAGACATACAGGAATTGGGTTTTTAAGGCACAGGACTCATGCGATAAGGCAATAAACGTATTTATTAATGGAGGAATCGGCCCATGAACATATAGTGGTCGATCCTCAAGAACATAAAAAGAAAATCAATCCATGATATGCAAATAAACAAAAAAACCATACTTGTCTTCAAAATTCATTCTCAACATGTTTCGCCCAAATAGCGGGCTTCTTCAGGATTAAACAAGTATGCAGTCTTAGGTTTCTAAAATAGAATAATGATACAGATTATAGTTCTTATCATACACATGATATGATAATATACAAACATCGTATTCAATTTGAAACCAGAGTTGCTTTTTCTCTCGGTACACCCATGCATTCCCCCTCAAAATTATGATTTGTGTTGGCTGGAAAGACTAGTAGTTATAAATATATATATAGAGGTGGAATAAGAACACTTACCCTAAGCCTGTTCAGTCAAGCAAACCAACGGAGGGTTTGTCCCTTGTGGGTTTCTACAACACCATCAGTATCAAAGAAGTATGGCAGTTGGTCCCGGAGCATCAGATTTAGTCCATTGTGTGGTTCCCTATGGTATCAGACCTCGAAAGGAAGATTGGCCAACCAAGGGCCGTGGAGCACCAATGGAGAAAAAGAAGAACCTAGTGGTCGGACCGTGAGAACCTGAGCCTAACCGGGAGGCCCTCCTGGTGAGAGGGGGTTCCCCCGGTATGAGAGGTTCAGGTCTGGTGTGGAAGGGGGGAGTGGGATATAGGGGGAAGCAGAAAAGAAGTGAACGAGAAGAATGGAGAAGGACCATGAAAGTGTTGAAACAAGTTGAAACCATGAAAAATACAAAGATCAGGTGGAGTAAGCATCAAACCAAAAGGAAACCATGAAGAGGAATTGGGAAGAGAAAACAAATACAGAATTTTTTTTGTCATTTATCAATTCTGGCAGTGTGTCCAGTACACTGGAGAACAGGGGAAAAGACATGACCAACACAGGGACATATATACAAAAACA
>CM070033.1:105048041-105060680 GCA_036250615.1 Ptychadena robeensis | reverse complement strand
TATAATCTGTATCATTATTCTATTTTAGAAACCTAAGACTGCATACTTGTTTAATCCTGATTAATCCCGCTATTCGGGCGAAACATGTTGAGAATGAATTTTGAAGACAAGTATGGTTTTTTTGTTTATTTGCATATCATGGATTGATTTTCTTTTTATGTTCTTGAGGATCGACCACTATATGTTCATGGGCTGATTCCTCCATTAATAAATACGTTTATTGCCTTATCGCATGAGTCCTGTGCCTTAAAAACCCAATTCTTGTATGTCTCTTTGTGTATTTTAAATATATTTCGGGGTGTGGCACTTTACAAGCATTGATACCTACCTCTGGCCATTATATGTTTCTATATTTCAGCATAGGCAATATTCATATTCACAAAATTTTTCACCTATAAGTTTGTAATTTCGAGAATTTGTGACCTCCAGTCATTATTACCTTCATTGCACAAATCAGCATTTGCACATGTGCCTATTGCGAATGCAATGCATGGCAGTTCCGGGTACTGTTGTAAAAAATCTCAAATATTCACGATTACAAAGAAATAGCACTATATTCTAGGTTTTTGTGCATTCTCAATGTGCCGATATTCGCAATAAATTATTTTATATTCGATTAGGATATTCTATATTTTAGATTAGAATGAATGTTTGCAATCATCACTAAAATTAAGTAAGGTTTAGTTCATTTTTTGGCGACTAGAAATATTTTGTTTAAAGTTTGTAACTGGATAGTTGCAAGATCTGTTACATACACTCCAAGTAAAGGTTCTGTAGCAATTCTACTACTGATAGAAATTACACAGAAAAAGTCATTATATTTATAGAAAAATATTTCATAATAAAAAGGTTACTGTATAGATCAAATACATTTGCTATGTAAGCCATTTTCTAGTTTCTTTTTCATTTCATCCAGCATACTCTATACATTTCAAAAAATCTGTTAAAGAATTACAGCATTAGGGTTAAGCTTTCTTTATTAACTAAGTTATGGTGAACATTTTGCATTAGAATACGGAAAGTGTGCATCAGATGATTTTAAACAACAACCAGCTATTTTTCATTTTAGTTTCATTTTGGTTTTTTTCTTAAATGTTTGAATATATATTTGAAAAATGTCAAAACCAAATAATTACAAGTCTCATGTTAAATAATTAGTATTCACAGGATTAATTAATTTCTTCCATTAGATCAGGTAGAATTTTCAGCCTGCTAGGAAATGCTCTTTCTGAAATTTCTAGTGATGCTTGAATCCTACTGTTAATAAAAACAGGGTCATATATAGCCAACATAAGAAAACTGAATTATGCTTCTGTGCTACCCCTGTTCACGCATGGTAGCTTTTAGACCATAATAACTTCCCCCCCTGCAAAACATCTGCAATAGTCTGACAGCAACAGCCAAAAAATCTGAACCTAAATAAGGGCTAGAGAAAAGAAATAGCAACACTCGCAGCTTCCAATTTCCTTTATTTGTCCAGAAGAAAGTAAGTGCAACATATTTCAGTGAGAAAAACCACAGGCTTCATTGTTCTCACATATAAACTGAGCACCATATGCTGTATTCACAAGATGTTAGAAAGTAGCCGGGCACACACAATGTGACCAACAAAGCACATGCAATTTACTTCTCTCTGTATGGTTTTGCTGTTTTGGGAAAACTATTTTTGAACACTTCCTTTGAGACAAAAAAGAAATGAGTCATTACTTGTGTGTTTGCTAAATCATAAAAACGCATCTTTAGTCCAAATAAAAGTTTATTTAGCAAGAAAGAAGTTATTTAAAAACTGGGGTTTTATAGTTCTATAGACCACAGGTTAAAAACAAAACCCTACTGAATTAATTATTTGATAATGCTCAATGGCTTTGCAATTGATTTACAAAGTCAGCTAGTCAAGTATTTACTGTAATTTGTTCAGATAATGTTTATCTAATACTGCTTGGTTTTAATTCCTTAGCAGACTTTCTAGGTTTACAGTGGTGTAAAAGGGGTTGGTATTTTTAGTCTTGCTTTGCTGGGTCTCAAATACTATAAGCTTGGCAAATGACAAATATTGGATTGACTGGCCAATCAGTTCTACAAAGGTTTTGAGTAGTTGTTGGAGCTAACTAAGTAAGCTACGCATTTTATATGTTCTCGTCTGTTTTTCAAAGCATGAAAATTGGTCGATGTTTAGACTAACATTAAGGTTACTTTTACCTAACTGCCTGTGGCAGGTATTGTATGCTCTTGTTAAGCAAGTAAATCAGTGGTTTTGTGTATATCATATTTTGTACTTGAATATATAAAGCTGGGAATAGACGGTATGATACCGTCTATTCCTTATCCGATTCTCTGCACTAGGAGCGGCGTGAGGAAGTCATCACGCCCGCCCGCTAGTGCCAAGAATCGGACAGCACTCTTTATGTGCAGCTCATTACTTCGGCTGGGGGCAGCCGTCCCCAGCCAAACTAATGGGATTGGTTTAAAATTTACCATCCTGTCGGATAACTGTGCGATCCGACAGGACGGCTGATTTTAGCCCAATTCTCGTCAGTTGCAGCATCCAATTCCTGCATGACACGATCCCTAAGGGATGCAGTCGGATCGTGCAGGAATTAGAACGTGTATGCCCAGCTTTAGTCATTTAAAACCTGAGAAAGATGGGATTGACACTGTTCCTGCTAGTACCAAAATGGCTACTTCATCTTTCCCAGTGCTTATTCACCTTCTAATTTCTTTATTCTTTTCATCATTTTCTTTACCATATTACTCACGTGTCCTTCCTTTTTTACTAGATATTGCTGTTCTTTTTGTCTTTGTTGAACGTTGTTACATCTCCTGTATCGACTGTCTACAACTATGTAGTATAGTGGCCTCCCTGATGTGATTGGAAGGTTTAGAAAGGTCCTCATATTATGGTTTTGGTTGAAGAAAAGTTGTACAGAGATCGTATGGTAAGATTGTAAGGTGTATGGAGCCTTTAGGCTTAACCATTGCCAAACAGATCAATGAACAATAATCTGCTCTGCCAAACATAATTGTTTAAGTGCATTTAGAAGGAGTTTTTAACTGTTGCCTAAGACATGACCAAGGTAGGGACAGCAGTCTTTGGGACTGGTCTTGTTAAATGACACGCTGCTAACTTTTCCCAAGCAAAAGGCCACTCCACACCCATGGAGTCAGGGCTTTTCCTAGCCATGAAACTTTTCCAAGATCTATTTTTATAATCATTTTTGGTTTTCAAATGGCTATCTTTGTACATATTACAGTGTCGTTAGTATACTGCCCCAGTGCAGTCATTTTCATTTATTTAATTTAGGAACCTATAATATTTAAAATATAGCAATTTAGTACAAATTCTTACTTATTAGAAAAGCAATTTGAAGACACTTTAAAGGATTACTATTCAGGGGAAATAGTAACTGTCCTTGACAGAGCTGTCCTGCAGGACTCCAGGGACATCTTTCATTATCTTTTCAATATGGCAGCTCTCGAGCAATTCCAGACTAGCGTGCAAATATTACAGGGCTGAAAATAAATTACAAGCCAGCGAAAAAAAAATAATTGAATTCAGCACACCCATCCATTCTCCACTCACAAAGTATCATCTTTCCACCTGTGACTGCTTAATAACATAGCAAATCTAAATTATTAAACACTTGTGAAAAAAGGTTTGGCATACTAATGCTTGTCTTTTTCCCCAACTCTATTTGGAGAGCAAGGTATGAATGTGGAATTTTAGTAAATGCATTCGTTAAAGTCAAGTAAGAAGTCTATGAATATTTGATGCAGCAGCTGCAGTAAAGTGCAAACTTAAGGTAATAACTGGCTGTGTAGGGGGCTGATTGAAAATATTTCTCTTGCTGTTTGTTCAGCATCATTCCTCCTGTGAGTTGTCTTGAATATTCTTTTATGTCAAAGTAAAATCCAAATAACATTTGTTATGTAGCTTTTAGTCCCCTCCTGCTGATCAGAAAGACACAACAGAAAAAAAAATCTGTGCTGATACATATTACATAAGCATGAGCATTTTGTTCATGTATTTGCACTAGGTCTACAATGATGGTAGTAAAAAGCATGGTTAAAAATTTAGAAAGTGCTTCTGGCTAAGTACACTAACTTTTATTGGTTTTTGTTGAAGCAACTAAACAGTAATGAATATAGATATTTAGTTTATCTAATGACACCCATTCATGCAATTGGTACCATTATATGTTATGGGTGGTGATGGTAAAACAGAAGCATCAAATATAGTAGATACTGATTGCAACTAGTCATGAGAAGCACAGGCAATATTCATATTCGCAAAATATCAAAACATTTTGACCTAATCTCTCAAAATTCATAAATTCGGGATCTCCAGTCATTATTACCTTTATTGCAAAAAATATATTCATGTATTTTGGGAATAATTAATTACCTTCCTTTTGCAAATCAACAGTTGTACATGCACATATTGTGAACCCAATGCACAGTAGTTCCGGGTACTGATGTAAGAAATCTTGAATAATTGCAATAACTCAGATATAGCACTATATTCGAAAGCTTCAAAGTGCCGATATCCACAATAAAAATTTGTGATTGGAATATTTGTGATCAACACTAATTGCAACTTGCAATTGCAAGTTATTTGATCAGCAAATGATTCTTGGGTAGGTTGTATCAGAAAATGCAATCTAATTTGACCCAGTTAAGTCTGTGATCCATTTATAGTAGATTAACCCAAAGGAGCTACCGTACCAGCAAGGTGGAAGTTAAAGGAGGTGGTGAAGCTGTAAGATGCTGCCTGTGACAGCTTTTCCGCCAACAGAGCTGTGTATGTCAACTGGGCAGCTTGAGCCAAGCTCAGATACACAGGGCAGAGAAAGCCCATGAAACTTCAGGCTGTTTTAGATTCCTGAATCCTTATTTACATACTAAAATATTTCATTTTATTAATATTTTCAGAAACCTTTTGATCTATAACAAACAAGTGGGATGTGTGTGGGAACAATTTGGATGGAGTAGGTTTTATAGATGATATATTTTCAGTTTTCTTCTCTCTAAAAACTAAAGTAACTGATAACTCAAAAGTAGGTGAAAATTACAGCCTGGCATACTTATCTTAGGCCAATATCAAAAATAAATCTTCCTAACTTTGATCGCTATCCCCACGTACTGGCCATTTACTTTCATCACTATCATTTAAGATTCAATTCAAAATAGTTATTTTTTTTAAAGCATTATCTATGTCCTATTGTCCATCCCTGTAAAAACAGAATTCTATTAAGCCTAAAAAAGAGATCTGAGACATCCTGAAAGCTAGCTTCTTTAATCACTTTAGTTATCCAATTAAGGGGATCACTAAAACTGTAAACAATTTTTCTGTATTTGTCAATGGCTAATGTGGAACAACACTCCATTATTGATAACTCATTCAAAGAGCAAAATGTAAGCTGAAATGTGCTCCTTTTATAGAGATTTCTAAAACAAATCATTGTATGGTATTTTAATGGTTTCATTTTAATGAGTAGTACAAAACATATGCCTTGGTCCAGAGTCCCTAATTCAGATACAGACGTGTAAGGATACTACATGATGTCATACAAGGATAGCCACTTCCAAAAATAGATGTTTAGATAAAAAAAGTTATAATGAGAAAAATGGCATATGTTTAAGAAGCCACTGTCAACACTCCATCCTATGGTCCATGTGAGCTAGCTTGAACGAAATTTCTCCACTGTGCTATTACAAGGGTGTGTCCTTTGCTTACATTCTTTGTACTAATTTGTGCCTTCTCATCACAGAAAGTTAAAACGAATGCATAACTTATTCATAACTTTATAACACGAGGTATAACTGCTATAACCTCAATTGTATGCCTTTTGTATGCCTTTGATCTGGATCCAGAGAGGATCAATCACCCCAGCAGTATTTCTAACCTTTCTCTACCCTTCAACTACACTTTAAAATACTTCTAATTTACAAATGTTGTATGTTCATGTATTACGAATCCATTTTATCTATGATTATAATTTCTGTAAATGTTGTAGTTGGTAGCGCGCTAATTTAAAATTTAAAAAAATGCCTTTGAATTGATCTGTAACTGTAACAAAGTGAGCTGCTGAATTTCAATCTCTTATTTGCATTAACATAGAAAATGATGTCTTCCAGATTCAATTAGCAGCACTTCATTGTGGGATGAAATCAATCAACCGAGTTAATGCAGCTTCTGTCATTCTTGGTCTCAGCTACCAGCGATCTAAAATGTCTGAGAAATTGTTAGAAAGCGTAATAACTTCAATAAAACCGCTGTCTAAAATATCTGTTAGGTAAAGGGAAAATGTGATGGGCTGTGAATTTAGAGAAGACTCTAGGGCTTCGCACATTTTTTAAAATTTTTTGCATTTCTCCAAATGATCTTTAACAAGGAATGGTGAAGTAGTTGCATGTTCAGAAGGCATTTCCAGCCTCTTAGAATCCAGTAGTGGCCTATAGAAATGCTGCTGGCCCCAACGCCCATCCACTTGGTTCATATAAACAGGTGGTGTTCCCATGATAGATAGATAGATAGATAGATAGATAGATAGATAGATAGATAGATAGATAGATAGATAGATAGATAGATAGATAGATAGATAGATAGATAGATAGATAGATAGATAGATAGATAGATAGATAGATAGATAGATAGATAGATAGATAGATAGATAGATAGATAGATAGATAGATAGATAGATAGATAGATAGATAGATAGATAGATATAGAGTTATATATTCATCATTTGAGCCTGTTTCTTATATTCACATAATGGGTTCAAATTTAGCGGCTATAAAAAAGGAACACTTCTTTATTTTGTCTTTTACTCAAAATTGTAATGGTATCCTCTGTGCAAAGAGTTATACAATATAGCAAATCTTTTTTTTTTTAATTAACAGACATCTTAAGTTGTGTTCAAAACTGGCGTTTGGATGCAGTTTAGCACACGTAGCAAATTAAGTGTGTTGATAAATATTTACTACCCAATGTGTAGCATTAAGCTTATGCAGGGCTCCACTGTGCCCAAGGGGTAGAGTCTACATTAAGTGTGTAACTATAAGTCAAATTAAGTGGTGTTAAGTGTTGTTGTCTTAAAGAGCAGATGCAGCACATAACAGATGTTTAAAAAAATCTCATCCAGGGATAGGGGGAATAGGATAGGGAATACATATCATCATTAATACGCTGGTAATCTGGTTTACTTTACGACACAATATAAGGAGACTTTTAATCTATGGCTACCTTAAATGTTATAAAACAGTTGTATGTATTTAAATGTCTTCAATCACAGATTGCCCCTTTTGCTTAAATTCCTAATTCTATAGGAGTACAATAGAAAGAAACAGAAATGCTTGTTTATCAACTGCCTTTGTTTGTAAACAGGCAACAAATATCTGAAATGCTCTATCCCAGCGGGAAGATTACTCTCCATCATCTGAATATTCATTTTGTTAATATTTGATTTTAATACAATGTTATGATCCTGAAGATGCAGTTGCTTCCACTAGATGTGTACACAGGAACTTAGCATAGATTTGCATAAGTCGTTGTGATCACTGGATATCTTTACCTGTTAATGGGAATTCTGGAAAGAATAGTAAAAAATATTGACGTTCATGTGAGAGTATAAATTGTGGGGGATCAGTTCCAAACGGTTTGTCTCAAAGCATCAATCTACACGATTATGTTCCTTTTAGGGCTCCTGCCCATGTTTATTTGTGAAACAAACAGTCCCAAATCACAGAATCACCCTCACAGGGGTTAACATCCAAACGAAACAAAAATGCTGAAAATGCCAAGCCTCCTGGCTTGGCACTGATCAAACAAAGTTTCCAACCTTTGGGAAACCTTAATGGCCTGCCTCCTGGCAACCATCAGTGTGGGGCCACACACACTCTGTGTGCCCTGTATTCACTGTACATAGCAGCACTGTCTCCCACTTCCTTGGGAGCACTGACTGAGTGGAGAGACACACCCAGCCACCTCCCTGCTGTCCATCAGGTGTAGTTCCTGGATGGAATGGGAAAGCCCACCCAGTTCCTTCCTCTCCCATCCCAGAAACCAGAATCCCAAAACAAAAACCCATTCTCAAGCTATAGGCTAGGCTAAAGCTTTAAACTCTTCTAGGAAAAGTTTCCCTAAAATGGGAAACACTAAGAGGTGTTTTATAGAAAATTTGGAGCAACAGGTACAAGCACTTGTAGTTGCTAGTCATTCTCTCTTTTAAGCCCCCCATACAAGTTTAGATTTTAATTTTTCAGCTGAAAAATCAGGTGGAAATCTAAAGCTAAAAAGTGTAATTCAGGCTGAAATCGGACGCCAAATTGATTAAGGCCATTGTGGACATGTCCGTAATTCTAAGACCGATTTAATTACTTTATATGGGGATCAGTGTCCCCTTTTAAAGTAATTGCTGGCACACAAAGGGTGCCCGGACAATTCTCGTCATCAGGCCCAGTCGATATGCTGGGAGATTGGCAGAGGATCTAAACTATGAGGGCCTTAACAGATCTATGAGGGCCTTAACAGATGGAAGCACAATCTCCTTTAGTTTATTTAGGGGTTATTTGCAAAGCCACTTGGGGTATAGTCACCAATATAGAAATAGAGATGTAGAGAAGGGTTGTGAGAGCATAACTAAAAAAGGATTGTTCTAGTTTAAGCATGAATTTAAATTCAAGAAAAAATATTTGTCACCCTCTTTGCAGCAATAAAAGCATTTTATTAAGTTCACAGTTAACACTTTTAACTTGACATTAAAGCTAATTAGTGTTGAGCGAGAATATTCGAAATTCGAATATATTGGCGAATATCCGACATTCGAGAATTCACAATAATTTGTGAATGTGCGCTCGGATATTCGCAATGGCGGACATTCGTCATATTATGCTTCAACATTGTTTACCAGCATACATCGTGCATATTCGTGCGCATTGCAAATGGATATGGGCAATACACACAGTGCTTGTACTGGCTAATATCACAGAAAGAAAGAGAGAAGCTGGAAAGCTGCATTGCGAATAATTGCGGACAGGCACACGCAATATAAGGCAATAGAATACAGTCAAATCTATTTTGACAAATGTTGAATGTTCCTAAATATATTCACAAAATTACTCAAATTTAAAATATACCATATGCTGCTCAACACTAATGCTAATGCTGAGAAGTTTAGAAACTGCAGAACATTGGCAAATATTACATATTTTGCTACTTACGGGTTAGTGACTTGCTTTGTGACTTTTCTGTGAGTTTCTGTTGATCTTTTAATGTTTCTTCCTTTAAATAATACAACTTATGTTTAATGGTGGGAGAGGGTAGCAATGGGAAAGTCTGACAAACTGACTAAATCCAAATGTGGAATCCGACAACAGTATTACAGGTCAATTCACATAGCTCCTCATAAACAATCTAGTCTTCCACTAGAAATGTAAATGCATAGGTGCTTTATTTTATGTGACAATGGGTCTGAATAATTTTCTCTGCATAGTGAATATATTCTGTCTTTTTCAAGCTGATCTTTTTTCAAACTAAGTTTTCAAATTGAATTGGGGACTATAGATGTAAGTAAGCATTGCATTTATAAATGTTTGCAAATTGTGAGTACAGGTCAAAGCAGTCTCAAGTTTGAGGTTTGCATTGTTTCACACTTTTACGGTGATGGTATAGACCAGAAACCTTAATTTGTTTCAAACATATAAGAAGCTGCAGTATATTAGGGATAGATATAAATTCCAGGTGCTTAAGGTCTTTTAGTTTGTTTTCTTACTGAAGAACATACAGCCTTGGCGTACTCTGACCATGTAGCACTAGCGTCTTTGTTGCAAATCCCAGCATGGGCACTATCCGCAATGAGCTTACATGTTCTCCCTGTGTTGGTTTCCTCTGGGTGCTTCGGTTTCCTCCCACACTCCAAAGACATGCTGATAGGTTGATTGGATTCCCTCTAAAAATATTTCCTATGTTAGTTACACCTGACATAAATGTGTTAGTTGTGAGCTCCTGATAGACAGTTAAGCTGGCCATACACAGTCAGATATCCTTTAGATCTACAAACAACTATGTAACTGCGATTGAACACAGGTAGACTTGATTGTTTAGAAAAGCCTTCATATTATATTGTTTTGGTAAAACAAAAGGAGATCTAAAGGAAATCTAAAGTTGTATGGGGCCCATAGTGATATGGCAGATGCTCTAAATTGCTGTGTAATATGATGGCGCTAAATAAATACAAGATAATAATAATAGGATACCCTACCCCTGCCATGGATTATATGTTTCACAAGATACAAACTTTTCTATTCAGATACACTTCTTAAAAAAGGGCAAGACATGTAGAACTTGGCACATCTTTTCTATTGATGTCCCTAAGATGTATTTAGCTGCTTTAAACTTAAGGGTATGTTACATTTAACAAGAAGCCTGTAAAAAATGAAATAGGTTGCCTTGGACTCTGCCTCTATAAATGTCAGTTGCCTGGTTGTGATCCTGATAAGTTGACTTCACTAAAACTGATTGTACATTGACTTTCATTGATATGTTATATTGTCTGACTAAAAGCTGCCATACACACCCCGATGGGTGCAGACAGACCTTCTCCGATAATCACCGGAATGCAAACGTGATGACGTCATCACGTTTGCACCCTGGTGCATTATGGGGCCCCTTCAGTCGGCCGGCACCCTTTGTGTGCCGGCATTAGCTTTAATGACGACACCAGTCTTCATTGAAGCTAATGCCATTGGCTTCCATCGGCCAGAGATTATCGGACATGTCCGTTCTCTGGCCGGCCGAGCTGTGGGGCAACAGGGATCTGTCGCCCCATGTGAGCACATACCGATAAGCGGACGATTTTTTCGCTGACCGATGGCGCGAGCGCGCACGCCCGTCGGTCAGGTGAAAAATCGGCCGGTTATCGGCATGTGTATGGCAAGTATAACAGCAGTAGAATTCTCATTAGACTTCTAAGCTTCCTTATCACAATTTGAATGATGACTTTAAGAGATACAATGCATGCATACTAGACATACTTGACCTTGGCCCATAAAATAGCCTTAAAAACTGGAAAATAGCATATTAAAATTGGATAGCGTTGGGTGCTTTTTAAGACTACATATGTTCTACTATAAGTATATAAGCAATTCAATGCATATTTTAAAGATATTTAATATTTTCTCAAAATTGTATGACATGTTTTTACAAGATTCCTATGACATCAGAATTAAATGCCATGTACTCTACAAGTGCATAAGTAAAAATGGAACACCTTGAAGGCTTCTGACAGCATGAGTAGTGGAGGCTTTGTTTAATGAAGGTTTAAATCAGCTGTCATTCCTTCCCCTGGCACACTTGTCATCTTTTTAGCTAGCTTGGTGGTTGAGTTGGCATCAATCTAGGATTACATGTAGTTCATCAGCTCTTAATGATATTTCTATTACTGGAATCTTACTGAAAACTTGGCGGCTCGGGAACTAATTTTTCATGGAACGATATGAGTTGTCAAATATACATTACATTTTCTACCCTGATACTGCAGTATATCACACATATTATAACATTAAACAAATGCATCTTGTGTATGGTGTTGTCAAGAAAGGATGACATGTAAAAATGATGTACAAAGGCACAGCAGTATCAAAAGAAACGTGCAGTAACAAGGACATAAAGACAGGTCAGACCTTGCAGCGTAAGCTCTGTTCACAAAATGGATTTCACGTCTAACTTTGCAGTTTCATTTCTGAAGTGTTCTTAAAAGAACAGTTCACAAAAAAAATATTTTACCAGGACAAAAAGTGGTCTGCAAACTGCCATTGCTATATGTAAAGAGACTATAATTTGAGGGCAACATTTTGATTTCTACTTGATAAAGAGGGGAAAAGAACCTTTAAATATTAAAGCAGAGATTTGTATCTCCAAAGAAGGGAATTCTATTTTGTTCTGTATGGAAAATGAGTGTACATCTCCCTCATGGGCTTGTAACACAGGAAACCTGACAGTGGACAGACAAAAGCTTTTGCTAAACTTTGCACAACTATGTAGCAGCTCCTATATATATACCCTCACCGGCCACTTTATTAGGCACTGACACAAATTACTGATCAGCCAATCACATGGTGGCAACTCAATGCATTTAGACATGTTGACATGTCATTTAAGTGACTTTGAACGTGACATGGTTGTGGGTGCCAGACAGGCTGGTCTGAGTATTTCAGAAACTGCTGATCTTCAGAGATTGTAGAAGAGAATTACCACTTATACCTTAATAGGGGAGGCCACCATCCCAAATTAAATGTGTACGGAGGGGGGGTGGAGGGGCAATGAGTTCCGAAAGTTCATCGGACCCAATGTCCTTCCAATTTATTTCTCTTAGCCCGAGGGCAAAGACACGGGGACTTTAAATGTGGCCAACCCATCCCTTAAATATTACCTCAGATTGAGGATTTTGGGAAAGATTGTGATACAGATACACATCAAGAAAAAAAATATACTATATCGATTAGATGGTCACGTCAAAATGGTCTTTGAATAACAAAAGTGTCAAATGTCCAGAGGAACATTTAAAGAGATGTTAAGTCTTTATTGATTTTCACACAATCTGGGCAGTATCCTTAGGTTGCATGGATGCCTGCCGATCCATA
>CM070033.1:105032708-105047633 GCA_036250615.1 Ptychadena robeensis | reverse complement strand
ACGGTGTCAGGAGAGGTGTCCACAGGTTGTGGGGTTAGTGTTTCAGGTTTCCTCCGTGTCTGAATCTTCTGATCTTCAGAGATTGTCACGCACAACCATCTCTAGAGTTTACAGAGAATGGTCCGAAAAAGGGAAAATATCCAGTGAGTGGCAGTTCTGTGGGCACAAATGCTTTGTTGATGCCAGAGGGCATCATTTGGCGTCAACAACATGAAAGCATGGATCAATGCTGCCTTGTATCAACGGTTCAGGCTGGTGGTGGTGTAATAGTGTGGGGGACATTTTCTTGGCACACTTTGGGCCCCTTAGTAGTAAGGAGGATTGTCTCCAGTACCTTGTTGAATATATGCCATATAGGATTAAGGCAGTTCTGAAGGCAAAAAGAGGTCCAACCCAGAACTAGCAAGGTGTGCCAAATAAAGTGGCCGGTGAGTGTATGTTATACACAGTGGGACTTTGGATGCGTGTAGAGACTGATCCACAGGCAATCCAGCATCTGGAGGCATGTTTGATCAACAATCTGGAAGGAAGTCTGTGTATGGGAAGTTTGAGAATCTCCAGGAAAGTGCAGGTCCTTTGCATATTTCGTTGCATATGGCAAAGGGCACTGGACACCATATCAGGCTTAAGTACCAATGAGGCTTCAACTGGTTTTGCACTACACTTTAGCCCCCCGTTTGAATAGAACTCAATTCCTCTATCGCCTCCTGAGTAAGCGGTTTAGCCTTCTGAGCTTTTACCATTGTCAAGGTCTTGCAACTCATCATGTTCTCTTCATTTTAACTGCTAGGGCATAAACGTTTTTTCAAAGGTCAACTAGTTGTGAGATGGGTTCACTTCTATAAGTAACTTAGCTACAGGGTGTATGTAGGTTAAAACAAATACTGTGAGAAACAAGTGTATCAAAGACACCAGATCAGCTTTTAGTAAGTCATCATAACTTTGCTGTGTGGGCTATAATCTCAGCGGGCAAGACATTTTCTCGGTGGTTAGTACCGACAGCTTCCAAAGGCTGAGAGGAACATCATTTTATCCGAATTCCTGAGCTATGAAGGAGGGCTGATTAGTGCGGCAGACCTTTTTGTCACTGTTTAATGACATATTGATTCTTCGCAGCCGGCAGGTGCTCAATACTGACCTTCACCTGTTTACAAATGTGTTTGGTTAAAGGAAATAAAAGGAGTTCTATAAAAATTGGCTGCTGCGAGTGTGTGCTGAAAATATAGTTTTTTGTAGGTAGGGAATTGTCAAGTTAGATGTGTAAAGAGCAACTTGTTCTCTCTAGGACAACAGTCACGGGAATCACTCCCTGAAACTTTAATTGACTTTTGTCCTCACTTAACTCACAGTGACTAATAGTTATAGATACAATGGAATAGGATTGCTAGGATTTTGTCAGGCCAGCCACTATTTTTTGTCTGTATATACAGTAAGGGAGACTTGCTTTTTAGTTTACTTCTGTTACGGTAGTGCCTTTTTCCTAAAATGGTATGAATCTTTTTTTTTTTTACTTCATATTGGGATACATTTATAAAGCAGTGGGTTTACATTTAAGGTGATTTAAGGTGATTAGTGAAAAAAAAGCAAATGTGAATTCTTCAATAGTGTACCTATTTATTTGTTTATTTGTTTATTTATAGTTGTACAGCATTTGGTAATAATTTAGATGATGTTCCCAAATGCATCACACATTAACATGCATTGCAAAACCACAGACGGCAAAGCTGCCCTGAATAAGCCCTTTGTAACCAGCATTATCTCCACCATGAGAATCTTTGGTGTGATATTTGTTGTTGTTTTTTGTTAAGCTTAATTCAACATATAGTTTAATGTATATGTTTTGGGAACTGATGAATCTTAATTTGCATTAAATTTCATGTAAAAAATTAGCATAATGTTTCTTTGGTCTATAACATGCACTTTATTCTCCTTTAAACCAGTAGGGGAAATGTCTGCATCTTAGATATATATGTATATCCATTTATTTTTTGTGTGTGCAAGGCTGGAACAATACTGTATGTCAGTATGCACTAGAAGCATAGGCACTCACAAGAGGTGTGAGTCTCATAGTGTCATATAATATATTCACTGCACTTGCAATTCAGTATGTGCATACCAATATTTAATGAGAGCTTAAAGGGAATTTTAAATATAGATCAGTTATCAGATGCCAGTTGCAGCTTGTAAAATGTGACTGTCCATAAGTGTGTTCTAGTACTTCTAGTGTATACCAACATACAGTATATGTCCAGCACAGCACCCTCTGCTGGAACCAAGCCCTGCCTCCTGGGATACTAGCCTTTAGACCCGTCTGGAGAAATATAGGGTAAAAACTACAAGGTCCAGGCCTTCACACTTATAGCTCTATTTGAATGGCTTTGTCCATGGCCTTTTCCCCTAATCTTCTCTTGAAAACCGCAGGCGTGTCTTATGATCCAGCGCATCGTATGGAGCACAAAATATTGGATTATGTAAAATGGAAAATCAATACAAATGTATTGAAAAAAAATCAAAACTAAATGTCAGGCACTTGAAGAGCTGAAATGGCTAGTCTTGGCATATATTATTGATGCACAATATGCCAAATAAAAAAAAGGAGTATTGCTGAATGTTATGTGACTGGCTCAAAGAAGTCTGCACTAAGATACAAGATCATTTTTGGTGAAATACTTTTTAAAAATGTTTTGTATTTGAAAGTGTACCAGGTGATTATTAGGAACTAGACCCCACTTAGTTCAGATATTAGTTTAGAATCAAACTTTTGTCCCCCCAGACCAGCCTTGACAAGGTACTCATAATCTGCAACTAAAGTCATGCTTTAATGAACTTAGAAATGTAAATATAAGAAATGCTGGTTTAAAACCAGCTGGCTTATAGATTTGCAACCTTTTATTTAAAATTACACTTGCATTAAATCACATTAAATTTTTTAGAAAGAAAACATTCACTTGGTCACATCTTTTTCAGATACTACATTGAAAAATACTTAAATCCTAATTATAACTATAACAACTGTCTCCAAGCCGATACTAATTTATTGACTGTCACATACACCATGTGAGACCTTACCAAAACATACGGAAGTCGTTTAGTTGGAAAGCCAGCAGTAGCTAAACTGACAAAGCAACACTATACGTCCTTGATATTGGCAGGGCTTCACACTATTTGATGCATGTTGAACTCTGAATGAGGCTGAGTTTTGTCAAAGATAACAGAATAAGACAAGAATGAAAACATGTACTATTTTCAGTTGATTGACTTGTCAGACCTGCAATGAAGAAACTGCTAAAGATATCTTTCAGAGTTCATGCTTTGTACTAAGGACTCCGATAAAAACCTAGACATTGATACTGACAATATGAAGCATTTTTTTCCTGCAGTGCCTATTACTTAAACAGTGCATGAAGTCTTTTCCAAACCTTTTTTATAAGGATTTAAAATGATTTACAGCTAAGAGATTATGTGTCTTGTGTTCTACATATTTTGGAGTTTAAGGGAATTAGTGGCTAATACAACTGAATCAACTTCTTTATAAAAATAAATAATATCACATATTCTTTCATTTACCACTGCATTCTACAGCATCTAAAATGTGATATCATAATTTTGCATGACCTGGTTCTTTAAAGACATTAAGAGTAAACAAAACAATTTAGAAATATCTATTTTAAGATATTAAAGAGTATTGATAATCCTGTGTTTTGAAATGTACTACATTCTAGGTACTTTAAAACACAAGGTAGCTGAGGTAGTCATTGCCTGAATATAGGGGCCCCAAACACCAGGCCTCCAGGGTAAGTTGCCCTGAAATGCTGGAATCCCTGCATTTGCAAGGAGACTTGGGAATGGAGATGTCAGGCAGATGGAGGTAGCCCAAGGGGGGCCCGCCGATCCTCTGAGTGACCAGCTGCAGCACAATTATGTCATCACGCTGAAATCGGCAGCTAGAAAATTGGGTGGGGATCGGACCGTGTATGGCTACCTTTAGATTTCATGAGGACTGTGAATAAAATTTCAGAAGTCTTCAGCAAAAGTAAGGAAGAATGAAAGAGGAAGTTTATTTATTAAGGTATTTTTGGATGTGTCACTGGATCATGCCAGGTCAGAAGGCAATGGAATTTAATGTATTTCATTTCTTAATACATGTCTGTGTTTAAGGGTCATGAGTTTATAGTCTTCTCACCATGTTGCCACTAGCAATAGACAGTTTACAACCTTCTTAACCAGTAAGAACCTAAAAGGACTCTGAGTTTCTTGTTGAGCCGCGACATGAAGCATCAGTTTGCTTTAGGCTGGCTCTATGGATGCCCCCCAGCATTACCCTCTGATTGATATGCCAGTCTTTACTGGTGTGTCATGACTCAGAGGGCACATGGAAGACACACCAGAGTTATGTGACATTATGTTCATGAAAATTAACCACTGTCCAAAGCCAAATGCCCATGGTGGTATTTGCCATTACAGTTACTAATCTTATTTAAAGTTCAGTCATGGTTGAGGGAATTATGTTATCATTATATTGTCAATGAGTTTGTGAATGGATGGTATGGCTTTTACAATGACATATATGAAACACAGAATATGAACAGAACAGTCAACTACAAGAGACAAGAATTGTGCTAAAGCACATAGGATTGGCTAAATAAATGGGACAATGTATTTTTATGTAGGTAAAAGGTTCATATAATTGAGGAAATTTAGTCAAGTCAAAAGATTTGGAAAATTCCACTTTTTTCACTTTGGGGTGAAAAAATTTCTCATTATGGGGTGTTTTGTTGAGGAAACAAATGCATTTAAATAATTTTAGAATAAGACATAACAAAATGTGAAAAAGTTATGTGCCATGAATACTTTCTGGATGTACTGTATATCTCGTGGGTGAATATGTGTTTGGCTGGGTTTGTAGGGAGGAAATGAGGTAGCGGTTGGGTGGAGCAAGAGCTAGGTCAATGGCCCAGCCAAATCATTGGCCATTTTGTCCAGTAATCAACCATACCCTGCTCCCTCTCTTTTGCTATTGGGGTTATCTGTTTGCTAATGTTCTGGTAACATTTTTAATGTATTGTATTTGTTTCTCTTTTTACATTTTTTCTTGGCAGTGCCCAAATGGTACTGTGAATTTTAAAGAGGGTCAATGACCCATCTGATGTGTTGAGGTTGAATGGCTAATGTTAAAAGTAGTTATGATAATAGATTATCCAAGAGCTGGTAAATCTGAGGCTGGTACATACGATAATGTTTGGTTCCAATATAGGGGGGCGGGGGGCACTGTCAGGAATCTTTTGAATGTTAAAGTTTGCCTGAATTTTTGGTACATATTGTGGTTAAATTAACTGTGGTCTTTGTATATATCCAACTTCTTTTTTATCTAATATAGTGAATATCTCCAATGTCCACTAGATCGAAAGCCTGGCACAGGAAATTCTATTTACTCTAATTGTGTTAGAATTCCCTGTACTGTATTTCAGGTCTAGATTTCTGTAGGGCATTTTTCTTCCCTGTCCATAAGTCAAACATGAATTGCATTGTAACCCCTAAATTAAAGCAGCTGTATATTTTACCATTTGTTGGTTAGAAACAAAGCTAAACATTTATCAATTGGCAAACTGTTTCTCATGATTCATCATCGTCAGTGCATTAACAAGAAAAATCATCAATGCTAGTCAGAAATTGGCTTGTATGCCCATTTGTCATCCTTGATAGTAAACAATACACTGTTTTAGTTGAGCAGGCTATTCATATAAAAAACAGCAAGTCATTTGACTAGTTTTTATAAAAGCTGATGGGATAGACAGGATAGAAAATGAGAGTGATTGGAACAGAGTTTAGAGATCAGGGATCGGTTTACTACCTGTTCTCTAATTGTTATGAAGTGTGTAAAGTTAAAGGATGGTCTGAAATATAACGATATATTTTTTTATGTCCCAGTCAATAAGCCACTACATATGCATTAGTTAAACATACTAATGCATATGTAAAAGTAGAAAGTAGCAGAGAATGTGACACTAAGTAATATAATTCTAATTGTTCTTCATCTCCCAATAAAATGTTGGTTAAAATTACAGCAGCAAGAAAGAATTGTAGTCCGTGAACTTGTCACAACAAAGTATTAACATACAGATTCATGAATGGTATTTGGCTGACATTGCTGACTCAATGGCTTTTTTGTCTTTGCAGTCACAGTAAGATGATTAATATGATGCTGTACTTTTGAGCCAGCCAAGTGCCACTCAATCTTCCTTATTTTTGCCAATCATTTTCCTACTGGATTTTAGTGTTGATCTCAAATTGCAAATATATTTATATTGAATTCTCAAATTTTGTCAATATGGTGGCGATCCATTTAGCAATTTCGAATATTCAAGATATTATGCATTGGGAAGCTTATGGGCATGCATTTTCGCAATTGGGAAACAAATACCACATGTGACCATTCATTTAGAAGGTAATTATTTTCACAATGTGTCCGAATTTCGAATATTCACGAATATCAAATTGAATATTAGTGCAATAATTCACAAAATATCGCAAATTTGAATATTGCCCATGCAGTTCATCACTCCTGGGTTTATGTATGTCTAAAGGCCCCCATACACGTGTCGGATTCGCACCGGATTCCGGCACGATCGATTCCGGGCGCGTGCACGCCAAACGATCGTGCCGGAATCGCATGCAGCCCACCTGGTCCGATCGATCACGTCCGATTGATCAGGGGCTCAGAATCGGATCCGACGGAGAACCAACATGTTGGTCTTTCTCATGCGATTCTGTCCGGATCAGGGGGAGTTGCCAGTTGTGAGGTGGACAATCGGACACGGAATCCGGAATCCGTTGGACAAGGTGGTATGCTGCGATGGATACTCTTAATTGGCCGATTGATCACACCTGCGATTCCCGGCAGAATCGCCGAAATCGATCGGATGAAGAATCGATCGGACATGGAATCCGACACGTGTATGGCTAGCTTTAATGTTAGTCTCCATTTGTCTGTAGTAATTGCTTTTGTAAATGACCATGATTAGTGGTGATCACAGTGGCTAATGGATGGTCTTTACTCAAAAAAGCATATTTGCATAATTATCTTTCATTAAATACTCTAATCTACTCAAATTAAGGCTTGGTTTCTCCCTAAATCAGATCCGTCATTAAATAAATATACTGATTTAAAAATGACTTACCACAGAGACTGCACAATGACAGTGCTTCATAATCCTAAAAAAAAGAACTTACCCACTTTTCCCTTTAGCCCTTGCATATTCCATCTCTAGTACTGGCAAATTAATCTTTTTCATCCAGTCTTCCTGTGTCCTCCAGCAATACTGTAAAAGGGCACTAGATGGTGAGATATGATTTTTTCATTACCGAACCCATACCTCTTTGGAAGGGAGTTTTGACATGGGGCAAAAAAGGAGAGTAAAGGTCTGCTTTAAAATCTTCATACATAGTCCCCCAAATTTTACAATCTCATTCATCTATGTAAGGGGGAGATGAAAGACCATGAACACTATTGTATTTACATATACCCGTCTGGAGCTTTGTTTTAAATCTTTCTTGCATTCTTAAAAATGCCATCTGGAAAAATGATAAAAATTAGAGCGTAAGCCTTAAGCAAGCTGGTGGGTTTAATTATAAAAAGTTTAATTATAAACAAATAAAACTCAAATTAAAAAATATGGCACCATTGCAAATCTATGTTAGGTTCTACATTTATTAACAATAAGACTGCTATGCATATTGCGCTTTGACCAATCTTGTATGATATTTTCAGTGCAAAGACAAAAAGAGACTCTATTAAGAATCTTTATTAGAACATCACTTTTATAGTCATTACAGACATTTTTGGGACAATTCAAGTAACCCTTGAGCAAGGCCAAGTGCTACTGGTAAAGATTGCCTGTGTGATTCAAGTTGTGATAGTTTCATTCATCTAGTCATTTCAACCCTAGGTCTATGAATAGAGAACAACTCAGACTGGAAGGGAAGACAACAAGAGGAAGGTGATGATGAATCATAATAAGAATGGATTTCAAAAAGTCCACCTGTACTTTGATAAATTCTTTGTGTTATAAAAAAAAATAACCTGTAGATATACCATATTTTTGCACTATAAGATGCACTTCCCACCCCAATTTCCCAAAACTTGTGGGGAAAAAATGCATGCATCTTTTAGTGCAAAGGCACCTTTGCTCTCTGCCCAGCCAAGCACTAATCTAACCCGAGGAGGCGGAGGAGCTGTGAGGTGCTTCTCCCCTCTGCTTTGTTTATATTGGTGAGCAGCTGGAGCCGCGCTGACATAAACAGTAGAAGAGCCAAAGGAAGGGCTCAAGCTGACCAGCTCACACAGAGAGCCACAGGAAAGAACTGCCAGAGGGTAGATCTGTCCTCCTATACTGCAGTGTAATTACCCCCGAATCTGGCTGACTAAAGTTGGGCATACACTCATGTGCTCATGGTGCTTGATTGTGCTCTAATCTATTTACAAATCTATCCATGTGTGCCTTCCTTAGAGCGGGATTGAACAGGGTTCTAACATGTTGGAAAACCCCGTTCAATCTCCATTATGTTGAATGGAGACATGAGTGTCCATTCAAAGTATTGGATGTGCTGCTCCTGAACAGCTTACAGCTCCGGTGTTCAGTGTGAAGGGGGCGGGCCAGCATGTCTCTGTGTGAGGCTGGCTGCCTTTTCCCAGCTTGCAGCCTTGTGTTGTGAGTGAATCTCTCAAAACACAACATGGCTGCGAGCTGGGGAGAATGGGTCCCCATTGAATGGAAATTGATGTGCCCATGTGGTGCGCATTGATTTCCATTCAAACTGATGCGCGATCAATCACAGCATGGTATTGTCACCACACTGTGATTGATCACGGGTCGATTGCACGGGAATCTACCCTTGCATGCCTAGCTTTACACAGCGTATATCTGCCCAATGAAAGATTTTACTCTGGCTCTGTATGTGAGCTGGGCAGCTTAAACCCAGCATACATACACTGGCAAGGGTAGAGTGGTTGGCACTGTATGTGAGTTGGGCTCACACAGTAGTGTCTAATGGTCTGAAAAATAAGTTATTTTATAAACCACCCTGGAGGCATTACCAAGAGAGGCTAAGGGCAGCTTTTAATTGCCGGTAACCCTAAGCCACAATTTATTTCTCACCTTTTCCCAATGAGCCATCTGTGTCCCCATTTATGTCCGTCTGGTGTCTTCTATAGAAGATTGGGGGGGAGGGTTGTTCACCTGTAATGCCCCTAAGGCACAGGCATCCCAATTCCTCACAGATGGAAAAATGCAGTGGTGTTTAGTGGGGGTGAGAAATTAAAACAGATTACTTAGTAATACCAGCCAAAGCCACTGGTGTTCAAAGAACGACTCGTTAATGGAACTGCCTCATGTCATGTCTGCCAGAAGGTTTTCAGGCTTTCACCCGATAGACCTGTCATGAGGTACTTATTTAACGACCCCTAAGCACCTGCACAAGTTTGCAGGCGCTCGTGATGATGTAAATTTAATGTTACTGTACTGCCAGGCAGGTGATTGCGAGGTACTGTGAATGAAAGTGTGTGGTTTAACACATTAGTGTATTTTTAAAGATATTTTTCCAAATGTAAAATTGTATAGGCACGTATCTGGAATCTGTGTCTAAGCTTTAGAAGAAAATAAACACAGAAAAACTAACCTCTGTAAAGGGCACCTTAGCTGGGCAGGGTACAGTGTGGACAAAGTTGAGTATTTTTTTTTTCTCAGTAAAATGCTGGTTGGATGCAAATTACTTCTAATGTTCTCTTTGTCTCTACAGATGTTAACATCTTGCATTTAATGAACCAATTAATCAAGATTCTATCCACGTATATATTGCCTTTATTGGCCATTTGTCTTTTGATTCAGCTCCTTAGATTCCTCACCACTGAATCACGAGGTGAATGAAGTGTTTCCACCTCATCACCATTAAGGTATTAAGAAGTCAGAAGTGTTTATAGTGTGACCCTCTAGACACATAGTATTTCATTGTCAGAAGAACATAAAGCATTCCACTGCATTCTCCTCTGATAATATATGCCCCTTGTACTACAAACAGGATAATTACATTATAATAGGGTAGGAGACAACATAGAGGTTTAATTGTAGGTACTCATATGAGCAACTGTACCTCATTTGAAGGTAATGACCCTGGTTTTGCTAAATGTAAAGATCTAATTATCTTCGCTAACACACTCCAAGAGAAGGTCTGTGAGGATTCCATTACCTCTCCTATTGTTAGAATAGCAGAAGGCACTTTAGATATTAAGGGCCATTTCATACTGCTTGGGCTGTGGTGCAGTACAGTACTGCAAAGCAGCACAGCTAGTGTTAACATAAGGTGCACAGATTTCTATACAAAACCTATTGTACTTTTTACACTGCCCCTGCGTTTACAGTAATGCCCTGTCATAGAACACACAAGCGCAGTGCAAAACGGGGTTTAATGACATGTGGTAGCATTATCGCAAATGCATCAGTTACTTGAACCTGAGCTTTATCTCTTGAGGTTGTGATGTCACTATGACTTGGATCTGCATTCTAACTATAGGATGTCAAGGACCCTGTTGATGTTTCTCTAGATAATGTCGCTATCTAGAAAAGGGGGGCCCTGCAGGGAAAGTTTGGAAGCCACTGGATTAGCTGAAAGTATGAAAGAACATTAATCTCTCAACAATGTAAAGATTGTTACAGGAAATTACACTTTTAGAACCTGATGTTACAGCGAAATAAACTTTTTGAACATTATCCAGACTTGTATACAGTTGCTTGTTTGGCAACACGGTATACAGTTTTCTTAAAATGCAACTTAATTCACCCAATGAACTTCATCACCCCATTACACCTCATAATGAGGAGTATCTATTAAAAAAAGATTTAAAAAACTCCATACCTAATAATAATAAAAATTATTCAGAATTTACTCTCTTTGCTATCCTTCAGAAAATGCAGGGGCAATGAGAGCTTCTTACACCTATTGCTGGGGAGTACAAATCTGTAACATTATCACATCACATTTTCATCTTTGTTTTCACCATTGAAAACCATTATCTAGCACCATCTAGTGGCCATACTTGTTTCCACCGTTCATTAACCCTCAGAAGACTGGCATCTTTAGAGGAATAAACATGACAGTTGCCGAAGACTACAGTGCTGCAGGTAAGTTTATTTTTTAGGATTTCAGAGTTCTTCTCCAACATTGCGATGGCTCAGATAAAATTAACAATGTTCTATTTTTTTGTTTGTTTTTTTAACATTTGGTGCGCTTTAAGCTTTCTTGACTACTTTGATGCACTGCTTTACAGTTTTTAGCAGTGTTCTCAGATAAGAGTCAGTATGCCATTGTGCTGTTTAACTAATAGAACTATCCAGTGGTCGGATGAAGCTGTTTCAGGCCCATGATTATCATTATTGCAGGGGAAGAGCTTAGTGTTGGCAGAAAACAACAGAAAGTGCTCTTGCTGACTTATTGGAAACATTGGTACAAATGAAAGCACATGAAAGTGAGTCTGTTAGAACCTCCAGGTCATAAAGTTTGCAACAAATTCAGACACTTTTTTGTTTAAGAAAAGTGAGTAGTTAAATAGGGAATGATACCGAGCATACTGAAAACACGAATTATGGTTTGCTTACACTATATTTGTCATTGTACTAAGTATAATGAATTTAGCAGAAAATAAAGCTGATGGAAAACCCATAGCTAAAAAGTTTCTCTTTATAACTTTCCAAAGTTACCTTGACATTGCCCTGTCTTGACATTGGAAAGATTAATGTTTAACAATGCAAATGTGATATACCATAGCACAATGTTTTGTTTCTAGGTCAATAACATAATTCATGGCAGTGCATTTATTACACAAGTATTACGTTTCTGTGTAATTATGAGAAAAATGTTTAGTATGGCATAGTGTAAAGAATTTAATAATAGATTGGATAAATCAAGCTACGTCAGCTAGCAGTGCACTAATTTACCTTCTTCATGGATGGGTATTCAAAATGAATGCAAAATTAACTTTTAAATGCTGACATTTTCCAAAGATCAAGTTTTCCAGAGCTCTTAGGTTACTGCACAATCTAAGGTCCCTAGCACAATAAAGTAGCACTAACATGGCCAAGGCCAATGGGAAATGGAGTGCAGTTAGGAAAAGTGCTACTGATTTTCACCTGCTTAAACAAAAGTGAATATGATCTACTCCTTTGGTAAATCAGCTAAATTAAGACCCCCTCAGTTACTTATCAGTTTTGTAACTGGAAAGACAGTGAGTAGTGATGGCCGAACTTTTTTTTTAAAAAGTCTGACGTCCACCTGTTCGCGGGAAGATTGAAATTCCCTGCCTGTTTGTGGGGAATTTGAATTGAAAAAAACAGAAGTGACATCACTGACGTAATTTCTGGCACCTGGAACTCACACTTTCCAGTTTAGATATCCGGACGTAACGTCACTGACATCACTTCTGGTTTACTTTCACTAGAGACCGGGTTCTTTATCCAGTCTCTGGTGAAAGAATTCTACCACTGGGCAGATCTTTCTGCTCCCGATCGGGCTAGTGGAAGAATAGTCAGGTTCTTCCTGCTGATGAACAGGGCGGGTCGAACACCCGTACTGTTCGCCGGGGGAAGAAACAGTTCGGCCATCACTAGTTCACTACATGTGAGATGGCTCCACTGTGCAGAAGTGACAATGGTTTTCATTGATGATGCCAGATATGTAAAGGGGGGGAGAAGAGCGCGTCACTGTACACGGGAATCTGTTTTGATTACTCATTAGTGTGGAGCTTGAATATTCAAATATAATTGTCGATAAGCAATTCAACATTTCGCAATATTTTGCAAATGTTGTGCCGGATATTCGCATTGCCGAGTATTCTGCTTCAACTCGGTTTACCGGCATACATTGCGCGTTTGCGCGCATTGCAAATGGTGATGCATTACACATAACAGCAAAGTCAGCTAAGTTCAAACAAAGGATATAAAAAGATTTGGAAGAGGTTGTTTAGCCCCGTTGCTGGAGTGTAATAAAAGTAACTCACGGCTTTGTTTTTGTGCACCTTTTCTCCTGAAGAAGCAAGGAAACCTTGCGAAACGCGTCGAGATAAGCACGTATTATTCTATGTAATGCCATTTTGCTGTATTACTGCTGTAATCAACTTTATTTCAAGACTGATGGACTTAGCCTGTTTTGTCCATCAATAAATCATACTTTGTATACTAATATCATTTTTGTCGCCTAAAAAGTCCCACCAAAAATTGATTACCTTGAGGTTTTACCTGCTTGTCATCAGGGTGCAATCTTTTGTTCTTGATATGAAAAGATGTAAAGCTGGTTCGAGAATCTTCAAATATAAATGGACCAGTTAAGGCCATAGAATACAGTTGAATTAAATTTTATGGATTTCAAATATGCCTTTATATATTTGTGAAATTACGCTAACTCGAATATACCATATGCCGCTCAACACTATTACACATGCTACTCTTTTAAAAGGAAACGTAAACAGAGGATTAAAAGAGGGATTGTAATCATTTTCATATGCATGATTAGGATAAAAACTGACACAAGGTCAAAAAATTTTTATTATGCTAAAAAGCCATTTTACTAATTTGCCTTTTTATTCTATTTTCTATTAAACAGGGCTTTTCAATTGAGGTAGTACAAAGGTATATATTAGCACGAGCTGTAACAATGATGACAATGTAAGCAGAGAGAATACTTACTATATTTTTTACATTTCTATAAGCAATAGGAAATAGCCCTGGGGGAGTCCTTGACAAGGGTACATAGAAATATCAACTGATAATAAAGAAATTATCATTTTCATATTTTTCTTTTGACTGTGTCTGCTCTTACCAAGCTTTTGTCGAATCTAATAAAACATATCACTTCAGCTTTTATACTAAGGAATTTCAGATATTTATTTTCCTTTTAGAAAGAATTTGCATATCCAACCATGGAGCATTGCCTGAAACAGTTGGAATTTAAGTCAGTTTAGTGGTTTTGTGTAGTAAAAGCACAAGGCCCATGATGATGATAAGGGTGACACAACAAAATTGTACCATCCTTAGGTAAGTGTAGTTGCTTACTACAGTTTGTTTGTAATTTGTTCTAGGAATAGTAAGTGATTGGAATGGTGTTCAATTTGGAGATGGATAATCAAATTGCGCAAATCCCACCAAATTGTACGGCCCCATCCCAGGGCACCATAGTCAATGAGATGCCTGACTGGGTAGGTTGGTTAGGAAGAGGTAGTATTTAGGAAGGGCAGGAAGTAATGTTGACATAGGGACACAGGCTTGGCTTAAGCGACTGGGGCCCATTTTGTTTCAAGATCATGCCTGCCATCTTTGGTCTCTCTCTCTGGTGTTATTTTATAAAAAAAAAAAAAATTTTCTGAATACCTACCAAGCTGGTGAAGTTATGGTTGGTGGTCGGTACTTTGGTACTGTGTGTAAACATAGATGTCGGGGAACCTGTCTTTACAAAATACTGTTGTTATTTCATATCATGTTCTTCCCTGATGCTAGTCAGGGAAGTCAGAAGTCTTAAAAGCCATTGGCCAATACAAATGCTGCTGGTTGTGTACATAACAACTTACCAAAGATGAATTGTTAGGATGAACTGTCAAATTAAAAATTGGCCATATCTCCTATTTACTGGTGGTTGCAAAATCCATTGAGGTCCCACCTCAAAACTTCAGAACAGTTGCTCAAATACCACAAGACACATTTAGAGATCTTGTGGTGATCATGCCTTGAATAGAGATGTCCCAAACTGTTCGCCGCCGAACTGTTCGCGACGTATATCGCATGTTCGCGTTCGTGCGAATACTCGAACACATGGCAAAAATAGTTTACCCCCTATCTTTTTACATTGAACAAACTTTGACCCTGTGAGTCTCAGTCAGCAGGCATA
>CM070033.1:105021922-105032608 GCA_036250615.1 Ptychadena robeensis | reverse complement strand
TAAGAAGGACCCATACTATGTTAAGCAGGTGATTTTGCTATTACAGTAAAAAGACAAATAGGTTAGCTCAGAAATGTTCAGTTTAAGCACCATAGTTGAGTCAAAACTTTTGGAGTCAAGTTTTTAAACAAGCACCTATATCATTTCTTACCTGGTGCTTATATTTTATTGTAATCTCAATGATTTTTTTTATAAGACAAACCCCACCACAGGAATACAGCTAGCATGCTGAAAGCATAATGAATAATGGCAAACAAGTATTTGCTAAAATAATGTCCCATCTTCCTACCAAGATAACTGCTGACTCCAAATCTTCGCTGTGTGCTTCTCGCAGAGACAGGGTTATAGTTATTTATATTTGCATTTGCTCAGGGGTATGGTAAACTCGGCAGGAATAAGATAAAATGTACGAAATCATAGAACCTGACAGCTTATGTGTGACTTGCAGCTGACTGACAAGAATGTTTCTGTTCTTTAAGCATACACACAGACCAATCTGGAATCTCTGCATGCAGTCATGTCACATTAACTTCTGCCTGCTGGGATTTGGGCATGGACCATCAAGTTTTCCTTATGAAAGAAGAGCTGACATCTAACACTTGAAAATGGTTGCCTGTCTTCAGATTAGAAAAGGCATATGCACCCCACTAGTTGATGTGTGGTGACAAAATAGGCGTGCAAGTGACGCTGTTTCTATCTAAGAACAAAGTCATCAGAAAAGACAAATTATGAAAACAGCAACTGCTTGTCTAATACAGGTCATTTGTAAAGATGTATATTTATAAAGAAGTGCAATGCTGTTATGTATAGATGCAGAGCTGTGTGTGTAGGTTAAACTCAAGCAGAGCCTTGCTAGAGAACAGCCATCTGTTGCATGTGAAACAAGAAAATCACAGAACAAATCGCATAATTTATATAGGACAGACTAATTAGGCAAAGGTACAGTTGTGTTCAAAATTATTCAACCCCCACTGAAATTGAGTGTTTTTGCCTTTTTGCCATTGATTTTGATAATTTCAATCATCTTGTTTACAATGAAATTATAGGTGCACTTGTAAGTCAGACAAATACAACCATCAGACAAAGGCAACCACAAATTTCTTTTCTGTGCTCACATCATTATCAGTTTTCAGTGGAGTTCTTCCTCCTCCAAACATAGCTGTCTCCAAAGAATAAGAAGAGTCAACTGCAGTATGCCAAAAGTCATGTGATGTGGACAAAGTACTAAAGTTTGGAGGAGGAAGAACAAGGCCTATAAAGAAAAGAACACCTTGCCTACTGTGAAGCATGGCAGGGGATCAATCATGGTTTGAGGCTGTTTTGCTTCTGCAGGTACAGGGAAGCTTCAGTGTGTGCAAGGTACCATGAATTCTCTTCAGTACCAGGAGATATTGGAATGAAATGTGATGTAGTCTGTCACAAACCTGAGGCTTGGGAGACGTTGGACCTTTCAACAGGGCAATGATCCCAAGCATACCTCCAAGTCCACTAGAGCATGGTTGCAGATTATAGGCTGGAACATTTTGGAATGGCCATCGCAGTCACCAGACTTAGATGCAATTAAGAACCTCTGGTGGGACTTGAAGAAAGCAGTTGCAGCGCGCAAGCCTAAGAATGTGACTGAACTGGAGGCTTTTGCCCATGAAGAATGGGCCAAGATACCCGTAGATCGCTGCAAGACATTTGGGTCAAGCTATGCTTCACGTTTAAAAGCTTTATAACTGGAAAAGGATGTTGTACTAAGTACTAAGAATGAATGTCACTTGGGGGTTGAATAAAACTGATAATGATGTGAGCACAGAAAAGACATTTGTGATTATTTCATTATTAATGTTATGTTATATTTGTCTGACTTACAAGTGTCTCTTTGATTTCATTGTAAACAAGATGAAATGATCAAAATCAATGGCAAAATTGCAAAAACACTCAATTTCAGTGGGGGTTGAATAATTTTGAACACAACTGTAGGTAGGCAAATGGAATGTGGTTTTATTATAATTCAGTTTTCATTTTTAGTTTGAGATACATTCTGTAGTGTAGTGGAATGGCACTGAAATATAATTAAAATAATTGCAATTCATGGCCATAAGCTTCCCAGTGCACAATTTGAAATTGTAAATATCCTCCACCATATTCGCGAAATTTGTAAATTCTCGAATAGTCGATATTTGTCGAGCTCAACACTACTCTGTAATCCTCTCTGTGTTAGGGTCCCACAGCAATACATCTTTGAAGTCCTGACTACAAATTAGTAGGGTCTGTATAAGTGTATATATTTTAGACGCATAATGCAGATGTCTGGTCTAACTCAAGCTGAATTTTGCAGGTGGGTTACTTGTTGGATTGCTTTCTTAAAGCGGACCTACCACCATTAATTCATCTTTTCATTAATAGCACTAGAAGTGGCGATAAAAAGGAGGACTGCATTAAAAAAAAACAATAAAAACTTGACTGTAATAAGTATTTTAACAAGATCCCTCACAGCCCCTCCTTTCTACCTGGCTCTAATGACAGGCTTCTGCAGCTCCCCTCAGAACTCACCACAAAGATAGATGGTTAAATATCTTATCTTGGCTCTTTATTAAACTGAATAACACAAATTTTCCCATAGAAAAACATTATAAATGCCCCCAGTGGCCACTCCAAGATTGCACCCTGAAATAACCACCAGAAGCTTGGAAAATAAACATGGAATCTCTCATACGATTTGAAGGAACAGCAGGTAAGTATGTTTTTTTAGGATTGTGGAATGCTATCCATCATACTAAGTAAGTCAAACTTTAATTTTACATGCATAATTTTTAGATTTTAAGTATACTTCCACTTTAAGTTTGACTTTGTGGTAACAAAACATTAGCGTGTGACCTTGACTATCAGTCTTATTAATAACCAGTTAAAAATCATGCTCTGTAAAACTGTTCCCACTGCTGTGCCAACATAACAAGAGCAAAGATACTAAGGTACTCTGTACTAACAGAGGGTGTTTCCAGGACACATTGAGACCACAGGAAGTAGACTGAATGATGCTTCACCAGAAGAAGATCAGCCTGCAGCATTGTTGGAATACAAGGATGCAGCGATATAACAAAATAACTTTTTGAAGATGGATATCCTTGTGTGTTCCTGCTGGCTGCTGATATTGGTGCAGCTCAGCAGCAACGCGATGACGTCATCACACTGCTGCCGGGTTTACTCGATTGGCGCAATAATCGAGCCGTGTAGGCCTGGCTTTAGTTTAGTAAACTAAGCTTTATGCCTAAGCGCTTAACCCCAATTTAGGGATTATAGTCAGAGATCGTGGCCTTGTATTTGATGTGGCTCATCCCCACAGCTGTGGTCGGCCATGGTGCAGCCCGCGATCTAGAACGCAGGTCACCGTGTTTTTTAATCACGGGCCACAGGTGGGGGCAGACGTTCGCCACTGATCAATAGACATTAATGGACGCGGTAAAAAACTACTTCTCAATTCATTGACTTTTAACCGCACCCAATTTTCTATGGTAGCGATCAGACGGGGTGGGCAAAATGTCCTGTCCCACTCCCCACTTCCTGCCTGCAGGTGCTAGTGATCTCCTTGCCATGATTGCAATCACGGGAGATTGCTTAAGTGGGGCTAAAGAAGCATGTAGATCTACAGGGAGTGCATAATTATTAGGCAAGTGGTATTTTTAGGAATAATTTTATTATTGAACAACAACCATGTTCTCAATGAACCAAAAAATCTTAATATCAAGCTTAATATTTTTTGGAAGTAAGGTTTTTCGTTTGTTTTAGTTTTAGCTATTTTAGGGGGGATATCTGTGTGTGCAGGTGGTGACTATTACTGTGCAAAATTATTAGGCAACTTAACAAAAAACAATTTTATACCCATTCAATTATTTATTTTTACCAGTGTGAAAAACCATATAACATATAAATTCACAAATATAATTCTGACATTCAAAAACAAAAACCAAAAATACTAAATCAGTTGACAATATAGAACACCTTTCTTTGCAAAAAGGACAATCAAAAGCCTGCCATCCTGGATTTCGTCAGTGTTTTGATCTGTCCCATTCAACATGGTGCAGCGCAACCAAGTCTCCCAGACAGTTCAGAGAGGTGTATGTTTTCCCTCCTTGTAAATCACACATTTGATGATGGGACCAAACAGGTTCTCAATGGGGTCAGATAAGGTGACAAGGAGGCCATGTTCATAGTTTTTTCTTCTTTTATTACCCTTTCTTGCCAGCACGTGTGGGAGTACTTTGGAGACGGTGTGATGGAGCATGTTCATGCATGGAAAATTCATTGTTTTCTTGAAGGATGCAGAACTTCTTCCTGATACCACTGCTGAAGGAAGGTTGTCTTCCAGAAACTGGCAGTAGGACGGGAGTGAGCTTGGACTCATCCTCAACCCCAAAAGGGCCCCACAAGCTCATATTTGATGAAAAACAGCCCAAAACCAGTACCTCCACCTTGCTGGAGTCTGAGTGGAACGGAGCTCTCTGCCCTTTACCATCCAGCCCACGTGCCACCATCTGGCCCATCAGACTCACTCTCATTTTCATTCAGTCCATTAAAAACCTTAGAAAAATCAGTCTTGAGATATTCTTGGCCCAGTCGTGACGTTTTCAGTTGTGCTGTCTTTCTTGGTTAGTGGTGGTCTCTTTCAGCCCTTTCTGTCTATGAGTATTGCAACCACACTTGGGCTATTTGGGGCACTCCAAGTGCTGTTGCCAGCTCTGAAAAATGGCCAAACTGGGTGGCAAGGGCAATCTTGGCAGCTGCACGCTTGAATTGTCTCAGTAATGGGCAGTTATTTTGCGCTCTTCCTTTGTTGTCCACACGTTTTTGCGACACAGTTGACTATTTGAATGAAACTCTTGATTGTTCGATGATTTCACGCTTCAGAACAGCTTGCAATTTTTACGAGTGTGCATCCTTCTGCAAGATATCTCACTATTTTTGACTTTTTAAAGCCTGTCAAGTCCTTTCTGTTGACCCATTTTGCAAGGAAGGGAAGGTGCCTAATAAGTATGCACACCTAATATAGGGTGTTGCGTCATTGACCACCCACCCCTTTCATTACCGAGATGCACATCCTAATATGCTTAATTGGTAGTAGGCTTTCGAGCTATCAAGCTTGGAGTAAGACAACATGCATTAAAAAGGATGATGTGGTCAAAATACTCATTTGCCTAATAATTCTGCACTCCCTGTATATCTATTGTTTACAATCATTCAGCAATGATCAGTCAGATTTCAATGTCAATCACACAATGAAGAGTTATAGATAGATGTTTCACCCTTTACTGGTGAGAGGATTGCTATATCTGGTGCGAAAATGCTCTTTAGATGGTCTAATGATCTGGAAATGATTCACATCGCTCAAGCTGAAGCCACATGTATATTAAAAGTTCAGAGTAACCAAAAAAGAAGTATATTAGTTTTATTGCATGGTATTTTGTTCTTTGGTCTTAGTGTAGACAATATTAAAGTCAACACAGGTTTTAAGAAATTAAACAAAAAAAGTGTAATAGGGGTTCTCTGCATAATTTTTTAATGAGCATATTTTTGTTTTTCATTAACCTCTAGAGATGATTGCATTTTTGCAACTTGCTGACTTGTGAACTGATTGCAAAGCCCCTGAACATGGTATTATCACTAAAATTGCTGGAAATGTAGAGAAAGGTTGTGGGAATATTGGGAAACAACGTTTTTCTCTAGCAGATGTAGTTTTTGCATAAATTAAGTAATGATACCATTCTCAGTGGCTTTACAATAAACTAGAAATCATCGAAATGTTTGAATTATTTTTTTTAAATTTGACCATCTTTATTAACCTCCTCAGTGGTTGTCCCAGGTTAGTACAGGGCAAGTTTGTTTACAAATATTACTTACCTTGAGCTACATTTCGGGTTTTGTACCTGTCCAGTGGTAGCCCGCAGCATCTTTCCATGTTTGTGTCCTTGATATTTCCTCCAGGTTCCAGCTCACGCAAAGGAGCTGGGGGGACCTGCAAAATCAACCTGTAAATGCAGTCATTGGCACTCTGGGTCAAACATGAGTCTGGCATCACTGAGGATGCCAGGGATGTGCATGGGGGGGGGGGGGGGGTGAATGGTTGGTAACCCGTACCACACTACACAAAGGTGAAAACCTAGCTGGCCCATTTGTGCATTGTTCAAAACATACAGTATATGGATATCTCAACATACACTACATGCAAACAATATATTACATATAAATCCCTAAATCTAAGTTTACTGATGCTGTTACAGTGTAAGGCTATGTGTCCACATCCATCGGGATCCCCTCCGCTAAGCGTATTGCTTGACGAGAATCCTGTCGGAGCACATGGACTTAACCTGCTTGGTGGATGCTATGTTTAGGGTTGAGGTTCAACATACTCCACTATGTTTAGCCTTGCAGCGGCGGAATGGCTCGGTGCTGTGAAGACACAGCATCCGCCGAGCAGGTAAGTGAATGTGCTCCGTTGGGACCTCCTACCAAGCAATACGCTTAGCAGAGGGGGTCCCGACACATGTGGAAACCCCCCCTAACTTTAGCACAGAGGTGACAGGGTAAATATTGTTTTGACAAAGTAAGCCCTGTACCATCTACAGCATAAACCAAGGTGGTCTCCACCAGAATTCAATAAAACTGTTTAGCCCCGAGAGACCTGGGCTCAGTGTCGCACCACAAAGAGAGATTAATGTCCCCACTTTAGTGATCGGATGGTGATCGTTAGCATTTTTCAAAATCGCATCTCAATGAATTGAGAAGTTTTTTGTGTGCATGCATTCATGTCTATGGGTGCGATCAGGGGCGATCGGGTGCGACCGCCCATGATCAAAAATGCATTTGGGTCACGGGCCACAGTCAATCGCAACTGTGGGGAAGTGATTAAAATTGGGGGTGATCGAGGACGATTGAAGTGGGCATAAGCCCTTAGAGTTGATGCAAGTTATGTTCCACCTGTCACCTCATTAGAAAGCAATTGGACTCAAGCAAAACAAAATGTGTAGAAGACCTCAGCTCTCAATTGTGCCAACCTGTGAAAGAGAGGTTTGGATGGCTCTGGACAAAGAGGAGTTAACTGAAGCTATCTCTGTGCATCCTTTCTGGCAGTGAGCTGTTGTAGAAGTCCTCTCAGACCACTGAGCTATCTGTACTGAAGAATAGGGAACTAGCAAGTATTGCTCTACATATCCAAGGAGTATCTTCTTATGTGTGTGTTTTGTCTGTTACACCTTGCTGAGGTTTAGGGAGGCATACTGAACCTCCTTTATATTATCCTGTTATTACGGGATAACCACCCAGTAAACAAGCAATAAGCGCAACCGACCGACAAACGCAGGAGGTGTCCGCCGATCAGTTCTCTGGCAAGTTTTTGCCAGATAGACCTGTCATAGGTTGCTATTAAAAGTTTGCAGGCGCTTGAGACAGGTAGTTTTCTGGGCTGCTGAGAGAGCGACTGTGTAAATCTAGCCTTAGGGCATGTGTCCACTGCAGATTCCCTGTGCTGTATGTACATCAAGGCACATGCCAGCACACTTGCCGGCCGGACTATCCTTGCAGACACCTCCATTGATCTTCAATGATCGGTGTGGTCCTGTTTTGCAGGCACGGCAGCCCGCAGCTATAAAACAGCACCACGGGAGTGAACACTGTCCCAATCATCCAAATGGGAAGTGTCCTTTCTGCTTCTGCAGCGGGGAAGAAGCAGCAGTGGGCACAAGCCCTAAGTCTGCCTTTCTGTGGCATGGGAGCCCCAGCGTTGTACACTTGTCTTTTGTTATTCTGCCTTGTACTTCCCAGAGTAAAGTTTCTTGTTTAAGAAACACTGTGTGTTCCTGTGTCTTCTACCCTCATTTCTGCTATTACAGAATCAACCTAAATACTTGATTTTCTCAACAAATAATGCAGCATTTCACCTTGAGACAAAAATGTATTTTTGTATGTCTTTTTATAATAAACCAACTATAGATATATTATGATTATAGAAGACCACCTGTTTGTGATAAATATTGATAAAAGGAACCTGTTTTAAAGTACAAATCTATGAATTGACAAAAGTTTAATAGACAAATAAAATGAAATGCCACTGTTTATTGGCTGTGGATCAATGCAGCTGTAAAATTCATCCATGCAGAACTAAGCAGTGAAAAGCGATGGAGGAATCTGCAATGTTTTATAGGGCACATCGTAATGACTGTCTACCATTCTATGCAACCATGCTGGTTAATTTACACAATGCAATAAATATCAGTCAGTCTTCAGGAAATGACCTATAATATTTTTATTGTATGCATTGATTTGCAGTGTCTTGTATATTTACCAGATATATGATCTAAAATCTCATACTAACTTACAGGGCTTGTTCACACTTGCTATTTTTCATGCAGCTCACACTAAGGCCAGAAGTTGTTTGCAGAGTCTGTGTCAGTGTCCGGGATCTGCAAACAAGCAAGCACACAGGGTTTTGAAAACAATGTCACAGCTGTTACTACCATATTTTTCGCCATATAAGACACACCGGCATATAAGACGCACCCAGTTTTTAGGGCAGGAAAACCAGAAAAAAAAGATTTAATAAGTTTTCACATCAATTGAGTTAATGCAATATTTTCAGTGAATGCAATATCCAATTCAGCCAGCAGGTGTCACTAGCAGCAGTAAACTCTCAGCTGAACAACGTCATCTCTACACTGTACACTCTACAGGAGGAAGGGGGGTGCCGGGCTGTATTCTCCTGATAGATGCAAGTTCATCCATACTTTTCCCTTAATTTCCTATGCCAGTCCAGGGCTGGCATAGGAAATTAGACAGTTTAGATGGGAGAGTCAGCATTAGCCGGCATCTCACATCTGACAGCTTCTCCAGCTCCCCCAGTTAATCTCCGTGCCGGCAGAGCTGGCGGGCAGCCAAGGTGCAACCACCACCGGCCGAGTGGCCGCGGGGGTCAGTCATTCGCGTGACCCCCCAATTTTGGGGGTAAAAAAGTGCGTCTTATATGCGGAAAAATACGGTACTTTGTGTTACATGTTTAAACCTGTTTAATTTCATGGAGTTGGCCATCTTGCTTTCTACAAATTCATAAAGTTATCTTCCCTGCATAATTTATTAATCTGAAACTTTCTTCCTGACTTAAGGGTTATTATTTCCTGTAAGTCTAGAAGGACCCCTTCTGTCTTCTTTGATATTGTATAAACTTGTATGTTTCAATAAAGCCCCACCCTTTTCCTAAAATTTTTGAGGGTTTGTTCCATCAAATCTTGACATTTTTCATCCTTCAGACCTTTATAAATTGTTGTTGCCTGTCTCTTGACTTTTTGCTTTTTGTTAATGAGATCTCCAAAACTGGATACAGAAATCTAAATGAATTTCAACCAAAGATCTATATAATTAGCACCTCGTTACTTGTGCTGGTGATCTCCCAAGTTATGCAACCTTGAATTCTGTTTGCTTTACCCACCATCTGGCTACACGTTTTGTTCATTTCACGTTCGTTTCAACCATCTAAAATCTGGGCACCAAATCTTTTTTTCTCTGTACTTTTGGTCATTAATGTATCAACAATAGTGTAGTCAGTAAGTAGAATTTTCCTCTTTGTGCATTGTTTTGCATTTTGATACATTGACCTGCAGTTACCATTCTTGAACAATTTGATGTAACGAACAAGACCTAGTATTGAGCCTTGTGGTATCCCAAATAATGTACTTCATTTAAAATCACACACAAATGCTTCTCATTTATCCAACTATGGATCCATGAGACTACTTAAAGGTTTAGGCCCAACTTGTACACATTTTTTCTTCATTATGTTGAACAGTATCTCTGCAATAAAGCCACAGGGCACATATTGTAAGTTGTTACTAAAATCAGGGTCTTCCTTCTCAATCAGTATTGCTATTGTCTTTTCAAAACTGGACATGTAAAGAAGGGTTTTAGCAACACTCCAAAAAAGAAAGTATTTTTCTAGCACATGTAGCTTAGAGGTAACAATAATTCAAATATTTTTTAAAATATAATTTTCCATTTCCAACCAAAGGTATTTTCACATAAATGTTTTAACCAGTCCAAATGAACATTTCAACTGTAAATTAAACGAACATGTCTATTGTAATAGTATGAAAAAATAAGCAGAGTATGTTGCAGTTGGATGTTGGAAGAGCAAGAATTAAAACTGTTGCTTTATTCTGCTACTCTTGGAGGGTACTGGATAATGCTCAGGGTTACCTGTCTCTCTAAGCAATGTAATCAAAAGTGACACTATGTTCTGAGCTCATTCCCTCGCTATATTTGATATAAAATTTGCTTGTCTTCTCAAACTCCAACTCTTGTCTTGTAATAGATTTTGTAGGTCAATGTCATTTTGCCCTTGAGGAAATAAATGAAGATATAAGACAGACCTTGGCCATAGAGATTCCATAACCCACAGTACCTTGGAGGTTGATTATAAAGGTACTCCATTTACTGTTAAAATTCACAGAGCCTCATAAACATGAGCAGATAACCTATGCTCATTTGTTCATTTAGCTTAACAGATTGTTTTTTATGTAATATTGTGTGTCTTCCTATTGACACAACAGCTTCATGTTACAAATATATAAAGATATGCAGTATGAAGACTATGTGACATACAGGGAGTGCAGAATTATTAGCAAATGAGTATTTTGACCACATCATCCTCTTTATGCA
>CM070033.1:105005407-105021822 GCA_036250615.1 Ptychadena robeensis | reverse complement strand
AATAATAAAATGATTCCTCAAAAATACCACTTGCCTAATAATTCTGCACTCCCTGTAGTAGGTGACATAGTATGTGACAAATACAATGGTTGCATTACAGACAATCACACTGGAAATGTACTCAGCTACAATTATGAGTAATTAAAACAAAAAAATACTGTCCAGCTGCTGAACATGGTGTCTCAAATATAAGAATGCACTCAAAACATGGAAGCATGCTATACTATTACTAGAACCACCAACAAAACCCTCATGTTCATTTACTATTTTACTTTTCAGCTCTATTATGGCTTATTATTTTGATTGATAAACAAGAGTTACTCAGCAGTCTCTGTCAAAATGAAAATTATAAAAAAAATGAAAATATAAATAAAAAAAATGAAAATTAAAAAAAAAATGAAAATATAAATAAAAAAAATGAAAATTAAAAAAAAAATGAAAATATAAATAAACTTGCATCTACATGCACTCTAGAGTAGTGATGGCCGAACTGTCCGCAAGGCAGACAGTTCGGTCGCGAACAAGCATGTTCGCCCTCCCTCTCGCCGGCGGACAGTACGGGTGTTCGACCCGCCCCGTTCGCCGGCGAACTATGCGTTCCAGGATGCGGTCCAGGGACCGGATGTGACGTCACTGACGTCAATGTTCGGCCATCACTACTCTAGAGGAAGATCCTGGGGACCAGTAAGCTGCAACAAGTAAACTCTTTTATTGCAATACCCTGCATATGGGGGGAAGGGAGTATCAATGACCCCCATTGGTAAAGTGAATGTTACTATAGGGGCTTACATATCACCAAAATAAGAGGGTATGTTACTTGCGATAGGGGGTGACCATAACCACTATCTCTTGGTATACAAAATCATATACAGTATTCGGTATGCCAAACTAATATGCTACTTCATAGTAATATCTAAGTTCTTATTGTTGTTTTATCTGCAAGCACTGTGATAATTTTACTAGTCAAATAGCATACTGTATTCTAGCTGGTGGAGTAGCGTAACATAGAACATAGTAGTTCAATAATAATTCAATTTATATAATTCTAAAGATGCAGTGTTGACCAACTTCAAATCATAAAGGAAAGGTTTGTGGGGATGGTTACTGAAAAGGAAACTGTGGCCTAAACAGAAATGGAATTTTATGTTTCAGTATGATTTTCAATGAAGTGAATTGTTTTTCTGCCAAAGAAGCCTGTTTCCTTTCATGCTTAAGATCATCATTTTATAGACATTTCAAAAGGGTTTCACTATCACCTCCTCACACTTAGGTGTGAAGTGTGTCAGGTCTTCTTATCGCCGTACCATGTGTGAGTCCCTCAATAATGCTTCTGATCACTATCTATAAATCCTAAAACTTCATAACCGCTAATACCACTCATGTGGTTCTCAGATTCAGAACGGCATCATGTCTGACAAAGAAACTGTTTCTCTAAAGCTTGCATTTTTTTATTCTATTGAATTGGCCAAAAAGCAGTTTCAATTTAACCCCAAATTTACAAACAAGTAAAAATTTATTGTGAATCTTCACAAAAAAAGAAAAGTTGTTGCCAATTTTATAGTAATATGATACATTCAACACAATTGTATTTGCTATTATCCATCACAATACAAAAGAACAAAAGCTAATTAAAAAATCAAATGAATAAATATTGAATGCTTGAATTTATTTACGAATATAAGAAGTTAGGCACCACAAGCTAATGAGGATTTTTACATAACTTACAAAATTGCCAGGATTTAAACACCATGATCTGTAAATGGCCCCCTTTATTGCCTTTCCCTCCTTCCCCACTAAATAGTAATTAAATCCCTCATACTCTTCCTACCTCTGTAAGCAGTATGTTGTGGTTTTATGACCTATTTCTAAATGATTGGGAAGTAACAGACCATTACTGTGTTATTTAAGAGCAGGCAGGAGTCCTTGAGGATAATGTTTCTTTCGTCAGGTCAACGGTTGAGGTCTTCAGATTCGGTTTTGGTCGAAAAGTTTCATAGTAAAGCATATAAATAAATAAAGCATGTCTGTATTTTCCAGCGTAATCCACATAGATTAAAAATAAATAAATGATTACAACCTTTCCTTCTTGGCAATAAGGAGGTAAGACAAATGTTAAATTAAAAGTTTTAGGTTGTTTTTACGTAAGTAATGTTCTGTTTGGCAACAGTGTGCTGCAATGTGTTGTTTACACTTTCTCTGTTTATTGGGTGATTTGTCTTTATCTTTTTAAATTATTTCTTAAAACAAAATGTAAGCAGTACTCCCCTTTTAGGTGCAACCAGTGCATTTAATCCCAGAACCTTACCCCCAACATCTACTGGCCAATGAAAAATGAGGGCAGTAGTTAATGTATCAACCCATAAAATTTCATGATTTGACATTACCTGAATCCTGGAAGAAGATCTAGATTTTTATTATTCATTAAATTATTAGTTTTTACAGCCTCAATGTGGCTGGCAGAGAATAAGAAATTTCATAATTTTTATGCACTATAAAAGGTTATAAAATGCTGCACAAAACTACAGCATGCTATATGTTTTCCCATCACACACAATGCATGATTGAGATGTGTTATTGCAATGGTGTGTCTTAATATCTGGATTTGAACCCTTTGTCAAGGGAAACAGTATTTCACTTTGGTAGGGATTATCAGAGAGTAAATGATCCCCTGGCAGGTAAAGGGGAATCCTGCCCAGGAATTTCCTTGACAATGGTCTTTTAGACCCAATACAGTTAGAGGACGAAGTATTGGGGAGGTTGGTAGGTTTATTATAGCTGTGAGAATGTAATCATGAAGGGTCAGGCTCATAGTCCAGTAGCTGAAACAGCAACACAGGTGCAGGCAGAATGAATGCACAAACAGTGGTAGCAAACAGAAGCGTAGGTTGGAACAAACTAGGTCAGTAGCAGATGGAGTCAGATAATCAATTGAGCGCGCTGAAGAGAATCATAGGAAGCCAAGGGTCGGTACACAGATGATGATAATAAAAGGACGTGAAATTACATAACTTTTATAGGAAGTACATGCATGGCGCAAAAGGTTCAGAGTTCAACAAGAATTGTGTACTACATTATCTTAGTCCAAGGAATTCAACAGGATAAATTATCAGACTTTAAGGTGGCTGAGCAGACAGAGCTACAGCCAGACACTAAAAAATCACTTGGTACTGATCAAGAAAGAAAGAAAGAAAGAAAGAAAGAAAGAAAGAAAGAAAGAAAGAAAGAAAGAAAGAAAGAAAGAAAGAAAGAAAGAAAGAAAGAAAGAAAGAAAGAAAGAAAGAAAGAAAGAAAGAAAGAAAGAAAGAAAGAAAGAACACCTAAAAAACAAAACTTGTTATACTACCTGTATAAACAACACATGTCCACCGAACTAGCTACCATGGCCAAAACCATGTCAGAGCTGTCCATGAATGTCAGGGACAAGCCTGTAGACCAGCCCAAATCTGGACTGGGCTACAAGACTATCACCAAGCAGCTTGGTGAAAGAAGACAACAGCTGGCACACTAATTTGCAAATAGAAGAAACAAAAATAGCAATGTATCAATAGCCTTTAGTCTGGGGCTCTCCCCTGCTCAAGACAGCCCATGTACAGGCCCATCTCCAGTCTTCCAATAAACATCTGAATGATCCAGAGAAGTACAGGGTGAAAGTGTTGTGGTCAGATGAGACCAAAACTGTGCTCCTTGGCTTTTTTAACCAACTTGTGGTGTTTGCAGGAGGAGAAATGCTGCCTAAGACACAATCCCCACTGTCAAACATGGATTTGGATACATTATGCTTAATGGGTGTTTTTCTGCTAAGGACTTCACCACATACAATATAAGATGGACAAGACTATGTACTGTCAAGTCTTTGTGTGAGCTCCTAGTCTTAACCAGGACATTACAAATAGGTTCTGGGTGGGTATTCCAGCATGACAAGGAGCAAAATCACATGGACAAGGCAAAAAGGTAGCTTAAGAAGCTTACCAGTTTTCAGACCTTAATCCCATAGTATATGTGTGAAGGGAGCTAAAGACTGAGTTGCCCAACATAAGCCTCAAAACCTTACAACAGCAGTATGAAATTCCTTCTGAGATGTTGCAAACTTGGTGGCTAACTACTAAAAACGTCTGTCCTTCATGATTGCCTAAAGTAAGTAAATTATATATCAGCAGATGTGTTCAGATTGGGATTCAGATTGAGGTATCAACCTCCTGGGCAGTCATCCTGAACTATTTCTAACAATATCCACCCTGAGCTACACTTGGGTTTACATATCTCCATAGGGACCTTGCAGAGTCCACCAATATTTCTGGGTCTGCCTCTCTGGTGCAGGGGAGGTGCTATTGACCCATATAAAGGAGGCAATGTTGTTTTTTATTATGACATCCCCTGCATAATTGATGAAGCCTGGGATGTTAAGGTGGAGGAAAGGTTTTTTTTTTAAATGTGCTGCAGGAAAAACACACAGAGGGATAAGATTCACATCATACATACCAGTGTACAGTTTTCTAAAACTTTGTCTATTAAACTTTCCTTGTATATTTCATGGATTAAACATTGCTTATAACTGTTTTTACTTCTTTGTTAGAAAAAAGTATAGCAATACTTTTAATGGAAAATGATACACATTTTTAATTTTTTTTTAATATATTTTAGACAAAGTTCCTAAATTTTATGTGGGCTGGCTGAAAAATGGTTTGGAAAAATGAAATGTGGTAAGAAATGCTCATTTCTATTTATGACATTGATTTAGCAAGGTGCCTGTTTGCAAAGCTCAGATGCGTGTTATTTAATACCTTGGAAACCGGTCTGACGCAAGCTATAATAATGAGATATATCTATTTCTATGTCTTCCTCTACATCTGCCTATTCAATTAGAAATAAAGATCATGGCTTTCACAACTGAATACCATTGTATTGTGTGAATGGTATAACTACTTTGAGCATGGACGAAGGAGAACAATCTGTTTAAAATAACTATGCAAAAGAGCACTCGGCACACGTCCGGCAACTCACCTGTCACAGATAAAGATCCATTTACTTGTCCTGCTGAACCATCTATATATTTATTGGATGTTTGCACAAGCTTTCCTGAATTCATATTCCAGTCAATATATTTCATTTAGAATAGAAGAGAAAAAGCAGAACATTTATCTATGATATTAAATCATAACTGGTCGCCGTGGAGCCTCTCAAAATAGATTCAGTAGCAACATTTTTTTATGCTGTTAGACTGAGCATCTTTTGATTGTTTTCTGCTGGGTACCAACGGGCCAATTATGTTTAAATTTATGTCTTTGCAGGCTATAACTAGTATTATTCTGCTGTAAAAATGATGAAGCAGTATCACGGTACTTAGCACAAGTCAGAATCTATCATGTTAGCTACTGTATGTCACAATGCCTATAAGGATGTCATGATATTACCAAACACTTGTGACATTCGGAAACCCTCAGTGATATTACTCATTGTACTAAAACTGTAAACATTAAATGGTAAGTGTCAAATGTACATGGCAATATAATAGAAATTTAGCTACAAAATGGCAGATCACATCAAGTCACAGACTGCTAGGGTGCATAATGTACCTCCATCAACACTGTTGACTCAAAACCATTAAAGTGCAAAACTTCTGCCAATAACCTTAACATTAAAACTGTGCACTGGGTTTCTATAGCCAAGCAACTACATGCAAGTCTTATATAAAAGTACCTTCTCTAATCTTTGGAACAGTGGAAACATTTTTCCATAGTCTAATGGATGAGTCTAATGGATGTTGATCGAACACAGGGATCCGAAATGTTGGTAAATTCCTGTTCATATAATTTTTTACTGTCTGGTTTATCGATCACAAGTGAAGCATAGGTAGCAGCATAGGTAACATTCTAATTGACAACATTTAATATTCTTAGTAAATTTGAAAATTCAAGATCTCCTGTTTTACTTTTTGTGAATATCGGTACTTTTTACATACAAATATTGTGATCGCAATATCACTGCGACATCAAACTCGTTTGAAGACAGGTTTTTGTAGGATGTAGGATTCAGGATCGATGATTTGATTGTTCACCAATTGAATGGAAAATTTACCTGAATATTTGAGATCTTCATGATTTTTTGAAGTTTTATTAGCAATAACATTTCTACACTAATTAGTCAAAATCTTCCTAGTCAGGTATTTTCTGTTAAGGTGGCAAATATAACTCTATGCAGTTAGTTGCTGGTTTTTGACACCTATCAGCCTCCTGCTTTCATATTGTGCAATAAATTAACATTATCAGCATTCAGAGTGTCATTATTTTGCAACCACATTAAATACTTTTAGGCAAGCTGTTATGCAAAACCATCCAATATTTTATTTACAACATTTTATGAAAACACATGTTGAAGGTCTTTCTTGTTCTCTTATTTTCCAAATTAAGCTTTATTTTGAATCAGTTCACACTAGTATTTCATTGTATAAGTCCACGCAAAGTATTTTCATCTATAAAACAGTGTTTGAGCCCACATTTGTTGTTTATATATTGGCAGGAAGTTGTAGGAAATAATTATATAAATTATATACTGTGACAGGGTATCCCGTTGTTTGCAAGGGAAAGTCCTTGATGGTGCATATATTGCACCTAGGTTTAGGACTGCAATAAAGGCTCCAGGGAAACAGTGTGTTCTGTTTTGTGATATGGCTCAGAGTGAGAGCGATGGTTTAGGTCCCTGGAGCCGGCCAAGGGAAGAGTAGGGTGGGTCCCTTGGCCACCTGGTCCAGGCCCGGGATTTACTCAGGTGTGATTAAAAGAGTAATCAGTTGCTGGCTGACAGGGGTGTGTAAATGCCACATGCTTGCTGGTGCAAGGAGACAAGGTGAGAGCAAGGACTGAGCACTTAATAAACTGTGAGTTAAAACTGTGTGTTGCTGCTGTTCTGGGGTACACTCTGTAGTGAGTGAGTCTACTCGAGTGAGGAAGCCAGACGCCCAGCCGGGCTTTTCATTTGTTTGGAGTTTTGTTTAGTTTTGCCTTTGTTTAACTGGCTGACAATAAAGCCTGCAGATGGATGCCTGAGTTTTGTGTTCAAGGACAGTGTTTATTCCCTGCAGCCCTTGAGCCAATTCCACAACTTGCTACAATACACAAACACACCAAGTGTGTGTGTGTATGTATATATATATATATATATATATATGTGTGTGTGTATATATAGATATGTTATGTAGAAATGTACCAGGATTGATGGCTCACTGTGACCCACTGTACTGTTTTATTTTAACATAATATTAATAATAATAACATTATTATTATTATTATTATTATTATTATTAAAAGTTGCCATTAAATCAGCTGAACTCCAGTGGAAATATATTCTATATATTTTTTATTTCAATTCGACTATTTCAACGATTTCGAGTTCATTGCAAAGCCCCTGAACATGGTATCATCACCAAACATGCTGGAGATGTAGAGAAGGGTTGGAGGTACACAACAGAAAAAAAAGAATGTCTCTAACATAAACGTTTTTGCACAAATTTTGTTCAAAGTCAAGTCAAAATTTTGAAAATCGGAATTTGGACTTTGATTTTGAACTTAATTTATGCAAAAACTACATGATCTAGAGCAAAACTTCTTAACATCTCCATCAATTTTGGTGATAACACCATTTTCAGAGGCTCTGCAAAGTTAGCAAGAAAAATTCCACCATCTCTATTCTATACTAAGAGAGGGTTCTCTTTTCTACTGTATAGTGCAGGGAATATTAAATAGTTAAACTTATCACATCCCTTGCTCCCACTGAAGTCAGTGTTTCAGAATGTAGGCAAAACCTCAAGAAGACTGCTTGTATACAATGTTAGGCTTTTAATACTGCATTGCATGGACAGTATTGCTGAACCAACCAAACAGTGGAGCTTCTGAAGAGAGTGCCTGGGATTGATTTGTTGAAGAGGAAATTGGTGTAAAAGTAATAAGGTAAGTTTAGCTCCTTATTTGCTGTCCCTAATATGAAAGGAGTACCTCGTCCATTTAGTAAGGAGGACAAATTGCAAGGGTATATTTTGACTTTTGCCAGAGTTCAGCTTTAAACAACTTTAAAACTTTAGAAAATTGATTGTATCTAGTCCATTAGGATTTATGTGAGGAAACAGTATGATCCGCTGCATGAACAAGATCTGTATGACAGCATGTGTACACACAAATCATGGAAAACTGATTTCTTTACAAGCATTGGGATTTACAACATGATTGTGTCATCAAGACTAAGAACAAATATGCTAATCAAAAAAGATACATGAATGCATTTTTTCATTTCTTTTAATGTATGGAGATTGGTTAAATCTACATATAATCATACAATCCATGTATTATGATTGATTGGTTTTCTGAACTGAAATACACTCTGCAGATCAGACAAATGGGCATCTAACATTCACAAGAATCAAATCTGATGCATTGATGATCCTTTTATTTCCTGAAGAGCTTTCCATTACTGGGGTCATGTACAGTGTATCTTAAATACTGTTGTTGCTATTACAGCTTATATAACTACTGCATATCCAAAACATATGCTGGTGCACTTAGAAAAACACTTCTCAGTTTTTTTTTCTTTTGATGCAATCAAAATATAGAAAATGGCTCCATCTACTGCCATCTACAGTGACTGTTGTTTGAAAAATAGAACAATCAAGGAAAATTAGTAGGTATGTGTAAGCATTTACTAACAAAATGACTGACACTTCCTTAAAATCAATATGGAAAGAGTACACACACACACATTCTTCATTCTTTGCTCTTAGCCAGTACGAGCACCATTCGCAGTGTGCACGAATATGCACAGTGTATGCCGGTAAACAATGTTGAAGCACAATATGACGAATATCCGCCATTGTGAATATGCGAGCGCACATTCGCAAAATATTGCAAATTCTCGAATGTCAAATATTCGTCCAATATATTTGAATATTCTCGCTCAACACTACATAGCATGTCCAAATGGAAAACCACACAAGCAAGTAAAAATATTTAGATGACCACATAAAAGAGTTGGAGCAAACCTTTTACCCCCTGTAAATGCGGACATTTCTTCAGGGTCTTGTATGGTATTAAGGTTTTGCATGGAAGAAGATACAAATGATAGAAACATGACTGTGTTGGGTTTGTAAAAGGTGAGACACATTTTATAATTGGCACATTTTTTTTTACTAATATGTCACATTAAAAGTATTCTGTCATTGTCTTAGTAGAAGTGGCACTAGAAATGTGATAATATAGTGTTTATCAGCATGATGGCATACATTTCATCAACAGCCAGCCATAGATGTGCCAATTCCCGGCAGTAGTTGCGCGAGCTCACGCCAAACGCATGGTGATCGGTCGCTTGCAACTACAAGGGCACCCACCTTGCAGTTTCAACCCAAAAAGTCCGCAGGTCGGTTAACACGGCGATCCATCCTGCTGATCCTATTGTAGGCAGTTAATGGCTACAATCTACCGGAAATCCCTGTGTGGAGCACACAGTTTTCTGCAGTTCTGTAGCTGACTCCTCACAGCGTGATGACATCACCAGTTAGAGCTTGATTTTGTCACTGTCACTTCACAAGGTATGACGCCCTTGTGGGCAATGTGTGTCTAATGGTAACATGTACTACAGAGAACAAGAAATGGGAGTCTTCCAGTCCAGTACTAGTGAGATTTATGGGTTTATAATAACCAAAATTAGAGGGGCACATTACTTGCTTGGACTATGATATAACCTTATTATTGCTGTCCATGAAAATAAAAAACAATATGAACAACATCAACTGCTATTGTAAGTTTTAAGTACCGGTATTTAATTATCTTCTTTCCAGGAAAATGTAGACTGATCGGGAATTCCTATTTATCTCCCTCCATTTAAAAATACTGTCACCTCATATTGTGTCATATCAATTTGGAAAGTTTTTTTTAAAATAATTACCTTGGTCCCATTTTCTTTCTTATGTCATCATCTGTATAAAATATACCCTTTCTCAATCTGCTGAATACATTGGATCCATACATAAGAAATATAATGCTATTGTCCATTAGTTAATGAAATCATTGAAAGATTCATGTGCAGAGAAAATAATTATAGTAACTCACCTTGAAAAATACATTCATAGGGACAATGTAAAGACTCTATGCAGAGAAAAGATGTTAGATAATAGATACTATGTGCAATACTGTATATTCAAAGTCCATATTCATGAGTTTATACTTTTGTATATTAATGGACTCAGAGTTTATTTCTGCAGCTGTGTGCAAGCATGTTTCATGTCTGAAAACACTTAAGGCCCCCATACACCTTACAATCTTACCATACAATTTCTGCACAACCAAATTTTATTCTACCAAAACCATGTAATATGAGGAGCTTTCTAAACCTTCCAATCACTATGTATTCTATCAGAGATCTATCACAGATCTCTTTAAGATCCAATGGAATACATGTATACAATGGGATAATAAAGAATGTCAAATGTGTTTTCTGTATGTGTAAATTTATGTTACTGCTGAGTAACTGGACATTGCTAAAGGTAGCCATACACGGATCGATTTTCACCCGATTTTTCAGCTGATCAACCGCTGTGCATGTTCCCGCTGGACGGCCGGCAGTCACTCAGCCGCAAGTCGTGTGGTCCCACCTGGACATATGGACCAGAAATCTCCTCCTCTGTAAATTCTAGGCTGATCCCAATGGCACTGGCCGGCACACAAAGGGTGTTCGCCCATCAGATGAGGGGCCATCTGCATATATCGAGGCATAATCACCTCGTCTATGGCTACCTTAAGGCTGAGGACAAAGCACTGTGACTTGTGCAGTTCCTGGGTGGATTTCCTGGTACAACTCTTTATTCTCTGTAGGAACCAACTTTGAACAAGTAAATAGCTAATGAAGCTTGAATAACCTCTCATGTTTTCCATGTCTCTAACCCTGTACTAAAAGTCTCCAACGATGTAGTGAAGGAAGCCAAGGAGTATGACACCAAAGCATAAATCTTTAAAACCTAACTCCATAAAAAAAGTTTTAGCTTTGGATAGAATATGGAAAAATAAGAATCGTTCTTGCTCTCTGTGTTTTCCATAGTGGCGACTGTATCTCCTTACTTCCTGTTATTGTAATATCATTTGAAGTGAAGAGCACATTTTAGGAATTTTATCCCTGATGGTGACTCATCAATAAAATAAATTTTTAAACACTGTTCTCTTCTAAGTAGAAGACCTTTTAGTGTTTCTCCTCTTGTCAGTACTGCCAAATTCTACTGGAATAAAAAAAAACCAGCAGAATCTTTAAAAATAGACACTTATAAGTTGTAAATCCAGGCCCACCGCTTCACTAAGTGGTTCAGTCTCCCAGTCTCTATGACATGATCATGTTCTGTAGTTAAAGAGAAAATGGCAGTAGAATCCACAGAGAACAGAAAGCGATTAGCAATTTGCCAAACTCAGAAATGTGGGTTATTAAAGGTTCTTTATCTAGCGTTTTCTCTTTATGTTGCTGGAGATTGGTGGTGGGGCAGTGAGTATTAAACGTAGCTTTCACAGACAGTATTGCCCAAACTTTTATTAGGATCTATGCTGTTTAGAATGAAGTAAGAAATCTTTTTGGTTCCTATTAAAAACTCTTCTTTATCCCTGTAAAGTCATGGATCTATTCAAGCTGTTTCACGTGCACAAGGCCTATTAGACACAAATGTGAAAGCATACTTTCATGTCTAATGTGCACTTTTTCTAGCTCAACAGTTGAGCTCAGCATGGTACATCCAAAACAAATACTTTTATTCATTGAGGCTAACAATCTAATGATTCAGATAAAGACTTGGGAGGCTAAAGGAGGATTATAGTTAAATTATCCAACATCATTAACACTAAACTGTGGCAATTATTAATTTTTTTTTTGATGATGTAGCAATGCAGTTGTCAGTCAGTGCTTTTTGAAAGCATTTCAAAGCACATGTTGTCTCCAAAACAGTTGGTATTGAGTTTGGTTCCCCAGTGAGCTTAAAAATTTGTAATGTTCCATTTCATGGAAGCAATCTTTAGAGCCCCAATGACATCAACATACTTAAGCCCCCCATACACCACATACAATTACCATGCAATTTCTGTACAATCAACTTTTCTATTACCAAAACCATGTAATATGAGGACCTTTCTACACCTTCCAATCACAATGTATTCTATCAGGGAGGTCTCACTTTACTACATAGTTGTTGGTAGATCTGATGGAAATTGTATGGAGGAATCTCAAGGTGTATGAGGGGCTTTAGAAACACAGAAAAGAGATAGCAGAAAAAGACCAAATGGTTTGTACTTATTAAATCTTTTATAACACAGTGGTTGGTTAAAACATAGATCCAGCAGTGAGCAAATATTTCTACAACAAATTTATCTCATTTCATATCACCACCGAGTTGTGTATCATTAGAAAGGTTTCTTCTTGGTCATTCCATCGTAACCATCACCACAATTTTCCACATAAAGCCCCCCCATACACCTTTAGATTCCTCCATACAATATCTATCAGATCTACCAACAACTATGTAGTATAGTGACCTCCCTGATAGAATACATAGTGATTGGAAGGTGTAGAAAGGTCCTCATATTACATGGTTTTGGAAAAAGAAAAGTTGATTGTACAGAAATTGCATGGCAATTGCATGTGGTGTATGGGGGGCTTAAGCCTACTTATGAACAAGGTTATCCAACTGCTCTCCTGTGGGTCCAGGGCAAAACTATTTGTAAACAGACACATTTTTTTTTACTAACTCAATCACAGCTCAAATCACTAATACTAGACTAAAAGCTAGCCATAGCCATTGCAGTTGCCACCCATAAAGTCGGCAGGTTGGATAGCACGGCAATCCGTCCTGCCGGTGCTTTTTGTGGCCAATCCTGTTGTAGTCAGTTAATTAAGAGGAGGAGTCTTTTTCCCTTCCAAGTTAATTGGCTACAATCTTCCGGGAATCCTGTATGCTCCATTAACACAGGGATTCCCGGAAGATTGTAGCCAATCTGTAGCCGACTCCTCACAGCATGGTGACGTCACTACGCTGTAATGAGTCTGCTACAAGCCGGCCATGGATCAAGACGTCTATGCCTGGCTTAAGCTGGACTCGACAAACGTGGTGACGAAGCTAATCATGCGACGATCCTCCATCAAAAAGATGCACACCACCTTTGGCAATCAATTTCTGGATGATACTCAGTCCCCCTCTATTGTAATGGCAACGAACAGGGATTTACAAACATGTTGAATCCCTGGTCCATTGACATTTTCGATGGAGTGGTTATTCAGGAATCGAATACTTAATCAACCTGTGTAAGGCCAGCTTAAGGATTGCTCACACTGTTTCGTTTTTTTGTTCCCTATCACTGACTGTTGGTTTTGGTAGAAATGTTGTTTGTTAGAAAAAGTGGCTGCAATAAACTAGTGAACTATCCAGGTGACTTTACAGAGCTCTGAAGGTACCTGGTTTTCAGTTTGAATGTAACATCTGATAAAGTCCTTTGTGTACTCTACATTGTGCAGAATTTAGAGAAGCACAAACAAGGATGGGATTGTTCCAGCACAAACAGGTGCATCTTCTCTTTCTAGTTTCATGCATAGCATACCTGTTAGCCATGCTTTGAGATACAGCTGGACGTGCTAGGTGCTGGAGCAGCTGTTACATTTCAAGAACCAATCTTTCATAAATATTATTTGATTTCAGGAAATCTAACCATCGCAAAGTCCATGAGAAAATGAGATATTGAAAGAGAGAATGGACAAAGAAGCGGTTATCCTTTTTATGTTTTCACCCAAAGGGGTAATAAGAAAGACAGAGAATAAATGGAATATATCCTTTAAATAAAAAAGGAAGCAGGAGCATGCACATCTTTTGAATGTATTTAATTTTAAATACCTTAGAGGTTGCAGTCAGTCTTCTGATAATGTGCTAGGGAGAGCAGAAACTACATTTAGCTTTTCGAGAAGAAGGAAACAAATCTGTGTTCTCTTAATGTTGGCTGCCCTAGATTCCCATCAACGACTGTATACGGTACCCATGTAAATACATTTCTAGGTAATGTCTTCTATAAGATACAGGAAAAATGGGAAGCAATTCACTGGAGGTCAAAGCAGCTCAGCTGTAAAAATTTGCTATGCTCCCGTGCTAAGAGAACATTTTACTGAGAAACATGCTAAGACATTTCATAATTTATCATTATTACAGTAATATGAGGCTGGTGAGGCATCTCTTTTTAATCAGGTATGATTGAGTACTTTTTAATATACACAGTTCTGACAGAGTGAATTTCTTTTCCACCGTGAATAGTGACTTACCCGGAAAACATTGCAAATTTATCATTAATATAAAAAGTTACTCAGACGATTGCACTTTGTTAACCCAGCCACTGCTCAGAAACATGAAATATGGCGGAGATTTTAAAATGACACATAAATTACAAATTCGGGTCCTTTGGATGGATTCTGTATCAGACTTGATATTAAAGCTAAACTCCAGTTTAACCTTCAGTCTTGCACAACAGAACAGGCTCCTTTCCTGTATATAAACTGCTTACTGATTTCAATGTGCACTGTGAGCATCTCCTAATTAGAAGCTACAGCAAGTAAGATAGTGCCTCCAGAATTTCAGCACTAATGGACAAACAGCTTCATCTACCACTTTCCTTTCCAGTCTTTTTGTCCCTCAATCACTACTTTCATTTTTGTCTTTCGGTCCATTTTAAAGTGGCTCAAAATCATATGTCACCATGGCATCATGATTGAGGCAGGTCTCATTCCGGCCAAACAGCACCCCCAGCATCCCTGGCAGAGGGATCCATTCAAGGCTAACTACTGTTTGGCCAAATGGCATCCAGCATCCCTGTAAATGTGCACAGCAGCCCAGGGGCCTTGCTGCCTCACCAATGGGCAAGATTTGTTTAGTTTAAATTTTCCTGACGCTCTGTCCCAAGAACACTTGCTTTTTTCTCCAACTGCATGTGCAAAACAGTGCTGCAGGGTTGCACACACAGTGGTGTCTACATATCGGGCTCCATAGAGTTACAAAAGTTAAAGTGGACCTACCACCATAAATTCACCATTACACCAGAAGTGCTGAAAATAGGGAGGAATGTATAAAAAACCTGTAAGGGGTAATGCTCTGCATTGAATGAAACGTATTTTCCCATAGAAAACCATTATAAACACCCCCCAGTGGCCTGACTTAACCCTGGAAGTCTGCCAGATGAGGATGGAATCTCTCATATGATTTCAGGGAGCCACTAGTTAGTAGATTTTTTTAGGATTGTGGAGCGCTGCGTCATCATACCAGCTCAGATGTAAGTCAAACTTTTATTTTACATATGTATTTTTTGGATTTTGAGTATACATCGGCTTTAAGGTGGTCATAAATTACACATGAAGCAATGCCAATGTAAGTGTATGCACACAATTTTATATTTTTACATGCTGACTTTAATGACTTTAAAAAAACTTTAATGGGAAGGTAAAGTAAGAATCAAAGAAAGATAAAATAAGCTAGTTAATAAGCATTGTATAGAGCAACCAAATTTAGGGAATCTAGGTCATAACCCTGGTCAAATTTCAAAACCTCTAAACAAAACCGTTGTATAACAATTAGATGTTCTATTCTATATTTAATATGCTTTGACCAGTGAGATGGGTAATACAGGTTTGTATGTTACACTGTAGTTCCATTACCTGAATGCTGCCTTAACAAATTAGGGTGATGACTGTAGACAAAGTACATATCTCTCATATGCTCAAGTTGTTTAAAATGTTCGAGTTTTTGATAAACTGCTGTAGTGATCCCCGCAATGCACCATGACTGATGTGAAGATGTGGATTATAGAAAGCAAGCAATGTCCAATGCACACTTTGAGTAGCATGAATGAAGGATTTGAGGATCACTGAATGAATCTGTTTAGCTGTGGACTATTCAGAATATATAATTCTGGATGTATTTATAAGGAAGGTTGTGTATAATAGGAAATCCTCTCCTGATTGGCCACGTATAATTGTAAGAAGGCACAGGAGAGAATGCAAAGGCATGGAAGGCATAAAGGTCTGTAAAATATTAATACTTTGATGGCACAGGTCAAGCTGTTTGATTATTTTCATCAAATTTCCATGTATTTTGGTGTGCTGAAAATAAATTCAATATTCAAAAAACTCATAGACGTCATGATTTGCCATAAAACGCAAAATTGTCTTCAAATGTAAATATTTTTTTTCTTTTGGTATTTTTTCATATTATGGGTAATTAACATTAAGCATTTAAGATATAAAATGGCACAAAAACCCTACAGGGGTTGTCTGAGTTAGGTTAAAAAAAACCTTTATCTTCATGGTTCAGACATTGTGAGTAGTGATGGCCCGAACTGTTCGCCGGAGAACTATTCGCGGCGAACATCGCATGT
>CM070033.1:104987829-105005307 GCA_036250615.1 Ptychadena robeensis | reverse complement strand
GAGGTTCGCGTTCGCCGTTCGCGAACATCAAATTCCGGGTTCGCGCCATCACTAATTGTGAGTACTTTCCTTACCAGGAAGACAAGCTGGTTTATTGCATTGATGTCGAAGGTCTGATGAGTCAATTTAAAATCCAATCTGATTCAGAGCATTGGCTACTTTTTATAGATTCTTCAAAAAGAAGTTTTAAAGAAGTATTACTGCACAACGGTGGTTTTTAAGCTTCCACATCTGTAGGTCATTTCGTGCATTTGAAGGAAACCTATGAGACCTTAGAATTGGTTCTTCGTAAACTTAAATATGAAGACCATGGTTGGCAAGTGTGTAGGGACTTGAAGGTCTTGTGCATGCTGCTCGGGCAACAAGGACAGTTGAGACTGACAAAATCACTGGACAGAATTGGCAGCTGAGGGTGCTAACAGTTGGTGCAAAAAATGTCCTCTGAGAAACTTTGGTACCTTACCATAAAGTAATTTTTCCCCCTCAACACATTATTGGGATTGATGAAGCAAATCGTAAAATCACTTCTAAAAAATGCAGAATGATTCAAATACTTGGTAACCACGTTTTCGGGCCTGTCTGAGGAAAAATTGAAGGAAGGTGTGTTCGTTGGACCAGACCAGATTAGAAGACTTAAGCCCCCCATAGACAGGCCACCGGCCATAGTTGCAGCCGACCAACCAGCGTGCTCGCTCCTGCCGAGCACATAAAGGTTGGTCGGCCGCAACTATAAGGGAGCCCACCTTTTTTTTAGAAAAAAAGCCGGCAGGTCGGATCGCACACGGATCCGTCCTGCTGGTTCTTTTTCTGCACGATCGTGCTGCAGGCTGTCTCCTCCCCCTCCGAGTTAATTGGCTACAGTCTGACAGGAATCGGGTGTGTTAGTGGAACACACTGGATTCCTGTCCTCTCTGTAGCCGACTCCTCACAGCGTGGTGAAGTCACCACGCTGTGAGGAGTCTGCTATAAGTCGGCCGTAGATCGGGACGTCTATGGCAGGCTTAAAAGTTGATGAAGAGTTTGTTAATACCATGACGGATCCTCGAAAAGAAGGGTGGATTGCATTTAAAGAAGTTGTACATACATTTTTAGACAATAACAATGATCCTCACTACAAAAATACTGTTAGACGAATGCTGAAAGCATTTCACGCTTTAGGTTGCCTGATAAGTTTGAAAGTGCATTTCCTCCAGTCCCACCATGACTACTTTCCTCAAAATTAAGGAGCTGTGAACGATCCACCAAGACATTAAAGAGATGGAAAGGAGATACCAGGGAAAATGGAGCATTACATTGATGGCAGACTACTGTTGGATGCTTCATTAAAGTTCACAAAAAGATTTTCATAAAAAACATTTAATAAATCTTGTTTCTATCTATTATCTATTATTTCTAATAAAACTTAAAAACTTAAAGTTTGTATTTATTTTGAGGTATTGCCTTATTTAACATAGTTACCTAAATTGTCAGGAAATGTGATGTCCTATGACAAAACGGAGGTCATTTTCTGAACATAAACATAACATAAAGATTATGTGGAATGGCCAAAACTGCTCTCAAAAAAGATTTTTTTGCAGACCTGTGATTATTAGTCCGAAAGTTTTCCCCAAACTTTGCCTCAAGCATTAGCACTAGTCTTTGTTGGAGTTGTCAAAAGTCCCTTTGAAAACCATAAATGATCTTCTTACAATTGTAGGGACTTATTGTCAAGAGGAAGAGGCTGCTGGAGATTGAGGAATAAGGAAATGAAATTCTGTTTAGATAGGACCCAGAATGATAATGAATATTTAACACTTGCAGTCTAGAACTTTCTCCTTTGCATGGAAGTTTTTTTCCGAAGTTGAAGTTTAGTTAGATTCTCTATAGCAGTGCTAATATAAGAAAGGTAAAATAAGCTGAGTACATTTTCTTAGCAAAAAATCATGTGTGGGAAATGAATCTCTTTGTTACTACCTGCTGGTGTGTGGGTTAGAGAGGATGCAGTGACCTACAGTAACTGTGCCTAGTAATTTAGACACCTCTATTTTAATCCATTAGAATGAAAAAAAAATCATGAAAGTGCATTACTTCCTCAGCAAACATCTTCTGAACTTTCATTAAAAGTACCTCTTGTGGTGCTTATTTTACTGTTCTGTGAATACAGAGAAGTACATTATAAGCTGCAGCAACATCACCAATAGAAGGTGGAATACATTACAGAGCGTTTCTGATCCTGCTTTAATAAAATAAAGCAGTAAAAAGTGAAGCACAAAGAGACACTGTCACCTTGTGTTTGTCAGGCAAATGGCCATTGGAATCCTAATATTCAGTGTCTCTTATTTCCTTGGAGCTGGCACCTTTGATGCAGCCTTTCCTAAAATCAAGAGGTCCCGGCAAACAAGGAGAACAGGATGTCACTATTTCAGTCATGTGGCAGTATAACTGCCTTCAAGGCCCTAAGTATTGTACCAAAACGGTAGGACATGTGATCTCTGTACCTGGACATGCATTACACTAGACTGGGTGGAATGTGATGTTGTAGTCCTGATCTAGAGTCACAGTGCTGCTTCCCCAAAAATACATTAGCTTCTTATGAGCAAGAGCCAGAGGGGATGTTATGGACAGAAGCCCCGGGACTCAGGACTGTACCATTCACAAAGGTGGGGGGGGGGGCATAGACTGTGCTGCAGCTGTCACACTGACATTGTACAGTTGAGCTCAAAAGTTTTCAGTCTTTTAGCCCTTTTTATACAATAAAAATCTGGTTGGAAATTTCACTCCTACTACTACTTACCGCACCCCACGCCTCACCTCACTGCTTATGAGGCATCGGGTGAATCACATCCAGGCTAATTAGATCATTAGGAAGGTTATTACTTTTGTTTGACATCTCAACTTGAATTAATCCTTGTTGGGTTGGGGATCTCTGCAGGAGTCAATAATCGTTTTTGCTGAAGTTCAGCTTTAATAATGCACAACAACATGTAAAAGGTGAATAACTTGTAGGTAGGAGATGCAACAAAACTATGAAGGTGGATAAAATGTTGTCACTGATATTCTGTATATATTGACTAATGACCTATGTGAATTAATTGGTGATACATTACAGCTGATACTTCATGTTTAACTCATCCTGAGTGAAGCTTCCAGTAGGTCTTAACAGTGTTAGGAGGCAGGCCAGTAATGATGTAGGTTTTTCATCTGCCACTCTGGTATAGGGAATAGATTAAAGGAACATTATTGCTTAGATTATTTCATGTACAGTTCTCAAAAGGTCTTTCACCTCTATGACAAAATTTCATCAGTTTAATCCTTCAGGCTGAAATAACTATTATTGTATTGTTGCGGCTGCAGAGGAAATTCTTATGTCACAAAAGGGCTTATTGCTTTCCTACAGCACTGTACTGACAATAGCTAATAACAGGTGCAGGTTACAGAGATCACTATGGCATGAACCATAATCTCCTAATAGTCATTTTCAGGATTCCGGAGCACAGTGGGCCACATGATCAAAAATCATAACCTTTCCTCATGTTCAAACACCGTGGCAAACAAAAGTGCATCTCTTACGGAACCCTATTTTTTTGTATATACAGTTCTTACATTTTGAAATTAATTAAGTATAATTGCTTATATTAAAAACAAAATTGTGAAGGTTAATTGTACTTCTAACCTAAAAACAAAGTTTGTCATGCTATGCATGTAAAAGTTTAACATCACTGTCCATTACTTATTACCGGTATTAGCATTAACTTTTATTTACACAGTGCCAACACACTATACGGCCATATACGGTTTGATATTTGTGTTTGACCAACCAAGAAATCTGTGCATCAATCAATTGATGCTCGACTCAATTTAAAATTTATTAAAATAGAATTGATCAATTTAAAAAAGATTGAATTGCAAAATAATCAACCCATGTATGGCTACCTTAAGAGTTTATTAGTGTAATGTAATTATATACAATATAATAATGCAAATATTTAGTGAAACCACTCCTCAACTGGAGCTGAGCCTTGCTCTGCTCTGTTCTAATGGCAGTATCTGTAGTAATGTAGTAAAACTGGGTTGTAGCAGATAGAGAAGGTGGTGAAAATGTCACAGCTTGGCAAGAATGAAGGCTTCTGGGAACAACAAAGGTTCTCTACCCATGTACAAATATAAATAAAACTGAAAACATGAATTTACTATGTACACAATCTCATTGATAAGGCAGAGAATATTGTGTCTGGATAAAGCCATTGGGCCAATATTGCATTGTATGTCAGTCGCTGACTCAATAAGATACCCTGTTCCAATCATTCTTGCTCAACCAGAGAAGGAATGAGTGCTATGCACATAGTGATCTTTTGTATGAAGAGGGGTGGGTAAGCAAGTGGCACCCACTGTGACAATGGCCATTGAACAGGGCAGCCAGTCAGGGACCAAACATAGCACATCAATTAATGACCTTGGACAACTCACCCAACAGCTGAAGATATGTTCAGGATGGGTTCAGGAATATAATAAATAAAATCCACCAGTAAGTACATAAGGTAATGCATGTTGGTTGATGCTATACTACAGCTGTATGTTGCCATGCAAGAGTAACAAATACTATTAATACAATGGTTATGTCTAAACCCCTTCATACACTTTCAAATCACTCCATACAATTCACTTTCCATGATAAATACATAGTGATTGGAAGGTTTAAACATGTTCTCATATTACATAGTTTTGGTAGAACAAAAGTTGACTGTACAGAAATTGTATGGTAAGATTGTAACATGTATGGGGCAGTGACCTACATTGCCTACTGCTCCTCTGCAGCAAAGAGAAATCACTCATTCATAGATTACACACACTTTTTTGGTTTCAGGGTTTTGAACAACAGAACTATCATTTCCATTACTCTTGAACATTTCTTTATTCTGAAATCAAAGGTATTCTTTTGAGAGAAGAGCTCATTGTCAAGATTCCAAACAATAGGTCCATCCATGGCTAGATAACCAGGTGAGACTATTCAGCTACATTGTGAACGTATCAAATGTCTATATCTTTATTGTTAAAGTTTGGTACAATAGCACAAAAAAATGGAGCCATGGGTCACAAAATAAAATTTGTGTGGTGGAGCCTATTCTTGACTTGTTGTCAAAGTATAGTTTCATAAATGATTATGGCTTTACTCTGTTCTTTTATATCAGCCTCCGGTTGGAAGAAAATGGGGTTTACTGTTTGCGTGTTATGCTCTGTTTATGAATCTATATAAAAGTTTTCTTTGTTGTTCTGTGTTTTGTATTTTTGTTTATGTTTATTGCATTTTGTTCTTTCTATCTGATGGTGCTACAGGGAAAATGTTCTAATGGCTGGCACCAAAGAGCGATGATCTCATCAGAGTACAGTTGCTTTTTTATTATACCATTATAGACTAAAGTGGGTCCTGTATTAGACTGTATTGCTCAGCTTCTGTGCAGGTATTGTTGGGTTTATGTTATCTATTAGGGTTGCCTGCACCACAAAAGAGAAATTCAAATTAATTGGCCTGAATGCAACAGGTAGGTTACATTTTTTATTTAATTGTTAACAGAACAGAACAGTTATAAAGAATGTGAAATGTATAAAAGTATAGATATGACAAATAAATAATATTTTGTATCATAAAAAGATATGCTGACTTCTGACTAGGACCAGCTTCTGTGCAAGTCTACACACACTCCATTGATGAGCATAAGGCATATGTTAGAGTAGGATTAATGGGGACTTATGTTATGAGTGCTAAAATAGCAACTTATACCCTACCACAATGTTGCAGGTCTTTGTGGTAGGGTGACAACACAGCATCACATCTATGAGATGTTTGGGATCTTCTTGGGAGGATCTGAACGTTTGTTTTCACCTTTGGCACAGCTCAAGGATGGTAAAATTTCTACTATAGTGTGATATTATGTGCATTAACCTAACTCAATAACATTTTAACCTTTTGGGCTGTTTGCCCGAACTCAGTTCGGAGCCTCTCCGTGTGCCTGCGGCTCTGTAGAAGAGCTGCGGACACACGGAGCCCTTCCGGCCCCTTGTCTTCGGCGTCATCTGTGACGCTGAAGGGGGGGGGCGGCGCCATAGACCTCCATGTTAATGGAGGAGGCGCCCCTCTCCCTGTATTTGACACCGGCAATGTGTAGAGGGCTGGGCAGTGAGCCGGCAATCACGGCGTGATTGCAGGGGAAACGGATTTTCATGCCATTAAAAATGGCGCGAAAAGCTTGTAACGTCCAGAGGGTTAAAGTACAACAAAATCCTAGTAACCTTAAGGTGCCCATACACCTTACAATCTTACCATACAATTTCTGTACAATCAACTTTTGTTCTATCAAAACCATATAATATGAGAGCCTTTCAAAACCTTCCAATCACTATGTATTCTATCAGGGAGGACCTGGAACTACATAGTTGTTGGTAGATCTAATAGAAATTGTATGGAGTGATCTAAAGGTGTATAGGGGGCATTAAGCTGACCATACACTTTGTGATCTCTCTATCAGATATCCTTTAAGCCCCCCATAGACTGGCCGAGTTGCGGCCGACCGCCGTGCTCGCTCCCAGGCACATAAAGGTCGGTCGGCCGCAACTATAGGGCAGGCAACCTTGAGGATCCGACCAAAAGAGTCGGCAGGTCAGATCGCACACGGATACGTCCTGCTGGTTCTTTTCATGCCCGATCCTCCGATCCTGTGCTGCAGGCTTTCTCCTCCCCCTCCATGTTAATTGTCTACAATCTGACAGGAATTGCATGTGTTGCTGGAGCACACAGGATTCCTGTCCATTTTCTAGCCGACCACGCTGTGAGGAGTCTGCTTAAAGCCGGCTCTAGATCAAGACGTCTATGGCCGGCTCTACCAACACCTATGTAGTATAGGGTCCTCTACGATTGAACACAGGTAGACTTGATTGTTTAAAAAGTCCCTCATATTACATGGTTTTGGTAAAACAACCAACAAACAAAATGCTACAATTTTAGTTCGATCATTGTACAATCAACAAAAAATTTCCAACATGTCCGATCATTTTTCGATCGATGTTTTGATTGGTATCGAACAACTTTCGCGATCGAACAATGTGTGCAGTATAAGATTTAAATCCGATCGATCTAAACTTTAATCGTTTTAGTTTAATCTAATGCTAAAATCGAACTGTGTATGCCTAGCTTTAGGCCTGAAGTCCCATCTTTGCCTCTATTTAGATTTCCATTAACATATGTGCATGAACATGTTAAGAGACCACACATGACACAAGCTATAATAAATGTTTGGTTGCGGGTTAAAATAGGCACACTGGCATGTGCAACCCTTATCACCAGAGGCATACCTTGAATTAAACTCTTTAAGAAAACTGCAGAATTATTGGGACTTGTTCCATTTTACAGCTTCACTCCTATTTTAATGATTGGATTTAAATATACGTTAAGTAAAAAAGACAAATGTTCTTGAGGCTTATAAAAATAAATGTTTCACCTCTACTGGCTATCTTACAATCATGCATTGTAATATTTTAAAGCATCTGTGCCCTTTCCTGAGTCATATTCAGAAATGAATTATTCATAAAAGTGCCTAGTTACTGATAAAACTTGTATTGTAAACATTTTTATTTAGCTATTAAAAATGAAATCTGCCAAGCAGTATCAGCTTCTAAAGTGACAATATAAAATAAAACCAAAGACATTTCAGGACTTTCTGTTCTAAAAAGAACCTAAATAGACCCTATTTGCATAACAAATGTAAATAAGTTAAACTTGCCACTAGCCATTAGCTTGCAAAGTAGACAGTATCCTCTTAAGCTTCATGCACATGCTAGATTTTCATCAACCACCATTCATGTCGGACATGTTGGTAAATTTCAGTTGAGCATTTAAGTATGTGATGGGGTGTTCTAGGTATTTCTATAGTAAGGATCAGTGAGCTGACGTGACAGAAGGAAGCTGCACCAGACGATTGACTGCACACTGGACTGCATATTGCGGTGACTAACCATATATGGATTACTAATTTACATGATGACTTTGATCTATCTACTTATATGACGATAAGACTTGACCAAGATTGCTTCAGGTGCTTTTCTTTGCATTACCTAACTCTCCGGATATTGAGCTTCTCTGGCATGACCCCTAAGCGGATGGCAGTGGGAGGTGCTGGACATTGACTCTAGGTCGCCGCCAAAGTACAGACAGAAATTTAGATCGGAAATAATGTATATGATCAAGAAGTATCAGAACTAATTTACTACGCCCAAAAAGTCCCTGAAGATGTCCCTAAGGGGGACGAAACGCGCTGGAAATATATTTTTGAGGCAAAGAAAAGACGGACATGACAGACATTTCCACCCAGTGTTGAACAGCACTGATCCAGGTTGACCTGACAAACCCTTGGGGTCAATATCAGGACACACAATTTGGGTTTGGTGTATATTTTCTTTCCCTTGATTTAATTTATGATGGTCGATCTATATTAAATATTGTGAATCCCATTCCTTCAACTGGAACTCCATTTATGGCAACAACCCTTTCACCTTTACAGTCCACGGTGGGCTGGCCACCCCCTTTTGGGTTTAGTTCTCCCAATATTTTTTCTCTTATTTCTATAGACATGTGCACAGTGCTTAGGAAAGGAATTGATCTGTTTTGAATCTATCAAATTATATGGTGGTTAGTGATGGCCGAACTGCCCGCAAGGCAGCATGTTCGCCCTCCTTCTCGCTTGCGGACAGTACGGGTGTTCGACCCGCCGTATTCGCCAGCGAGAAGGATCCCTCTATTCTTCCTGCGGTGGGATCAATAGCAGCGAGATCCCGCCGCAGGAAGAATATTTCACTGAAGACCGGGAAGGGAACCCGGTCTATCAGTGAAAATCCGGCTTGTAAACCCGGATGTGACGTCACATCCGGTTAGAACAACCAGGAACTATGTGTTCCAGGTGCCGGATGTGACGTCAATGACGTCACATCCGGGTTTTCCGATTCAAATTCCCCGCCTAGAGGCGGGAAATTTTAATCTGTCCGCGAACGGGCGGACAGCGGACTTTTTTAAAAGTCCGCTCCGCCCGTTTGCGGACGGACACGGCCGAAGTTCGGCCATCACTAGTGGTGGTAAAAACAATCCAAGTGTAATACGATCTAACAAAAAATCAAACCAAGCATACCCACCTTAAATGACCAACAGTTTTATTCACTGCTGTTTTTTTCTTACAGGTTAGAAAATAGTGGAATGCCTCAGCTTGTGTCCTTCCTAAAGCCCCCCATACACCTTTAGATCACTCCATACAATTTTCTTAAAATCTTAATAACTCTGTAGTATAGTGTCCTCCCTGATAGAATACACAGTTAATGGAAGGTTTAGAAATGTCCTCATATTACATGGTTTTGGTGGAAGAAAAGTTGATTGTACCGAAAGTGTATGGTAAGATTTATGGGGGCCTTAAGGTAGGTAGCCTTGTGATTGGTAATGCCAAACTTTGGAAGGTGAATATTTTCTATGTCTATAGTTAATCATCCCTATACAGTTGAATATTGTAGGTGTACCATTGTGAGTCTTGTTAGCTTGGAGCACATCTTGTATTTGTATGTCTATATAGATTGTATTCAAACCTAAAATGCAATGAATGTACTACAATAAACAAAATGTTTGCCATAAACGGCAGTGGGAGAAGCTTACAGGTTGAATACAGACACCTGAGTTGTACAAGCCCAGACCTTCACCTTTTGCATGTAGCCAATGTTGTTCTTCTTACCATCTTTAACCACCATTCATTACGTAAGAACAGTTTAGAAAATGAGGCACACAGCCAATCAGTTGTTAAACATTGATCCATTTAATCCCAATATGTATGTGGACTCATCACTTACATCTAGATGTTTCACAGACCTCCTCTATGGCTCTCTTGAATCTCCTAATTGGAATAGAAGGTGGTGGGACTCTCTCCGTCCGTCTTCAACTTGCAGTACAATGCATGAAGCTTGTTGTATGCAATGAGGCTTAATAAGAAACTTTTAATTTATGAGAACACAAACATTGTCAAAATGTTATAATTAGAAAAGTTCTACTATGTGAAACTGTAAAAAGCTGAGACCAAAGTTCTGTAAACATTATCCCTTTACATTAAAATTATTTTGCTTCTTTCATTCGAAAATAATGTACTATTACACTTGTAGAACAAAAGAAAAGGCTCCAAGAAATAAGAATAAAAAATGTGTCTTGTTAGCTTTAAAAATGATTCAAGTTGACATTAACTAAGCTTTGCTGGAAATGTACCATTTATCAGAATAGAAAAATGCATGGCATTCATTCCTGGCATTAGCAATAACAACATTACACATCATTTACACATTTCATGGATGTACAGTCTAATTCCCTCCATAACTGCATAATGTTTCTGTCATCTTTGTGACAGAAGATGTTTTGATTAATTCAATTAGACCTTAACCCACGGAAACATAAACACTGGAAAAATAATATGAAATTCACAATCTGCCCATCCGCCAGGACATAAATATAGTTTAGTGTATCCAATAGGGAGTAAGGTCCACCCTGTTGTCTTAAAAACGGAATTTCAAATACGCAGTACAAGGCAACATGCCATGAAGCTCTAGTTCTTATATACTTGTGCTGGTTAAAATGCTTGTTTTAAGCTATGCGTTCAAATATGCCAGAGTTTGAAATGCATCTCTGATACTACCAGTTAACTCTGTGACCTCTGTGAAATGGTCATTCGACCCCTAAGGGGGTCCCGACTCACCGGTTGAGAACTACTGTGCTAGGGCAATACATATCTGTGATTGCCTTCAAAGCCCTTGTGAACAGGGATGGCCAATATGTCCGTAATGTGGACAGTTTGTGGCGAACATGGCAAACAGTACAGATGACCTGCCAGTTTATTCTTCTTCCGCCGGCCAGATCAGACACGGAAAAATCTGGCCAGAGTAAGAATTCTTTTCTTGGCTGATGAATGAAATGTAGTAAATTTGATTCAACTTAAATTTTGGTTTCCCAAATTTGAGTTCTCAAGCAAATTTCTCACTTATTTTATATAATATTCGAAATACAAATTTGCAATAAAAATGCAAATTTGTCGATTTTTATACGAAAAGTTTAAATGGCCCAGGGAAATTTTGCTATTTGAAATTTCAGCGAAAAAGTTGAAATTTTGGCCTAAAAATATGCATTGCAAATGTTTTGACCATCCCTAGTACTAAGGAGATTAACAAAAGAATGAGACTACTGAAACTTGTAATAGACAATTAAGGTTGGTCATTGCAGGATAAAGTAATGCTAGCCATACACATGCCGATAAGCGGGCGATTTTTTTTATCTGACAGACGGGCGTGCACGCTCGCGCCATCGGTCAGGTTAAAAATCGGCCGCTAATGTGCCCACATGGGGCGACAGATCCCTGTCGTCCCACTTCTAGGCCGGCCAGAGAACGGACACGTCCGATCTTCTCTGGCCAATGGGAGCCGATGAAAGCCGATGCCATAAGCTGCAATGAAGCGGCGTCTTCATTGCAGCTTATGGCCGGCACACAAAGGGTGCCCAGCCGATTGAAGGGGCCCCATAATGCAACGGGAGGCTAACGTGATGACGTCAGCCTCCCGGAAAGATATCGGGACTAGTCTGCCTACACACATCGGCGTGTGTATGGCAGGCTTAACTAACAATGCAAATATAAGTTGTTTCTAGAAAAAATTGCAAAAGGTCTGAAGGTCCCCACTCATGTTTAGATTTGTTGCCGATCTCCCTGCAAATTGGCGCGCAGCCAGTCCTCCTAAGAATCAGCCTGGCACATTTTGTATGCGGAACTTACTTTGGCTTAGATCGATTTGGGGGCCGATTTCTGTCAGAATTAAAAGTTTAAACTTTTGACTTTGACTTCCCGGCAGATCATCCACCGTGAGCGTGTACCCAAAAATTGGGTGCAAATCTAAGCGTGTATGGGGGGCTTAAGGCATAGAATCACACAGCAAATTAGCTTTTGTTCCAGAATGTAATGAACAAGCTGATTTGTGAGTTAATTGCAAATCATGAAATCATAACTAGGGGAAGGATTGTAGTGCCCATGGGTGGCTCCTCCATCTGACTTATTGCTTGACGGGGACAGTGGAGAGCGAAGTGGGGGGAGTGTGTCTTTTGGTGTGACAAAATACAGTAAGTCAACCCTTTTTTATGCAAAGGTGATGAGCTAGAGCAATACTTTTAAAAAGGAAACATTTTCCTTCAACCCTTCTGTCACAGATCACAGTGTCACCCAGCAATCTGTAACTGCAGATGTGCCCTCTACTGTGTCACTTCCCAAGCCTCAGAGGACCAGGACCTTTCATAGATCAGCTGCCTCTACTGCTGGTAGAGATTGTGGCACATGATGTGGCTCCTGCTCCCTCTGCTGGAGGATACCAGTTACTTATCACACACCTGGATTGCTGTCCAATCAGACCACCTGACCATGTTTTAAGGAAGTCTAAGGCAATAGGGAGTTGCCTGAACAAAGAGGTCTTTTAGTCTCTGTTTCACAGGCTCTGATTACATATGTATGCTTTATTGTTACTGACACCTGGAATGTTTTTGACTACCCTGTTTTCCTCCTGCCCTGACTATCGCCTGACCGATTATGTCTCTGCCTGCTGTCTCTGTACTTCACCTTGAAATGTCAGCAGCTGTCAGTAAGGCTTTGTTTCCACTTGTGTGGAAGCCGGGGGCGTGATTGCCGCCGCTAAGAACCGCATCTCATGCGGTTTTTAGTGGCGGCCATTCACCCCTATGGGCGCGGTCAGTGCTGGGCGGCCGCGGTCCGCGCGATTCCGTGGCCGGGGACTAGCGCCATTGAATAGAATGGGCGCGGATGTATCCACACCGTGCACGACCGCGCGCTTCCGCTTCAAGTGGAAACAAGCCCTAAGTGTCACTAGGGACCGCAAACTGGGGGCTCCCCGCACCACAATCCATCACTCTTTGTGGGGTGCTCTGGTGAATACTAGGGGCCTCCTTAGACTCTGCACCGTGGTTTATACTTGTCTGTGGTACGTGGGTCCACTGAGGTTTACCCGTGACACGTTTTCTACCTCTACAGCAATTTTGGTGATGATACCATTTTCAAGGGCTTTGCAATTAACTAAGTCTGTCTGTGTGATTTCACCTTTTTCATCAGGTGACTCAAAAATCTGCCAAAATTTTAATTTTTTTAGAATTCAGAAAATTTGGCCTTATATATGGTAGTTTGAAAGGAGTATGAAATTGTGAAAAATATTCTTCTTCTAGAAACAATGCTTGCGTATGTAAAAATGCAACTCTTTCTATTCAATTCATATAGTACTCACAGTATACCAATGCATTATTCATTATTTTAAGCACAGTATATAAAGGAGAATTCCCCGTTAGACAAATAACTTTCTACTTTGAACAGAATTTATGGATATTCACAAAATCTTCTTTGCTGTTTCCCTGAGGATCATCAAAATTCTGCAGTGACAGTAAAAAGTCAAACCGCATGCTCTAATGTTGTTAATCAATAAACAAGAGCTGCATCATATTTTAGCTTTAAAATCAATGACTTGATGCAGTGCTTTCAGTAACTATAAACAACAAAAACAATCTTTCCGGTCTTGGCCATAAAGTTTCATTTTCTAGCCTGTTATCTGGAGGTAACGTTTTACAGAGCAAGAAAGAGCACTTCAGCAAATTGAGAGAGTTGTAAAATACATATTAGGTTTAATCTGGAATTACGGTACAGAAAACACAATATCCAAATTGTACTTTTCTGTAATTTATTTAGGTAAAGTAAGATTTAGATCTACTGCTTGTCCTGTATAGTTTATACCTTAATATCATTGCTATAAATAGATTGTTATCCTTAGCGGACAGACATAATCACTTGACAAGGAAAGGCTCCATTATCAAGATAGATGAATGAAACAAGGGCAGTAATGCCAGGCATACACGCGGCGACCATCGCCGACATCTGCCCCGATTTCTTCCGGGATTGTAAACGTGATGACGTCATCACGTTTACAATCCCATTGCATTCTGGGGCCCCTTCAGTCGGCTGGGCACCCTTTGTGTGCTGGCCATAAGCTACAATGAAGCAGCCGCTTCATTGTAGCTTATGGCATCGGCTCCCATCGGCTCAGATTTTCCGACATGTCGGATCTCTGGCCAGCCGAGAAGTGGGGCGACAGGGATCTGTCGCCCCATGTGGGGACATGCCGATAAACGGCCGGATTTTAACCTGACCGACGGCGAGAGCATGCACGCCCGTCGGTCAGATTAAAATCCGGCCGTTTATCGGCATGTGTATGGCCAGCATTAAGGTTGTTTTCAGCAATGAAAGATATGGACAAGATACAACTTTACTTGTACTTAAGGCCCCCATACACATCTAGATTTTTCATCCAATCAACTTAATTCAATCAATTTTTTTGGTTGATTGATTGAAAATCTACGGCAGCCCACATGGTTAGATCAACCTAAAACAATTAAAAGTGGGAAAAAAAATATTGAAAAAGGATAGGACATGCTGGTAAATTTTAATTGATGGTATTGAAATGCATTACACTTTCAGTCGATCCCAAAAAAATTAATCAAATATCTGTTACTACAGTTGACAAACACACAATCAATCACCAATTTCCCTGACTCCCCAAATTGATCTTTTTAAGTTGATTGAACAGAAAATCTAGACGTGTATGTGGGGCTTTAAGCTTCTTTAGGTTACTTCAGGTTTAAAGAAGCAACATATTCTCAATAAACTTTGTTTATGCATTGTTTTATGGCTGCCAGTCCTATTGATGTGATAACAAGTTGTTCTAGGAAAGGTGGATTAATTAGTACTAGCACTTTGAATGTCTAGTTCTATTTTAGCCTGCACAGAAAGCATGCCTAATTCAATTATCCAGATCAATGAATGAAAGGAGGACGAATTGATCAGCTGATCAAAGCAATGTTGCGCATAGCCATTGGTTCTCTTGTAGCAAAACTAGCAAAACTGGCATAGCTGACATATAAAGCTCTGGTTGACAAACACAAGTTGTCCGGATTTCTGTTCCATACACAAAATCTGCCCGACCAGTGGATTCCAGTCCCACTTGGGGGGTGGCTGTTCAAGAGTAGGCAGGGAAGCAGAGGTAAGACCCACAAGCAGACAAATAATTCCTTTAAGAGTTTCTCTGCTCTTCCAGCCAAGCTCAGTGCTTGTCTGGGGAAGTAGAGGACTCATAGAATGCGCACCCACCTGTGGTATAGTCCTTCATCTGAAGCTGGTCACTTTTTTTTCGCCCTATAAGAATTTATGAAAGGAAAAAGGCAAAAAATATGATTTATGGTATATCTACATAACATGACCTAAGTAAGAGAGGGGTGTGGATACATTACTGCACTATATGTAAATTTGGCCTAAGTTCAAAATCAAGTAAAAATTTTAAAGGTCAAACATTTCAAATTGAACTTAATTTATGCAAAAAAATTGCTAGAGCAATCTTTTTTTTAAATGTTCCCACCACCCTTCTCTACATCGCCAGCAAAAAATTCAACCATCTCAAACAACAGTTTCAAGTTCAGAAGGCAATATACACACTATTTACAATAGCTATACCATGAAAAGAGGCAGATTGTTCTATTACCAGTAGTTACATTGAATTATATCCTAAACTAATATATAATCACAAAAGTTGATGTACCAGAAAAAGAAAAAAAGCAATAAAAAATTGTAATATTATTTAAAAATATTATTTTTAAAATGCGCCAAGAGCTAGAAATGTCATCTGAATGAAGTGAGGCAGAGTTGGGTGACCATAGATGATAACTCAGCTATGGCTCCATCTTCCAAAAGACTACTAAATTTTAGAGAAATGTTGAGGATACCCAAACCCAATGTGTTAGATACGCCAAGAGAAACTTCTCCTTTTAGTAAATTATGAACTTCTACACTGACACACCTGTTATAATGCATGAATCGTTGTAGCTGGATCACCAGGTATTATTAAAATGAAAAGCACATGTCTAAAAAAAATATTGAAAATAACTTCAGAAATGGCATTAACATGTTAAAGCATATATTATATTTCAGTGATTGAAATTACCCTTAATTCCTTTGAAACATATTCTATTTCATATGTTTATCTAATTAGCGAAATGAAAAATTCACCTGATAATTGTTCATTATCACCCCTAATATCTCACTTGTTTCAAAAAGTATTTTTGAGAATTTGACAAGCTTATTATAATTTAATAGCTATTTTGTTTGGGACTAATTCGACTTTAAAGATACACATTTGACTTAAATCTATTTAGAAGAAATCTTAGATGAAGCCTTTAAGGATTATTGTACACGCACATAATGCACCTCTATATTGTCACTAGGTTTGGATTGACCCAGTGTGGGGAACCCATGGTGTCATCTCATGGTAACATATTCAGCTCATGAAATGCAGTGTAGCACAATGTGGGTGTGATCAAATTTTGCTTAAAAGTGGGATGGTTCTAAAATAGTATAGCATGTCCCGTACAGGAATTGGTTACGAAGATGGTTATGATGTAGACGTGCTACAGAAGGTAGTAAGTTCCTGCAGATGTACTACAGCACGTAGTCGGTGAAGGTGGTCAGTTACTGCAGACATGCTACAGGGGATAAAACGTTAGTGAAGACATATTAGATGAAATGTTCAGTTATTACAGACATCGGTTACTGTAGACATACTACAGGAAATGATCATTTACTGGAGACATACTACAGGAAATGTAGTATATAGTCACTGTGGACATAGTACAGGGGATGACCAATCACTTGAAGCAGGTATTCTACAGGAAATGGTCAGTTATGATAGTCACACTACAGGGGATGGTCAGTCACCTTTTTTTCAACTAGTGCTTGATACCAGCTAAAGCCAACGTATGTATGTATCCATAGCACAAGGTGGCAACTGCATGTACACATACTTGGCAATATTATTTTTAAGCAATAGCCACTCAATGCCATAACACTGATGTAGGCTAGCCCTAGACGTGTCCATACACCTAACCCCAAGTCTTGACCATTTCCCTAGCCATGGCATATGCAAAATCACTCGCACTGTGATGATGTATCCTGACATAAGGTCAGGACTGTACCATTCACTGGGGGTTGGGGGGGGGTGGCAAACCAAAGACTTTGCTTCAGCCATAATAATGACATCGCATCTGGTTGAGGAAAACAGGAGTCCTCTTGCTGACTTGCATTGGAAGCAAGTCCTTTAGCCATGTATATAGAAAAAATTTAATGGTTGTAAAGTTTGCTGCCAACCCTCATCTAGCTGCACTGGGCTGGTGATGCTTTTGCATCTATACAAGTTTTTTGTTAGAACTGTGTATTGCTCTGCTCATAACTAAATCATTAATCACTCATATAGCCAATGTAATTATGTAATGTGTTGTTTGCATCAATTACAGATCTTAACCTTTCTAGCGTTTCTGACGGCAGTACCTCGTCCTGCACTTGCTAATGCACT
>CM070033.1:104945587-104973168 GCA_036250615.1 Ptychadena robeensis | reverse complement strand
AATGTTAAAAGATAGGGGGCCAACCGAACTCGCCATATGTTCGCGAACATGGGCGAACGCAAACATGCGATAGTTCTCTGGCGAACAGTTCGGGCCATCATTAGTGATTGTTCTTGTTGTTGGAAAGTTTCAGTCCATCATTCAAGTATCTGATGCATTCTCACAGGCCTTTGGAAAGGAATTGATTGATTTTTAATGAATCACGCTATGTGCTGGTACGGTTTATTGAGGATAGACTGACAGTTGATACTGCAATTGCACAAGATGATCGAATCCAAGATCTATCGATCATTGATGTGTGTATGGCCACCATAACCTTCTGAAAAAGATTATACATTTGTCTATAGACAAATAGGGCTCTGTAGATTGAGGAATGGATGTCTAGGCTGCATTGACATAGAACCAGGGCCTTACAAGATCTACTTGCCCTGCCTTGCTTTAAAGCCAAATGTTTGTAGATAGCAGTAGATATTTAAGGCTGAGAAGCTAAATTAAATGAACCTGTTCCAGCTTATGATACTGATTGTATTCTCCAAAGGCTAATGCAAACCTATAGCTTGGTTCACTCATACACTTCATACAGCTCCTTCTACCTACTACCATGATTTTCCAAGTGTAGGTGGTTCATTTATCCTCAAACTGAGGATACATATTTACTCAATTCTCCCAAACCCAATATTTGCTTAGGGATAAGAAAGCTTTGTGTCAGATTTACTCCCAAAAGCCATATAGAGCGGTGAAAAAGTGATTATATGCCACCTGTAGGTTAAGGGAACCTTTTTGTTAGACATTAATTTGCACATACAATAGAAGGTAAGCTATATTAAAAATACCAGCATGAGCTGAATGGCTTTATCCTGACCCTTTCTTTCCTGTTTGCCAACAGACATTAGATAGATGTAAGGACAGCAAGGCTTGCAGCACAGCCACCATGTATGCTATAAATAATGTACTATGCTAGGATAGTTTTAGATCACCTTGGAATTCAACGGTCCGATGATAATCGGACCATTGAAACTTACTGCCCTTGGCAGAAAAAGTAAAATGCTCATCTTTTAAAGAGGCCGACCTCAAGCAAATCTAGTGATCTCTTTGGACAACTGTAGACACTACTGGCAAATGATTAAAGCTAGCCATACACGTTCGGATTCCATGGCCGCTCGATCACCTATCCGATCGATTCCGGCGATTCTGCCGGGAATCGCAGGTGTGATCGATCGGCCAATTAAGAGTATCCGATCGCTGCATACCACCTTGTCCAACGGATTCCTGGACGATTCCGTGTCCGATTGTCCACCTCACAAATGGCAACTCCCCCTGATCTGTGCAGAATCGGATCAGAAAGACCAACATGTTGGTTCTCTGTCGGATCCGATTCTGGGCCCCTGATCAATCGGACATGATCGATCGGACAAGGTGGGCTGCACACGATTCCGGCACGATCGTTTCGCGTGCACGCGCCCGGAATCGATCGGCCCGGAATCCGGCTGGAATCGGACCCGTGTATGGGGGCCTTAAGAAGATGGTGATGACAGGCAAAAGAACCTGATTGTTATTGTTATTGTTTACCCAGAAATAAGCAAGCTCTTGAAGTTTCTGTATGTTCCTTTTGCTCCTTAATCTGTTATATAACCTTAAATGTCCATGCTTATGTCTTCAGTTGGATTGAACAACATCTTTTAAGTAGTAATTTACTAAGAATTAGTGATGGCCGAACTGTCCGCAAGGTAGGAAGAATTCTTTCACTGGGTAGAGAATCTGGTCTCTAGCGAAAAAGCAGCTCCAAAACCGGAATTGGCAGCAATGATGTATATTGATGGATATTGAAACCAGGAACTGTGCGTTCCATGTACCGGTAGTGACGTCGCTTCCGGTTTTCCAGATTCAAATTCCCTGTGAACAGGCGAGGATTTTGAACCTCTGCGCAAACAGGCGGACGTCTGACTTTTTAAAAAGTCAGATCTGCCTGTTCGCGAACGGACCTGGCCGATATTCGTCCGTCACTACTAAGAAAGTTATTTTATTGACTGGTGTTAGCTCAAGTGCCTAAGGGAAAATTCTGTATATGTGTTTGAGAATATCTATATGTCAAATCCTTATACACACCTTTGTTATCCAAATATTGTCAATTATTCTCAAACCAGTAATACTTTTCCAGTGCAAATAAGTAGCATTTAAAAATACTCAATACAAGCTAATTCTTTTTATGAACGGATTCTATTGAGTTCTCTCGAGTGAGCTCTGACTATTTAGACTGGGTAGATCTTTGGTTAATGCTATCCCCACTGAATCACACATGTCAAATCTAATTTGAAAGAAGTATCAAACTGCTATGGCTGCCTTAGACTTCTATTAAACTGCAAACTATCGGGGGAGCCAGTAATGCATTGTGCAGACATACTCAAGATCTATATCTGAATATAGAACAATGCTATTGTGGAATCCCCTGTTGTGAGGGAATTACATCTTTTTTAACTGCCATCGCCTCATATGGTGTAGGATACATCTGGGTCATTGAACCGTTCCAGGTTATATCAAATGAAGAGATGTTGAGATCTATAAAAGTCATCACTAAAATGTCTCTGATTATTGTTCAATCTCTTTGTCAGCTGAAAATTAATTTAGGGAGATATTTTACCTTTTTCATCTATTTAAGCATTGCAATATATAACAAAATGTTGCAGATTTCAATGAAGGCTTTTACATTGCTATTTAATAATACATGTGTCTGTGAGTGCAATGTGGTCAGCATGGTAACCAATGCAAACTAATGAGAGATCAAATAACAAATCTATTTCTTCTACTCCCACTCCTAAAAAGTGCTTGGACAAGAAAAAATAACTTAATTTTTTGAGTCTTATAGAGTGAATATACAGCATGTTTAGGCAGAGTGTTTTGAGCTCGGACATGCTGTTTAAAGGTATTCACTCAGGGGAATAGGCCCTGCTGGGAGAGCAGATGCGAACTCAAAGAGACTCACAAGCTGTAAGCCCTGCCCCTCCTCACCCTAGTACATGCTAATAACATATTCACTCAGGAAGAATGGCAATACAAGACTTTCTCCCCACTGCACAATCTTCTTAACCTCCTGGGCGGTTTGCCCGAACTCAGTTTGTGCCGGGATCTGGCACAACCGCCGCCTCTCTGTGTGCCTGTGGCTCTGTAGAAGAGCTGCCGACACACGACCCCTTCTGGTCCCAGGGGGGGGGGCGGAGGGGGCGGCGCCATAGACCTCTATGTTGGGGGGACGCCGATCTCCACTCCACACACCGCCAGCGTCTATTTGACACCGGCGGTGTGTTTAGGGTGCTGAGTGTTTTGTTTTTGTTACAGGGCTCTTGGACTCTGGGATAGTGAGGATGGAATTGGGTGGGCCTTCCTATTCCCCCAGGGCCCCCTGAAAGGGTTAAACACCTGTTTGCAGGTGAGTGGAGCCAGGTGTGTCTCCACAAAAGGAGCAGAGACCAGTGTGTCAGTGGTAAAATACCTGTTTTCAGGTAGCTGCACTCACCTGCAATCAGGTGTGCAAACAGCCCTGTAACAAAAACAAAACACTCAGCACCCTAACGGTGCTGGGCAAATTATTCCCGGACTCCTTCCAGGACACCACATAAAGGTCCATTCAGACAGTGACAGATGCCCAGTCTGTCACAGCATATACAGAACTGCACTGTTAAGAGACAGTTCTTCTCGCCGGCGAAAGGGGCAGGTCGAACACCCGTACTGCTCGCCGGCTAGAAGGAGGGCGAACATCGATGTTCGCCGCCGAACTGTCCCCCTGGCCATCACTAATTATAGGTCATCAGTTTAGAAACAAGTGTGAACATTAGCTCTATATGTATAAGTGGGCATGAGGATACCCAATGGCTATGGTGCCCGAGAGGTACCGGTATTAGAAATGTCCCAATGTCCCATTACGCAACTGAGACTGGTATCCAAAAATATTTTAAAAACACAAATAAAATGCATTACTTGCTATTAGTGCAGCTGTCAATTAGAATCTTATGTTTACATAGTATTTAAACTAATCTGTCCCATACATCAGAGATAAACAAAATAAACAGGACTAATGTATGACAGTGAGATCCACTATGGATAACATTTTCCTCCAAGCCTACTACAAGCCTCTCCCCTCTGCACCTAGAACTTCAATCTTGGTGATCGATCACAATTATATCCTCAACCCAGGCTCCTAACCCATAGTTTTAGATACAGTGGACCCTTGAGATACTACCGGCTAGACTTAAGACCAGCTTGAGTTACAACCAAAATGTTAGTTTTGACTTACAACCAAAGCTTTTACTTACAACCAGAATTATGGTCAAGGTCACAACATGATTCTCCTTGTGTGGTGGCATTCATGTGACCTGATGTCACTAATAAGTACAGTACGTCAAAACAGACCATCTCCACAATCTACAAAAGTCTACAAGGCCAGATTCCTGATGTTCTTAAGGAAGGGAACACTCCTTCCAAACAATAACCACCTTCCATTTCATCCTATCCTCCTGAAAGGCACTAGAGTCCGGGTAGAGAACCCAGTCTTTTAGTGAAAAATCGGCTCTGACAACCGTTTTTTCCAATTCAAATTCCCTGCAAAGAGGGAAATTTTAATCTCCCCGTGGTTCACCAGATCGCGAACGGACCTGGCCGTTGTTCTGCTATCACTAGTCAAGGGTCCACTGTATACCATTTTGCCTTGTACATTCTATTTTTTACATGGCTCAGAATACTTTTTTAGAACACTATCTGTGTCTGTGATTAGACAAGATCTAATAAAATAATTTGACCATTTTGGCCATTTCAAGTTAATTGCAAAGCCACTGAACATGGTATGATCACCAAACTTGCTGGAGATGTAGAGAAGGGTTGGGGGTATACTACAAAAAAAGCATGTCTCTAACACAAAGAGAGTTTTTGCACAAATTAAGTTTAAAATCAAGTCAAAATTTTGAAAGTCAGTTTATGCAAAAAATACATATGCTAGATTTTCACAGCTTCTCTACATCTCCAGCTCATACTTAAATGAATAGTGATGGCCGAACTTCGGCCAGGTCTGTCCGCGAACGGGCGGATCATACTTTTAAAGAAGTCCGCCATCCACCTGTTCTAGGCGGGGAATTTGAAACGTATAGCTCCTGGTTGTGATGTGAAGTTTACGAGACGGGTTTACGAGCAGGCTTCATGCCCGGTCTTCTAGTGAACAGATTCTTCTTCCGGCGAGATCTCGCTGCTCCTGATCCTGCCAGAGGAGGAAAAGAGAGCTCCTTCTCACCGACGAACAGGGCGGGTCGAACACCCGTACTGCTCGCCCGCTAGAAGGAGGACGAACATGCATGTTCGCGGCCGAACTGTCCGCCTTGCGGGCAGTTCGGCCATCACTATAAATGGACTTATATATCAGAGTATGTAGGAACATGTATGTGACTTAACCTGTGTAGTGGTATTTCCAAGAGTGGCTCATGGCTCCAGCCATGCAGATGCTATCCTGCAATGTTAGAAACCTGTGGACAAAATAGAAATACTGGTTCCACCTCCCTGACATTAGTTATGATGCAGGGAACGTGTGGAGGACCCTTGCCATTCGTCCTACATTGTATAACAGGTATATGCATCCTGGCACCCCCCCCCCCCCCCCCCCCCCACATCATTGATGACACTGGAAAATGTGCAGGAGGGGTGGATATGAGGTAGATATCATTTAATCTGTTTGTATTACCAGTACCAGTTAAAAAACAGGAAAATAATTAAACTGCCAGGAGTTAGTCAAAAATTGTTTGAGGTGTGAAATGGGAGGCAGCTAAAAATTCAAATGCTTTAGATTTAGGTAACTGCTAGCTGGGAGCAGGAGAAAGGCAACTTAAACATAAGGATGAAAGTCCACCTCTTCTGTTGGTTGTATCATTTTCTATTAGAAGCTCAGCCCTGAATTAGTGAAAGTATGAATAGTATGGCTAAATTGATGTTTTGTGCCCTCAACATTGAGCAGTACTATCCTTTTTCATGTAAGAAGGATCAAAAATGGCTCCCAATGTTTATTCATCACTATCTTCCTATAAAGACTGAAATTTTATTTCCCTCTGGAGATCATTCTTTTCTTCTTTGCTATCTTAAAGTAAATTGTAAAGAGTGGGAAGATTCCTCTACACATAAAACATTAATATTTACAATAGCGACTCAAATATGGTGGTGTGTATTTTATTATTTTTATTGGTGTTCATTTCATTTCCATAATTTGCTGGCATGGCAGTTTAAATTGCTTTATCCTGGGGTGTTCTGATGACTTTCTAGGCACAATATGAATTATAAATAGATTTTACAGCAAACATGATGGTTTTGAATCTGAATATTATCAGTGGTAACTGATTAAATATAGCTTTGATCATTGGGGAATTCTAAAGGTATCTATTGAAGAAAAAAACAACTTTGTGAACATCCTGAATAATTGAAGCACAATGGTGTTTAGTGACTTTAGCCCTTACATTGGTAAACAGCAAATCAACATTAAAGTTTAAAGCACATAGAGAGCTTTGCTGTTTGTCGTTTAGCAGATAGCAGAAGCTAAGCAAACAGCAGTTGTAGAATTCCAGAGGCAGAGATGCACCGAGAGGCACAGCTTTACCAAACAAGGAAAAACAAGCTGATGTTCTGTAGCTAATGAGAGTCTACTACAGAAGGTGAAGAGAAGGTCACTGGTGCATTAATCTCTTTCATGAAGTTAGTGCTACAGCTTGGTGCTACTAGAACCATCTGCCAAATATAATAACTCTATGGCTTGAACTCATATGACTTCATTCAGTATAGGAAAAAATACATTTGATGAAGCAAACTTCTCGCAATTCAGGCTGGACATAGCTTGTGTGGTCTGACATTCCCCAAGTAATGAGTCTGCAACTTTGTAGTAGTAAAGGAAGCAGCCATTGTTGGCCAACATCTGCTGATACTACTCTCCTGAGCCACTGATGGCAACAACAAAATACTAAAAAAAATATTTATATAAAGAATTAAACTTTCACATAGCTCGTACCTGGAATTGCTCCACAGCCCTAATAAACATTTGTAGTTTCTGAACCCACAAGAGAGTTTCCATATATAGATGTCAGTCTTCCAGCAGTATTGAAAGTGGCCACTGGAGGGTGCCAAATTGTGTTCAGTGGGAAAATGTATCTCCACCTAATTTAGTATACATGTGATTATGTCTTTCCTGACTGCAACTGGGCTTGCAGCTATTATGATTTCTCTCCTGCTACTGCTGCATAATGTCATCAGAGGGAAGGAGCAACAAGGGACATTTGGATTTTATCAATTACTTGTCGGTCCCTATAATGGTTTAGCTGCTAGTGACAAGAAATTCAAAAGGTGAGAATAGGTCCGCTTTATGTCCACTGATAGCTTTGAGGCAACTATGATACTCAAAAAAGGTCAGCAATGACAGACTCTTTGGCTCTCTTGGGACATGGTTCTTTTAAGTAAGTCTTGCTCTACGCATGTATGTATGTACTGTGTGTGTGTGTATATATATATATACACACACAGTACATATATATACTGAACTGAATATATATATATAATTAATTTTCAAATGCATTTGGCCTTTTGCCAAATAAATGCTGAAAAAATTCTAGTGCTTCCATTATATCTTTACACATATAAATAAAAATAATATAATTTTACCCAATAAACAAATGTCACAAAATAAAGAATTTTTCTCAGGTATCAAAAATTCCTTTTTCTCAGCTATCAAATCTACTAAAAAGATGAAACACTCAAAATGCACATTTGTTTATGTAATGGGGATATGGGTACCCAGATATAAGCAACATATAGCTGCAAAAAAAAATTTTGGATTGATTTCAGTGTGCAGGGTAGTGTTCCGAAATCATCATGTCATGCTAACCATAAAAAACACATTAAAAAAAGTCACTCTACCAACGAAAAATAAAAAGAAACAACATTTATGAACATATATATTTGAACAAATGCCATACTTTATTGTAGATGCAATATAAAATATTCCATAATGCTTTTTAAAAAATGGACACCAAACCTAAGCGAAATCGGAAAACACCCTTGAGTCTGAAATTTCATTTCAGAAAACAGTACACAATAGCAGATGTATGCTTTTACAGACACCTACAGTATACAAACATTCTTGTCAGCATGAGACATAAAAATATGCTTATTACAATAAAGTAAACTTTTAACAATTGCACTTAATAATCCCAAGAAAAAGCAAATCCTCTGTGATTTGTGATGTTGGGTAACAATCTGCTAATGGTCTTCAAATTGACAAGTACTGTATCACTACAGAACTTTTTTGAACTGTTTGATAAACTGTGGCTGAAAATATCACTACTATTGTATGTCATCACATGCTTTTATATATTACCTTACTTCCAGATATGGAAAAACATGGGGCAGATTCCATCTGTCGATGCTAGTCCAATCAACTTTGTTATTTGAACCTTCCATATTGCTCTGGTACGCTAAGCTACAGGTTCATATACATATCGATCTCAAAATCCAAAAGTCAAAAGGGTCTACCATGCTACCCAGGAAAAATCAAAGGAAAAAATATTTGTGAATATAAATATTTGAACAAATGCCATACTTTATTGTAGATGCAATCTAAAATATTTCATAAAACTTATTAAAATATGGACACCGAAGGTAAACGATTCAGAAAAACACCCTTTTGAGTCCAATATTTCATTTCAGTAAACAATGTACAAGATTCCAGAAAATCAAACCACTGATTTTTATCCATGTAATATGAATATTTCAGCATCTCAGACTGGAGGCTGTACCCCTTCATCATTATAGATGTGGTTACTAGGGTCAATGTGTTTTGTCCCTAAGACTTTACCAGGACCTCAAAAAGTGATGCTGATATACATTGCATTACCAAAAGAAAAAAGTTTGTGTAACATAGGGTGTTATCTGGCTGGATGGTGATGGATGGCCGTAGGTGCATGGTTCCCTCCAATGTTGATAAACTCCTAAATCACTTCTCCTAAATCACAAATCCTAAATTCTTAATAGAATAGAGCAGGACCTGGTAAAAGTATAATGTATAGAAAGTGATCATCATCTTTGCCCAACCTTTATTCTGCAAACTAACAAAGTCTATTCATAACAATGTGTGGATGCAGGAGGAGTTTTAAAAACGTGCAGGCTTTGATGGACAATTTTGAATAGACTGTTGGCTTGAGAGCTAAAAAATTTGCAAGTCTGAAAGTTTCTCCTACAGTGATTTAAGATAAAGTACATGACTAAAGGTCCCCATATACCCTACAGATGGGTGCTCGATCGATGACTAGTGATGGCCGAACCTCGGCCATGTCCGTCCGCGAACGGGCGGAGCGGACTCTTAAAAAAGTCCGCCGTCCGCCTCTAGGCGGGGAATTTGAATCGGAAAACCCGGATGTGATGTCAGTGACGTCACATATGGCGACTGGAACGCATCCTGGAACGCATAGTTCCTGGTATGCTAGGCATCCGGGTTTGCGAGCCGGTTTTTCACTGAAGACCGGGTTCTCTACCCGGTCTTCAGTGAAATATTCTTCCTGCGGCGGGATCTCGCTGCTTATGATCGCACCGGAGGAAGAATAGAGGGCTCCTTCTCGCCGGCGGACAGGGCGGGTCGAACACCCGTACTGTCCGCCGGCGAGATGGAGAGCGAACATGCCTTGCGGGCAGTTCGGCCATCACTATCGATGCCCCGTTCGATCGCAGCATGGTGACGTCATAATTGGCAGTTGAACAGGGATATACGGACTTGTCCGTTCTATATTCAACCGACCTATCTTCAAGCCGGATTGATTAATCCCGCTTGAAGGCAGGGATAGCTGACTTCGATGGTAACTTGATCGATGGCTACGAACGTGCACGGCATGACGTCAGTGCTCAAAGCAGCGATCGATCGAGCTGCTATCTATGTGTGTATGGGGATTTTAACTTTGACTGTGACAACTCTGATTACATGCTTAATCTTATAAGCAATCTAATCAATCACAAAATATTTATTCTCTAAAGATTTCATTAAATTTCAAACAGGTTCACACTGCCCTTATTTAGATGTAGACACTACAACATATTCTTAAAATGAATAACAAAAGCCATTAGGAAATGTTAAGGTTTTTTTTAGCTCACCATATTCTCCATAGACTATTCCACTGTATTCTCACTAGACTTTTAGCTAATTCTTAGTGAATACAGAGCAGGTGCCCTAGAAATGGGGAAATGGGCAGCTACTAGTAGGGATGGACCGAACTGTTCGCCGGAGAACAGTTCGGCCGCGAACTCGGCATGTTCGCCGATCCTCTCGCCGGCGGACAGTACGGGTGTTCGACCCGTACTGTTCGCCGGCCAGAAGAAGATCTAAATTCTTCCTCCGGCAGGATCAGAACCTGCGAGATCGTGCCGGAGGAAGAATCTTTTCACTACAAGACCGGGCATGCAGCCGGTCTTGTAGTGAAAAATCCGGCTTGGAGCAGGAAGTGACGTCAGTGACGTCACATCCTGCGCCCGCAACCAGGAACTATGCGTTCCAGGTTGCGGTCCAAGGACCGGATGTGACGTCACTGACGTCACATCCGGTTTTTCCGATTCAAATTCCCCGCCTAGAGGCGGGGAATTTGAATGTGTCCGCGAACAGGGCGGACGGCGGACTTCTTTAGAAGTTCGACCCGCCCTGTTCGCGGACACTCCGGGCCGATGTTCGCCCATCTCTAGCTACTAGGGATGTGTTATAAATGTGTTACTATAACATAATTAAAAATCTATATTGGTAACAGCCTGGAGACCTTAAAAATATTTTCAAACCTCATCCTGCCTTTAACACCTATCATTTAACGTCTTTGTTTTTACAATGGACATTAATGAAAATGCCGCTTCGAAAAATAACGGTTTTCTAGTTACAAAAATATTCAGGCAAGGTTATGTTATAAGTACTACAGCAATACAGCATGCCTGTGTAGATTGGGCCTTGACATCTGACATTTTAAAAGATTTTCTTTTTATTCTACTATTAGACTATTGTGGAGTATTTTTAAGTAAGTAAACATTTACCATATTTTTCAGCGTATAAGATGACTTTTGAACACAGGAACATGTGTTCAAAAGTCGGGTCGTCTTATACGCCGGGTGTGGCTAGCAGGAGGGGGTGCAGAGGACCATCTAGGGGAGCTAGTAAGTCTGCTCCCGATCTGTGCTTCCTGGGCTGCACGCTGGCTGACAGAAAGAAGCAGAAGCAGAGAGACGTCGGGACAGAGCAGTGTTACCATGGCTACAGGATGCTTCTCAACAGAAAACACACCTTCTCCCTCTCTCCACTGCTGTAGAAACAAAACTAAAACGTATAACTTTGAACATTCATAGCACGAAAACGATTAATAGTATAATCATGAAACTTTCAGGGTCAGTAATGCTCACCTACTACTACTTACACCCCAAAGTTCACCCCTCTATCTACAACACTTATAAGTTACATTTCAGCTAAAGTCCAGCTATCAGACAATAATTCTTCATCGCCAGAGAGATATACTCCTATATGCAACATTTAACTTGCCTACATTGAACACATATATCTTTAAATCCCTGCATGGTAGAACCTTGACATTGTGTGGTTTACTAGTTAACCCCTAAGACTACATCTATGCAAATTTTCAGGTCCCTGAGCACAATCCTTCCTACTAAAAGCCCCCTATAAAATATTGCATCCCTATTAGCATAAAGCACTACTCTGCTGCATACATGCTTTCACTTATCCTATCCTTACTAATACAAAAAAAGATTAGACTTAGACTAATGCCTGCCATACACACCCCAACAGGTGCAGACAGACCATCTCCGATATGCACCGGAATGCAAACTTGATGACATCATCACGTTTGCACCCTGGTGCATTATGGGGCCCCTTCAGTCGGCCGGCACCCTTTGTGTGCCGGCCATTAGTTTTAATGAAGACGCCGGTCTTCATTGAAGTTAATGCCATCGCCTTCTATCAGCCAGAGATTATCGGACATGTCCGTTCTCTGGCCGGCCGAGCTGTGGGGCAACAGGGATCTCTCGCCCTATGTGGGCACATGCCGATAAGCGGCCGATTTTTCCGCTGCCCGACGGCGCGATCACGCATGCCCGTCGGTCAGGTGAAAAAACGGCCGCTTATCAGTATGTGTATGCCAGGCATAAGGGTGTTGGAGATCTGTGGGTTGAAAGTCAGAGTAGACATACATTATTTTATTTGGTGTGCGTTGGAAGAGAGGTAGTCTTATACGGCGAGAATATACTAAACTCTATATTTTAACTGGAAAAGTTGGGGGTCGTCTTATACGCCGGAAAATACAGTAACAATTACACATAATAAACTCAACAAAAAACAAACCCTCTGTGATTTGTGATGTTGGGTAACAATTAGTGATGAGCGGCATAGGCAATATTCGAATATTCGAATTTCCCAAATAATTCTACTAATATTCGATTCTCTATTCGCGAATATTCACAGCTAGATTCGCAATTACAACCACCTTGTTTAAAATGAATGGTCACATGTGCTATCTATTTTCACATTGCGAATATATATTCGCAATCCATGCCCATAAGCATCCCAATGCAAATATTTGAGATTGCGAATATCCGCCCCCATATTCGCGAATTTAGCGAATTCTCGAATACCCGATATTCGCCGAGTTTATTCGAAATTCGAATATTCGAGCTCAACACTAGTAACAATCTGCTAATGGTCTTCAAATTGGAAGGGGAAACATGTCCCACCCATATCACTACAGAACTTCTTTGAAGTGTTTGTTAAACTGTGGCTAAAAATATCTACTGCTACATACTAATATTGTAAAATATATGTCATCATGTGCTTTTATATATGTAGATATGGAAAAACCTTTAGGTATGGAAAAACATGGGGCTGATTCCATCTGATGATGCTAGTCCAGGGGTGGGCAAAATATCAAATGTGATATTTAAAAAAGGTATATGTATTACAAAAAAATAAATAAATGGAAGCTTTTGATAGAGATTCTCCTCTAGCTGTTATATTCACTTATTGCAGGGAATGAGGGTAGCCAGAGCATTCTTGACACAAAGGTGACAAAGGGCCAAATTAAAAGACTAAAGGGCCAGTTTTGGCCTCTGGGCCTTAGTTTGCCCACATCTGTGCTAGTCCAATCACCTTCCATATTGCTCTGGGTGAGCTGAAAGTCCATGTACATATAGTTTACAATACTTTTCTTAAATTTTAGTGGCTAAGTAGAGAGGATGGTATATATATTCTGATGAATAAGACTAAGTTACAGTAAATCTGTGTTGGCAAAGTACAAATTCACTTTAAAGCCTCAATTAAAACTTACATCCATAAATCTCTTTAAAATTCTGTTCCTCTTCTTATTATGATTTGTGATTACTTGCTGCTTGGAAATGCCTTAAAATATAGTTTTCTCTCATTAGGCATGCTGTTTCCTACCATCTCACTATAAGTTGGTTGGGCTGAGTTATAGCCAACATCCCTCATCACCAACGCCCTCATGTAGACTTGAAGTTGTAGAATGGGAATGTATAAGATTAGTGATAGTTGTGATATTTTAACTTGTTTATTTTTGCAAAGCTTCTAAACCAAAATTACAGGAGGGGTTTTGGAAGCATTACAAAAAAGTATTGTTCTAGCATAGTTGTTCCCAACCTGGGGGCTGCTAGAGATCGCCCCATCTAGGGGCGCACCATCTGTGTCATCCGAGGGGGTAGACACTCTGTGATCTGCTCCAAGCTCCATGCTTCCCCTCTCTCTATATAAGTCCACAAAGTGGAACTGGACCTGGCTGGTGAAATGTAAACAAGCTGCAGACCATTTTTGTAGATGTTTTACAGATTTTTATGGAATGGATGGAATACGTTTTTTTTTTAAATCTGTCTTTGCAAGTTAATTACAAAGCCCCTGAACATGGCTTCATTCTTACAGTTGCTGCAGATATACAGAAGGGTTCTGTGCATGCAAGTTAAGCTCCCATACACCTTAAGATCAATCCATACAATATCCATTAGATCTACCAACAATTGTGTAGTATAGATGCCTCCCTGATAGAATACATAGTGATTGGAAGGTTTAGAAAGGTCCTCATATTACTTTGTTTTGGTAGAACAAAAGTTGATTGTACAGAAATTGTATGGTAAGATTGTAAGATGTATGGGGGTCTTAAGGAAGGAGAGGATGTTAGCCCAGGATGGGAGTATTCTTTTAGTGCAATAGTGTATGTGGGTAGTAGTTGGGGGGGCCTGGCTTGTCTTTGACACAGGCAATAGAGGGCCTTGAGAAAAAAAGGTTGGGAACGACTGCACTAGCACAGGAATTTTTGTACAAATTAAGTCAAAATTAAGGGTCGCAAAAATCCCAACTTGACTTTGAACATAATTTATGCAAAAGCTACATGTGCTAGACCAAAACTTTTTTTGTAATGCTTCCTCTCTCCAGTAATTTTGATGATGAAAGCATGTTCAGGGGCTTAATTCTTATTAAACATTACTTGGTCTAATACTGGTATCTGGAGAACTGCACAGTCATATTAATCACATAATTAGGAAGACTTAAGGATAATTTTTTGCCCTACTAGGCTAGTCTGCCACATCCCAACATACATATATCTCAGGAAAACCAAAAGGTTTTCCTACCATCACCAAGGTGGGAGGGAATATGGGATTTTTTAGGCGGTACTTGAGTTGTGTAAAATAACATACAATGTTTTAATCAATGAAGTGCCATACAGTACATCATACATTTGTTCACAACTCATGTGTTTGTCACATCACCACATCGCGTGTTGTCACAAGAAATCATAGTCTCGACATGTTTTGCAAAAAAATTGCTTCATCAGGAGATATAGTTACAGATAATCTTGTATTATGTGGAGCTATTAAACACATCATACCAGAATATCCAATGTAATTAAAAATTGAGAAGAGAGTATGGTAATAGAAATTGTTAATGCAATGTCTGACCGCCCATCTATTTCTACGACTTTAGTTGGGCCATAAAATAAACATTTCAAGACGCAAGTGGTGAAAACTTTACCTCAGAAAACAAGTAATGGGCTATCATTTTACTAATACTCTCCTACATAAAATTGAATTGTGGTTTATTGATATATAGACATTAAATTCCCAGTCACATTAATTTGCTGTTAAAAAGACACGGTGAGCTTGGACTATAATATGTGTGGCTGGGTGCCAACAAATCAATATCATTTCAAACAGCTTTTGGAGAAAAGAATCGTTTAAACCACAAAGTCTCCAACTGTATAAAATGACCTAAGTGATTTACTTAATCAAACTTCTTATAAAGCCGTAGTCATGCTATACTATGAAACGTATGGACATATTTTATAGATGTATTCTTGTTAATAGCGCTTTTGTACTTTCCAAATTATTCATGAAAGAGGTTCTTGTGCAGTACAACTATTTAAGTCACACTGCCAAATACTCATTTATTTGTCTGTTAGAAGCCATCACAGACAGGGACCCAGCATCTCTCCAGGACAAATACTGATAGTCTGCACCACATCAAAAACTACTTAGTCCCTGGCAGCTGAGATGCTAGTTATTTCTTTCCTTTCATCATTATCTCTGTATGAGCTGCATTCTATTTTTGAATTAATAAGTGCAATAACAACTGACATAAAAAGCTTACAAGCTGTATTCTTAGTTCCTGGAGGGGATTTATCCAGGGACTCCAAAGTTGCAAGGCAAAAGTGCTAAACCATTTAGCCACTGTTTTGAATGAGGCCCTAGCTTCAGTTCCCTCCAGAGATATCATCTACATCTTCTTTAATAGTCTACTTGTCTTCCTGTGCTTTTTTATGCACAAATAACCTACAGGTACAGCTATAGCCCATTTAATTAGAAACTTTCCCAAAACTTCACAAAGCCTAAAACTCCATGAATGGGGAGTTAATTAAAATTAAACTCTTTTGGTGTGTGGAAACAAGTTGAAGCTCTGTTGACTTCTGCTTGCGCAGAATAGAATATGGTATTATTTGCCTAGTGATTTTTTACAGTATATACTTAGATCCCCTAATGAGTGTCAACTCACTAGCAAGTGAACAGCCTAAACCAGTGTAATTTTTTTCAACTATATAGAGCTTGAAAAGCTCTTGCTCTTGCCCTCCTATCCCATACCCCCCAGGTTGGTCAGTTCTTTATCTAGAAATGTTTGACAATCGCTAACTTATAAGGTTATAAAACAGGGAAAATATATCAAAGCATATGTTTAATCTTGAGGGGGTTGTTTCTTTTTTTGCTGTGACATACACTTATCTAAACAATCTATTTCAAATGTGCACCTCTAAAAATGACATTCTATTTAAAAATCCTACTCTGCATTACACCTTAACCGTTGTGCTATGGAAAAAAGGAATCAATTGAGCTACAGACAAAACCATTCTTTGTGATGCATTAACAGCTCCATGCATTGATCTGGTTGCACTCCATAGCCATGAAAATTCAAAGTCACCGTTTAAAAAGAAAATCAATTAAACTATCTGCTTTAACAGAAATGTCTAACTCATTCTAATCAGTGACATGTTGCTGCACACAGGGCCCAGTGGATTTGCTTTCACAGAAGGATTGCTCCATTGAATCTGATGACCACAGAAAACTAATTCCAATAGTATGTGTGTTTTTAAATCTTCATGATCATAGGTGACCATGAACATAGGTGACTGTTTTATTGAGGTGAAGTTCCACTGCTGTGTAAAAGATCAAAGTAATCGGAGTGAACGCTAATGTTCTGTGAATAATCAATACATGAAAAGCACATACAGGAGTTATATTGTTAACCTAAATTATTGATTTTGCAAGTTATTTCTTACAAACTGGCTACACTAGAATTTCACGCAAATGAAATAGGCATATGCAAGTGCTGGTAAATTTTGAACTAAGCAATTCTCACAGCTCTTCGAGACCTAAGCAGGTAACCTTCTTTTTCTCTGCTACAGTTAAGCTGGGAACCTGTTTTCGAGCGGGATTGATTGGGATATCAGGGATAACGGACATGACCGTTAACCATGGTCCATGTCCATTGCTTTGCATTATTGGGCAGCAGGGAACCTCGAACGGCTCCAATATCGAGCTCCCTGCTTTAACGGCAACAGCCAGGTCACACCTCACTTCTCCAATTTGTAAATACTCAAAGAAAGTAGAAATGTACCCATGTGCTCTCATAGCTCTCTTTTCCTATAAATATATTACTTGCCACCAAGATGGTTTGAAGCATACCGAATAACTCCCATTGCTCTCCCTTCTTCTCTCAGTTTTACTGCTAACTGGGTCATATGGAAGTTTAATGGCAAGTTGGATTTTGGTACTTGCACTCCTCTACAGGAGTGTAAAGTCAAATGCAATTAATTGTTTTCTAAACTAGGGATGAAACAATCCCAACTTGCTATGCGAATAAGTCCAGCCTTTCTGTAGGGCTTCACCAGTTCCCTGGGTTAAGATATCAACATGAAACAATTCTATAGCAATTAAAACAGACAAAGGGACATGGAAATGGATCTGCTAGTATTCCTCATAATAGATTAAGTGGATGGTTCACAAGACACATACCGGAACATGACTTTGAATTGTAACAGCTCTTAGGAGGAGACCACCAACCATTATGACACATAGTAGATGGTTTGTCTATAGGAATAAAGGTAATTCTTTGTGGAAACTGGGGGTTATAGGAGCAGCGAACAACTCCCAAAGACATCACAGAAAGATCTCTGAGAAGTAATTATTGTTATGTATGTATAAGACTTGGTGATGCTGGCAGTCCATATTTATAATAATGAGATATATTAATAATACAGGTATTATATAAAATACAATGTACAATGTGTTTGTGTTAGCCATGTACCATGTACATTCTCACTAACTTATTACAGAATGTGTGAAATTCTCAGTTAAATTACTTTTCTTGATGTACACCTACATATTTCCAGCTCTAAAAATCCATGGACCAAACTTTAATTATGCTTGTAATTGAGAACAGGCCTGATACCACACAAGGGCAGAATGACCCTAAGAATTTTCCAATTAAATCAAATAATAATTAACTTCTTATCTAGTGGGAGATATGATGGCTCATTGGAAGAACTCCCTTCACCTGACCGATACCAAGAAGAAACGTAATGAACACACTTTAATAAGCATTCAGGAAAGCTGTCCTTGGACACGATGGAAAGAAGACAAGGAATTATCTAATCAAAGGCACAGATGATGAATTCTAAATGCTGAGGACTGCATTTTAGTCTTGCTTAAGCAGAGACCAGAGTATTTGTGAACTCAAGTAGCAGCTAGAATAGAACTGTGTAAATAATATATTCTTTCCAAATAAAACATTACAGTAACTTGGTTATATTTCTATAGAGAAAATGCAAACTGTGAATTCTGTGACTTGATTGTCAACAACTGCAATAACACTTTCCTTGAGTCCCTTTAAGGCCAAGATTTACCCAAGATGAGATCGTATACCAGGGGTGGGCAAACCTTTTGACATAGGGGCCAGAACAAAATCCAGTAAGGATTAGGTGCCCCAAGTCCTCCCAGCCAGATCAGGAAATTTCAACAGATTTCATTGTACTCTGTTTACGTTTTCCGGATCACTTAAAAAAAAATAAGAATACGGCAAGGGAGATTAAAAAAAAGAAAAAATATAGAAAATTATAGAAAAAAATATAGGCTTGGATAATCAACCTGAACATTTCATTGCAGACAAGGCAAACCACGGCCTCCACAAGGCCTTGTCACAGATCAGTGTCCCCCAGCAATCTGTAACTGTAGATGTGCCTTCTACCAGTTCTGCTGTTTCACTTCCTAAACATCAGAGGACACAGACTTTTCAAAAATCATCCCCCTCTGCTGGTGGTAGGGATTATTGTATTTGATGTGGCTCCTGCTATCTGCTGGGTGTTCTTATATCTGCTTGCACTCCTTATCACTCTGAACACCTGTCTAATCAAGTCATATATGATCATGTTTTAGGAAGCTTTAGGCAACAGAAAACTGCCTAGGGAAAAAGGTCTTTCAGTCTCTGCTACTCAGGCTCTTCTCGTATCTTCTGTTGTATCGTTACTGACCCCTGGACCTACTTGTGTGCCGCCTGACCTAACTTATTGCCGGCCTATCTGGCTTTGCCTCTGCCTGCTGCTTCTGTACCTCATCTTGGAATTCCTTCTGTCAGTAAGTGTAACTAGGGTTCGCATCCTGGGAGTCTCCCGCAGCAAAGCCCATCATTCCTTGTGGTGTGCTCTGGTGAATACTGGGGGGCTCCTTAGACTCTGCGCCTTGGTTTATACTTATCTGGTGACATGGTGGCTCCACTGCTCACATGGAACACTGTGACAGACCTGAATAATCATCCTCTAGGCATTATGTCATGAGGGAATGAGCTGAGAGGAACAAGAGTATCTTGACACCATTGTGACAACGGGCAGATTATAAGACTAAACGGCCCAGATATGGCCCGCAAGCTGTAGCTTGTACGCATCTGTTACTATAACATCCTTTTTAATTCAAATTAATTGAATTACAAACATTAAAAAAAGCTTAAGAAGTTTCTCATTGGGCAACATTAGTTCTTCTATGGTTGTGTTTTTTTAATGTCTTGAAACTATGCTGCACAGTTTTGGACAGCATAGGTTATTTTTCCATTACTAAACTTTTCTGATATACATTTTGGTCTGTGTTTTTGTCTTAGTAGGTTATTGTCAAATCCTGGCACTCTCGTCCCGGATCACCAGTAAAGCTCCCTGGATTTAGACCTGCAGTCATTAATTCTTTATTACTGTAAGTCAGGGGTGTAAACAGCAAATTAATTGCAATTCTAAGAAACAAACACTACGACATCCTTGTGTGCAAAAATCAATGGGAAGATTTGTATTTCAGTTCAAAAAGCAGAATTATAGTGTTTGCAATAGTAAATAATAGTATTATAATAGTACCCCAGATTGAATAAAACAATTTAATTACTCACTAACAAGATTTGCATGTTATCTGAACCATTAACGTATTCATTTGTTACAATAATACCGAAAGCTGCAGATAGCAAGTTTATGCCAGATTTGTGAAGAAGTCAAAGTGACATATTTAATGAAATATTTCCTACTGAAATGTATTGTTGTGAAAGTAAATTCAAATTTAGGGTATCATAAAAAAATGAGGTGTCTTTAAAAACACATTTTGGCAACTATAATTTTCAATATTGAAAATATTTTTTCTTTACTTGGAATATTGAGTGTCCATTCACTTTGATGCATTTTTCCAACATTTTTATGGAAAAGTGCCACTTCTGTGAAGAGCTGAACAAACATCGATTACAACACCCGGAACACAAATTATAAGGAGAACAAAAAAGTAACATGTTTATCATAACTAAACGCCCCTGTTGTTCCAGACAGTCCTGGCTGCTGATATTGTTTCCATGTGACAGTCAATATATTGTCATTCTTTATCCCAACAGCAAGCTCTTTGTTTATTCATGACTAGTTATGGCCAAATTTGGTTAGGTCTGTCCGCAAACAGAAGTCCGATGTCCGCCTGTTCGCGGGAAGATTCTAATTTGCCGCCTGTTTTCAGGGAATTTGAATCGAAAAAACCTGGAATCCACAGTTCTGGTTTCGATATCCGGACATGACGTCACTGACGTCACTTCTGGTTTAAGCCGTTTTTCTTTCACTCCTGATCCGGCCAACGGAAGAATAGTAACCTTCTTACAGCCGGTGAACTGTTGAACTGTTATGTTCGGGGCCAAACTGTCCGCCTTGTGGACAGTTTGGCCATCGCTATTCATGACAGGTTTACTGTGGTTGGCAAAGGACTTCCACCCAAAACTCTGCCAACTGATCCTACTGAACACTAAAGCGCAGAGTACAGACACTAAGATATGGGCCAAATCGATGGCCGCTTCAAGCGATGTATGCACTCACGGCCATCTATCTGGCCAATATGATATGTGCCCATTGATGTTTTCAAGCAGGACAAATCAATCCCGTTCGAAAACAGCCATATCGGACATGACCGCAAATACAGCCGATGTCCGACCGCTGGTCTCCAGGCAAAGCATCAGCTGAGCGCGGGAGAGCAGAGCGGTCTCTCCCCAGCTCCGCTGAGATCTAACAGCAGCGTGATGACGTCATCACGCTGCTGTAGGGTACATCGGACGGCTCGAATATCGAGCCGTCTGTACCCTGCTTAAGTGTGACTTACTAAGGAGAGACCTAATTGCCGGTGTTCAAACAGCCCCTGTAACCAGGAAGTGATGTTATCTGTAATCAGGAGGTTATGTTATGCTGGTATTCACATGGTTGGAGTTACATGTAGACACGGCAACTCCTGTCATTGTAGGAGATCACTACTTCATGGTAAGCCTCCATTCTCCCTACAATTTTTTGAGTATGAGTTTGAGTAATTATGTATCTTATCTTATCTTTTTTTTTTTTTTTTTTCATTAAAGTCTTATCTTTTACCATAAACAGAACTTAATCACTTACTTTTTACTACTTGTATTTAATGTCTGACTCTAGGGTTAGACTCTAGTAAAATCCTCTGGTATATAAAAATTCTTTAATATAAGGTATAGGATGAAAATATATATTTATATTCATATAATAACTTCTTTTTGTGTCATTTTGTTCCATACTGTCATTCCAGCAAGCCAGTGCTACTATATAATGAAAAACGTTTTTGTCTACGTTTATTCAGAATGTCTCAGAAGTAAACACACTGTAATCTATGATCCGGATGATAAAAAAGAATCAGGATTTTATTAAAAACAGGAAGATAAATGTATTAATTAATATAAAGCCTGACTTCCACAAAGTATAAAAGTCTGTTCATATCTACTGTTGGCAACCAAAACATGGTGATGACTTGCATTAGGAATTTAGACAAACCAATGTAACAGTCTGGTGGGACTCATTGGTGGCTGCAACATTCTAAAACTAATACATGACACAAGGTTGATGTATGATTGAAAGATATGCCAGGTTTTGTTAATTTTCTACATATCCACTGAGCTGTGCGAGCCCCCCATAGCACTGTGGCAAAAGGACATCTTTTTTTATTCAGCATCCCATACTGTTTACTACATAATTAGCAGACCAATTAGCTGCTAACAAGTCACTTAGACACCCAGTTAGCACAGCTATAATTCAGGCTTTTTAATATGTTTATAATTGTTTCCAGCATTCTCAGTGAAGAGCAAAAGCTAATGAAAGTGAGGCAAATGTATGCAAATGGCAGTCTAATAAGTTTTAGCTATGGGCAGTCTAGTTGCCAGACCTCTTTCTGCTTTCAGACCACCCTTTGTGTAAGCAGATGCCAGAGTCTCAATTCTCAACAGCTTCATAATGTCATTGTTTGCACATCTCATATACAGTTCGCTGGCAAGAAATTACAATCCTGGCATGCATTACTTGGTCAGTCTTTCAAGCTCTGTTCATTTCCCTTGGCTACTGCAGTTGATGAAAGCGTTTTCTATACTAGCGGTGAAAACATCTGCCTTGGGTGCAAATTCTTACTATGGTTTTTACCGACAATGATTGAGAAACAAGACAGGTCTGGAGCTGAATGCAAGAAAAAAAAACCCACACACAGAATGTCTAATACAAAGATGACAAGAATGGAATCCTTCTGTGGAGGGTTTTTATATTTCATCCGGAATCAGTCCACAGTATATTGAGAAGCCCACCTAGAAAAACAAGCTTGTCTCACAAATAAGTGTTTGATATGGTAGAACATGCACGCAGAAGATCAGCAGCATAACATTTACAATATATATTATCTGGGCCTGTTTTTTGTTAAAATATAATTGGTGGTTGTTGGTCACATCACTAGGTTTGGTGTCACCTGGTGCCAGAAACCGATGTATTGTGCAATGTAAAACTATATATATATATACTGACCCTTTTACAAATCTGTGTCACTATAATGATACTACCGCAGTGTTTTATCCAAGAAAATATATAATTTCCAGTTGGTTCATCCATTGCTAATGTGAGGAAGCATGTCACCTGAAACGACTTGTGCTATTAAGAAGCTATTCTAGCTATACAAAAAAAAAAGACAACTGGAAATTGTTGCAAAGAAAAAGAAAATATACTGTTGAAAAAAGTAATAAGCTTTCTACATCACTAATCTGCTGCCATCCTGGCTTTTACCAACATTTCCTGAAACTGAAGTTCCATCAAATCTCTGCATAAAATATACATTGTGCAATTATTGTGCATACATACAAATAGGGTGCCTAATAAAATTTTGAAATAAGTTGTAGTTGAATTATTTATTTTAGTGTTCCAGTAATCCATCAAAAAATGTTATACCTTTTGTTGTATTGCTGGTCTATTGGTGAGCTACCAGTTTAACCATGACTCCGCCTAATAGATCATTCAATCATGGTCTCTTCCTTCAAAGCAGACTGGGATTTCAAGTGCTGTTCAAGCTCTTTGAAGAAGCCCCAAGAAACTGGCAACGTGGAGGATCACAGATGCAGTGGTAATTTAGTGCATCACATGAAAGACGCATCAAGCTCATTACCCTTTGAAATCAGAAAAAAGTCCATCAGTGCCATCAGCTCTGAACCAGTGGGACCCAGGTCCCCCCATCTACTGTCCTGGGAAGTCTGGCCAGAAGTGGTCTTCATGGAAGAGTTGCAGCTGACGTGGAAACAAGCGACTCAAGTAGACACAAAAACATAGGAACTGGGGTGCAGAACAATGGCGGCAGTGCTCTGGACAGATGTGCTCCAGACTGATGGTCCAATAATGAGTGTCTGCAGGCAACAGTGAAGCATGGTGGAAGTTCCTTGAATGTTTGGGGGCTGCATTTCTGAGTTGGAGATTGCTCAGGATGAATTGTCTTTTTTTAATGCTTAGCAATACAGGCAGCTACTTATCCATCAGGGAGGCGTATGATTGGCCACACATTTATTTTGCACCAGGACAATGACCCAATACATACAGCAAAGGCCATTTAGAACTATCTTTAGCATAAAGAAGAACAAGAAGTCCTGGAAATTATGGCATGGCCCCCACAGAGCCCTGATCTCAACATCATCGAGTGTGAGACAGAAGGATGTGAGGAAGTCAACATTCACAGAAGATCTGTGCTTAGTTCTCCAAGATCTTTGAAACAACCTACCAGCCTTGAAGTTCCTTCAAAATTTGTGTGCAAGTGTATCTAGAAGAATTGATGCTGTTTTGAAGGCAAATATTGATTTGATTTAGATTTCTCTTTTGTTCATTCACTGCATTTGTTGATTGATGAAAATAAATGATAAACAACATTTTTGAAACCATTCTTTGTTCACACTTGCCTAAAACATTTGCACAGTACTGTATGACTCTAGCAGTAGTTACACACCATACTGTAGAATATCACATCAGCAATGGCATACAATGTATAAACACTAGAGACCCCAGTAGAATATAAAGCACTGCTTTCATGGGAAAACTTTAAATGGGAGAAGTACCAAACAGCTTTGAGAATCGTTATACTCTGACAGTAAGTAAGGCTTCCCATCTATAGAGATACTGCTATCTCTTCTAAATATGATTAGAAAAAGTCAGGGAGCATGATCAGACAATTTATGCTGTGTGATCTAAGAGCCAATTATAGTCATTAATAACACACTGTAAACTCATTAAATTCAATGTAATGTCTTTGCTGGGAGTTACAAAACAAATTCTGTAATGTATCGAGAATATGCCTCTAATTACCCTTAATCAAAACACGGTAATGTGGTTTTCAGGAAAACAGAGCATGTTGCTGAAAATTTTTTAAGGGCTTGTAATCTGTTTTCTCCCACTCACCTTTTAAGGAAGCTTTTATTTGTATAACACCCTACTTGTGTTTCCATTGTACACTTAATTAACAAAACACCTTTTGCCCTATGTGTTGAGTTGTCACAACATCACTCCACTGGGTAACAGCAAATAGTCAGTGTTTTGCAAGTGAACGCTGCCTAGCACTCTCAGTACCAGAACAAAGTGGGATAGGGCGGACAGTGGGAAATCCATTATATTAACCCTGGAGCAACTTGTAATGGAAAAAACAATATTTCATAGATTGTGTGGAAGGCTCTCCACTATGGCAGGCTCTGTCCTGCCATAGTGGAGCCTTACCCTAATAATTCACCCTAACAATGGCATCACTCCCTTTTTAATTATTTTTTATTTCAGTATAACAAGGTGTATAATACAGATACAGTGCAAAGAAATCACAGAACTGTGAGATAACAAATCAAAATGGCTATGTCATAAAGTTCATGGCAGGGAGGTCCCCCCCCCCCCCCCCCCCCCCCCCCCCCCCCGCCCCCCAATGTTCCCAGTCATGGTAAAGTCCAGCTATCCTTGCATATTTCAAAAATAGTGATGAGCGGCATAGGCAATATTTGAATTTGCGATATCTTGTGAATAATTCTACTAATATTTGTCAATATGAAATTCGAGCGTATAGCCATGCATTTTTTTTGCATTGCGATGATATAATCACAATGCATGGCCATAAGAGTTCCAGTATATAATATCACGAATATTCGAAATTGCGACCATATTTGCAAAATTTGCGAATTCTTGAATAGCCGATATTCGTTGAATATATGTATATGACTTCATCAGGCACAGCCGCTAGTGCTAGTGATGGGATCCGATCTGAAATATCCGCCATGTCGGATCACTGTGTGTTTTTTTTGTCAATATGACCAGTTGGCGCACCCGATTCCCTGCCGACCCGATCACCGATCAGATACAGGAACGCGCACGGCATTCAATCGGCTGTCGAATCGGTCAGGAATTGGCCCGTCTATGACCAGCTATACACTTGGGTATCTGTAAAATTGTATAACAAGAACCTTTCCCAAATATTAAAGAAGGTGTTTGTGCGCGAATCCTTGGCCTGAGCAGTAAACAATCAAAATACTTGTAGGCGTGTATAATTTGCTGTAATTCTGGTACGGTGGGTGAAGCAGAGGAGAGCCAACATGATCACCCTTTTGGCTCCCAACAAGAAAATATGCTCCCATCTAGAAAGGCAGGGGATCTGGGCTTTATCAATTACTTGAGAGGGATGTAGTAGGTGGGTTGCTCAATTCACACTTCTGGAGAAGCCAGTAACTTGATTTGCATGTCCTTTCCTGTTCCCAGAACATGGTATATATAGATGGACAGGACCACAGCAGGTGCAGCAGGCAAATCCAATCCACATTTGGGGCAGATGGTCAACCTGTGGGCATTGCTGATCGCTAGACAAACATTAAAGGCACCATAAGCCAAATGGATTATTTTAAGTTGTGTTCCCCTCCATGATTACATGATTGCAAATATATTCACGGACAAAATCCCTTCCCTTCTGAATAATACCAAAGGTGTCATCTACCGATATATCTAATAGCCTGGCCTACTTCCATACAAAGGAGCCACTCCCTTAATAAATACTTTGAAGGGTCTTTCCTTCAGTGTCTAATCCTGCGATAGGGTGATAGGTGTGTGGCATAAAGTATAAAGAATCCTGGAGGGCATCAGGTTATTTAAAAAAAATATAGAACCCGTTTATTATTGTTGTTTTTACTATATGAGCTCTTTCTATCAGAAATGGGGCTCAGATGTAAGGAAAGGTAGGTGTCAACTATAGTGATATGTGGCATTGCTTGTTCAACATACCTGTCACCCGGCATTCAGTAAAAACATAAACCAATTATAAGCTAAACATGAATAATAATGAGAAAACCAGCATCCTGCTAAATCTATCATCGTTAAGTTTTAAATTTAATCAGAACAAGAAAATGAATAAATCAGTAGAACGGTAGACCCCTCGGTAGAACGGTAGAAAATTAACTATTCCAACTCCAGCTAGGGCACTAACACAAAACTTAACTAGCCAAACTCTAGCTATTTGTTTCCTTTTTGTAATATCACAATCAACATGTATTGGCCAGAAAAGCAAGCTGGCTGAGACGCCCAGGGGCACATGTTAAGATAACATTAAATTTAAGTAGAGTTAAGTTCGACTTAAAACGATCAATTTTTAGTCGATTGATTGAGAATTGAGTTTTGCCCACCTGGTTAAATCGACTTAATCCGATCAAAATTGAGTGAAAATTCAGTCGTTTTTTGATCGGACTGGATGGTAAATTTTGATCGGTCGATTGAAAATTGGTGTGTGGTCAATTTTTGATCGATTTTTTTTCTACCTATTCTACCTCACTTCTGATTGAAATTTCAATCGGACTATTTTGGATCGATTGTTATGTCGATTGAAAAAAAAAAAATTGATCAAAAATCTTGTACTACATATGGGGCATGATACAATCGACATACAATTTTATACCGACTTAAAAAATTATCGTTTTAAGTTGAGTGATTGAAAATCTGACCCGTGTATTGCCTGCTTTAATCATCCAGGAATCTACAGTATTGAAAAGTGGGTAAAGGTGGATACATCCTTCCTCTTAAATTGCACTGAATTTTCAGTAGGGAGATTAAAGGCTAGTTCTCGGGTGTTGAACCCATAGTCAAGGACCTATATATATATATATATATATA
>CM070033.1:104902788-104945487 GCA_036250615.1 Ptychadena robeensis | reverse complement strand
GGGGGGGGGGGCGGTCTCAGAGAAATCACACCCACCTGCTGTAAGAAAAAGTATCGATTGCAGATCTCCGCAGTGCCGATACTACGGAGTGACCTACGAGGTGGTAGGTCCGCTTTAACCTCCCTGGTGTTACATAGTGGTACATAGGAACTTTGTTTTTACATTTACTGCCCCTCCCCATTGTTGGCTGTATGCCATGGCATAATCATGTATTGTGGAAAAGAGCTGGGAAGCCCCCACTGGGCTGATGAGACACTGAAACATTAGCATGCCACTTGTATGCAGACTAATGCTAGGCATACACATGCCGATAAGCAGCCGATTTTTATCCTGACCGACGGACGTGCGCGCTCGCGCCGTCGGTCAGGTTAAAAATCGGCCGCTTATCGGCATGTGCCCACAGCTCGGCCGGCCAGAGAACGGACATGTCTGATCTTCTCTGGCCGATGCAAGCTGAGGCAAGCCGATGGCATAAGCTGCAATGAAGACGGCGTCTACACACATCGGCGTGTGTATGGCAGGCTTTAAACTGAGCTAAACAACCGCAGCAGCTAATGCTAAAGTTTAGTCTGCCCATATTTGTATTGAAATGTCAGCATCTCATTGAAAAATACCACGTCCTCACCTATTGTTATAGGGTACTTCAAGTAGCACACACATACAAAAAATAAAAAAAATATTATCAAGTATAATATAATCCTATATCCATGGATGTACAAAAGCAACAGTGTTTTCAATATGTAATATCTAAATCCACATAGAAGGCAGTTATCTTCTTGATCCCCCATGGTCCTTCAGTCACAGGACAGCATTGTTTCTTTATCTTGTCTTGGTGCAAGACACGTGTTAGCATTTTGTCAAGCAAAGAACACGATACCAAGCATCACATTTTACTGATAAAGATGGTTTCTAGAGACAGTTGCACAGATAAGCAGAACTGTCGATGTCTAAATTGTTAATTATCTTGTTGTCTAATCCTTGCCCACAACAGGGATTATACAGCTGTACCCATCAGACAAGTGCACGCATGAATCTTTTATGCAGAAAATCTTGCTAGTTACTTACCATATCAGTAACAAAAACTCTAAAAGTGTTTGAGGGGAAAAAAAGTTTGCGAAACCTGATACAATGGTAATTTGACAACCGTTTACAGCAGATCTGAATATTTAGCAAAAGTAGTTTATTTTGCACAAAAATTACATCTCACAAGCAACATTTTGCAATTTTTCTTTCTCTTCACAAGGTTGATTTTATAAAGGCAATATAATGCTAACCAGACACAAAATCCTTACTTTTATAGCCTTTTAAGTTTCATATATGGCCTTAGTACATTTATGTAAGAAAATTATTGTTGTAGTATGCTGTTGGATCACAATGGGGTGGTTGGTTTAAAATGTTAGAATTTAGGGCTAGGTTCATACACTTTCATCCAGTCTGCATTTAAAGCAGCCTGGGCCCCCCTGCTGTCCATGGGTGTAAAAAATTAAATAAATAAAAAATAACATAAAAAAGCATTTGGAGCGAATCTCCTTCTTAATGTAGATAGAGTCATTTAATATATTCATTTATATTGAATTGTTAAAAACCAATTATGAGGGGTTCCCCTCAATCCATAACCAGACCCTCATTTGACCCCCCCCCCCCCCCCCCCCCCCCTAGAATGAGTGGGCCCTCACTACTGGTCGTACAAGAATCAGGTATCGCATCAGGTTAATTATGCAGTCAGAGACACCTGACATGCAATGTGCCTGGAAACTAGCCCCTAAATACTCATTCAGCATGGAAACATCATCCTCAAAAAGTCCCCACCCTCAGATATCTACATCCTTGGGTCATGTTGTGTGGATAAGGCCTTGTATATTATTGAGGGTTCTCCCCCTGAAGTTATGCTATTGGCCCTGGTTGTGCTAAGGTGGGGAGCATTCCCCCTCCCCTGGCTGGCCGGTCTTCTGAAGGGTCAGCTATTGCTTGGCCTTACCAGACTTTACCTGGCTCAATTCCTAGTGGGGGGCTGAAATGGTGTGCAGTGAGCTTTCCATGACTAATCCAGGCATCTGGTTATGGATTGGGAAGACTCCATTACAGAAGCTGTACAATGCTCAAAAAACATTCCTATTGAAGGCAGGGGACATTTCAGAAGGGCTCCAGTCATCCCCTGATTTCATTGGATGTGGCCGCCATGTTTGGGATGCGGATGGCGGCGCAATGCGGCTCAGTAAACCGCATCTATGGAGACTGACCTATTGGAGACAATGGGAGAGGTTGGGTGCGTTTTAAGACACTCCCAAAGCGCCCTAGTGGAGCTTTAGTCTAAAAAGTGAAATGGAACAGATATCCTTGTTACAGGGGAAATATATATCTCAGTCCCAGACTCAAATATGATATGTCCAGTAATCAGTGTGTTCCTCGTTAAGCATATCAAAAGCTAAGATAGGGCTCACTGTAAGCAGTTAGTCAACATTCAGTGATGGGGGAGAACGACAATTCATATAAAAAGACAAACTGGAAGCTTGCACTTTCTCTCTCCTTCCTGGACCCCAGTGGTAACATGGCTTCAAGAGCACGCTAAGTACATCTGGTTATATGTGTGTATGCATATAAGTATAATATCCTAGTAGACTTTCTATGTGTACATATAGATATTTGTAGTCTGCTATTGTATACCTGTTGATAGACTAATAGATGCTGTTTATGCATGAGTCTCTGTATGTACATGTAGTAATGGTCAGTTTTGGGTAGAAGTGTTAATCCTGTATATATTATACATGGTATAGTCTGGATATATTGTATATACATACACCTTATAAGCCATATTGTTTCGAAGCCGGGGTGCAGGAATCGAGGCTGCTGGGTGTGCTGTATTCTGTGTATTGTGTTATCGTAGTGTTGATATATATTTTGTTACTAGTAGTGTCTGTAACTTTGTGTAATGTCCATTGCTTTGTCATCTCTATGTTATCAGTAAACCATTTTTATATATAAGCATCTGTATGGGTTCTATGTTACTGATGAATACATGAAGGACTGGATGGTCGGACAGGGTAACCAGGTTATATAACAAACAAAGGTGGCCATATTCCCCCAAACACCAAGGAGTGTAGAACTCCCCTTTATCAATCCTCATTTATCATGACTGTTCTAAGGTATATAGTCAGAAGGTCACTAGCCAGAATGTGCTAAACTTGTAATGTTCATAATAATTTGGTGAGAGCAATTTTTTCCAAACAGTACGGCATTATTCATAGTAAAATTGATAACAGGACATGAAAACATAAATGCTTTCACTTCATTTAAAAATAATAGACATGACATGAGAATTGAAAGCTATTTTATGTTTATTGTAACAAAAAGAAAAGGGTAAAAAAAAACAGTTTTGATTGTTAACTAGAATATAATCTGTTTTATAATCATATTTTCCTGTGATCATGAGCCTTCCAGATGGGTTATATATAGTAAACTAAATATACCTTCACCCTAGATTTAATAATATATATTTATATACTGTACATTTTACCAGGCATGAATATTATGATCTACCACATAAACAGTTAAAATCTACCAAACCTCATATCTTAAGTCCCCGACTGATGAATACATTTTCTCCTTGAAAGGGGAAATCAGCGGGAAGGTGAAAAGTAACTGCTGCTTTCTGTAATGACTTAGGTCCCCTTCCTGCTGGGATATCTGCAAGTCGTACAGCCTTCCAGTTCAGCCCATAAAACCTTCTTCTGCTTCCATTATGGCTTCTTCTAGATAGAAATGAATGGAATGCCATTCAAACCTGGCCCTGGAGTTTGGCAGGAGATAAAACTCCATGTGGTTTCAGGATGGCAGGATTGCATTAAGGCAATGTTTGTTGCTAAGCACAAGTCTTAGAATGCTGAGAGCTATCTATTACACAGGCAAATGCATTCATTAGTTTTTACTCTTTACTCGTCTGAGAACTCCACAAGGTCCTATACATATCCAAACAGCAAGGTAATATAACCACAATCAAATAAATAAACAGAACTAATGCCCAAAAAATGTAAATAACGTATCAATATCTCATTGCAAAAAGAAAAAACAAGGATTTACCAACTCTCTACCTCTTTATGTTTGCTGCCTGATGTTGTTCATGTTGTATGTAGTGATGAGCAGCATAGGCTATATTTGCGACATTTTGCAAATCTAGTGGCAGAATGTGAAATAGCAGCAAAGATTGTAAACGCAATGCATGGTACTTTCCCCAGAATCTCCAATATTTAAGATTACTAAAACATAACACTATATTCAAGATCTTTGCATATTGCCAATATTGGCAATAAAAACTTGTTATTCTAATATTCACACTCAACAGTAGACATAAAAGACAAAGACAAAGCATTTAAGGGTATTTAAGGGTATCATTTAAGGGAATTCCACACTGCTTAGCCAGTGCACCCAAACCGTTTTGGGTGGAACTCTTAACAGTTCTTTATAACAAACAATATTCTGATGCTTATTTACAGATATGAGTACAAGCACACCATATGACCAACTGTTAAAGAACAGATAATGCTTACCTGAACTTGCAAGATTTTACTACTCTAGGAAATAAAGTCTTCTCCATTATTTTATACCATAGTCCTCTATTATTCAGTGTCTAATTACGGACTATGTTGACCCAGCATTTCTATTTCACACTACATAACTTTTTATAGGAAAGAGTTAAGTAGAGTAATGGAAAGGAAACTGGGCAGTGGGAATTTTTAAGTAAAAATTTCGACTTTTTCACCGAAAATTCGCATAGTCGAATTTTGATGGGGTCATTTCGACTTTTCGCCGAAAAAGTCGAAAATCAGCCTGATATTTCGACTGAAATCGAAATTTCAACATAAAAAATAACTTTGCTTTTGATTTGTCGTGCCGCTATTTCGCGTGCGAGTATCGCCATTTTATTTAAAATTTTCGCATGCGGGAGTGATTGGAAAAGTCGCTTTGGCGGAAATTCGCATTGGCGAAAATTCGCATGGTGCTAGCTAACTTTGTCAGCTTATTGCAAAGCCCCTGAAAATGGTATCCTCACAAAAATTGCTGAGAAGGTTGTAGAGAAGGTTTGGGCCTAAACATTTGAAAACAATAAGTTTTGCTCTAACATGTCAAGTTTGTGTATAAATTGGGTTTAAATCTCAGCTCTTAATGTAAAGCTCTGCTACTATGTACACTGATTCTTCTATTATAGCTCAAGCTCATACATCAAATCCAAATTTTCCACCTTATGTGAATTTTTAACCTTATGCGAATTTTATGCTTTATGCAAATTTTTGGCGTTATGCGAATTTTCGACTTCGACTAGAAAAAATTTCGCAGTCGAATCAAAATTCAATTGGGAAACTCGAAATTTAAGTAGAATAAAATTTTATTCATTTCGACCATCTCTACACAGAACCGAATCGGGTTCCTTTTTATACAATATCAAAGCCTAATATCAAACAAGCTCTCTACAGATCTCTACAGGATAAACCAGAAATGTGAAATGCAACCTTAACCTAACAATGTCCAGCAATACTGGCATTACTTCTAATGATGGGGGACTGCTGAGCTGCAGAAATGGATTGAATGTGTATTCATTTGTAATTGAATATTAATATACAACTGAACTAAGCTCTCTGGATTGGTGTTTTTGGTAAATAGTGCAGCGTTATCAAACTCCAGTCCTCAAGGACCAGATCCATGCAGGTTTTTATCATTTTAACAGTTGCCAATAAAATTAGGTCAGGTGTACCTTAACCACCTAGCGGCATTCCTGATTGTGGCTTGGGGTTAATTTTCCCAAAAGCAGTAACTTGGGTTGTGTCTATGCCTGTATTCTATGACAGACGTAGGCATCCCAAGTCCACACATGATGCCTATTTTTTTTAATTACATATTACTAAGTTATCAGGATCTTAATAAGTAATTGGGACCACCAATGGGTTAAAAATAGTCACAAAATGGCTGTTAATGACAAAACCTGGTCTTTATGTAGCCTTTGAAGACTGGAGTTGGACAAAGTTGATGTAGCTAGTCAACTGAATGGCAGCTCTGAGGCTGCTGACATCACATGCATGATGGCTGCACACATCAACCACTTCAATGCTTTTGTTTAATGACACAAGAGCAGGTAAACATTGTACATGGAATATGTAAATTGAACCTACAATCATTAAAGGATTTTCTAGATATTAATAGGTCTGGCAACTGGGCCTCTTTAACATATATGAGCATCAGGCTTTTAAGTAAAAATTTGCATAATTGTAGCCTACTGACATGGGCAACAAAAAGGGGGAGTTTTCTATCGCATAATTAACTTCTTTTTTTTTTCTACAGTAGCTGTCTAAAAATATTTTTCGGCATATTTTGTGAGACAGTCTTTCAGAAAAACTGAAGTACACAATAACCCTGAATAATAAGCATCCACTGCATAGAATTTCTAGGTAGTTGAGCATCTGCATTTCTTAGATTACATACAAAAATACTTGCTTTAGCTTGACACCAAAGCAACCCCCGTACAATATTTCTCAGTCTGCCTTTCACTCTGTCAGCATATCTGTTTAAAAGACCTTAGCTGTCAGTAGTCACAGTTAAAAGAAGGCAGGGACTGCACGATAAAGCTCCCCGGATGCAATCTTTGACCTTGATTGACTAGAGATACTATAGCGTGGTTTCATAGTTCTTCAGTCAGAGGAGACAACTGTAATTTCCAAACACAGGCCTCCACAGCATTATCTCCCCAGTCTGAAGTTGTCTCATTTGTGACCAATCAGGTCGGAAAACATTAACCTTGGGCCTTGTTGAAATTCTCCTTGTAGAGCGGGATGGATGTGTGATGAGGCGATGGGAGTTTGATAGTGAAGGTTTATCTGAACAAGGGTAGCATTTACATGAGGGTGTCAATCACACAGAGGATTTGAGAAATATACAATATAGTAGAGGAAAAGGAAAATGCTATAGAGGAAAATGCAATTGAGAAGACACATCAGACATGTATATTTTAAATGTATACATGCAAAATAACCCCTTTCCTCTTTGTATAGATTGTGTATGCAGAACAAATATATTTAGCGGTCGCTGTGATAGAAGTCTGCAGCCGAGACACAGACCGTTTCCTATTTTAGAATTCCTATTCACAAATTTAGAACAATATTTTGTCTAATACAAAATGACACTTAAGGGCAATAATTACAGCTAGCAAGAAAAGAAGGGTCACGTCGTTCAAATACAACTTTCTCCATAACAAAATAATCTGCAAGTTTTTTGTATCTATGTACTGTATGTCCCTGTTGGGATAACACACTGCACTGTAAGGTGTCACTGTAATGGTAAATAAGACAAAATATTACAAAAAAAAAGGTAATGAGATTCATAGCAGCATCTTTGAAAAATGTCGTTAGTTAACACATAGCCCTGCCTTCAGCCATGTAATGGCTGCTTCAACATGCAGATTATCCCTGCTGGGCAAACTGTTTACTGATTCTCCATATCCCTTAGATAAGTCAATGGTCCGGACTTTTGGGGTTAAGTAAAATGTAGCTGGTCAGCTGGGAGAACTACAAGGCCCAGAATGCATAAGGACAGCCAGAGCCGCTGTCAGAAATCCCAGGGCCATAAAAGCACGGGGGGGGGGGTGCTAGCATCAAAATGACAGTATTGCTACCAACATACACCCCCCCCCCCCCACACACAAATTCAGTCGGAAGGAGAGAAGTCTGAAGGCCACCCGGAATGTGCCCCGAGATGCAGAATGTGCCCTGAGATGATGCCCGCCTAGTTACCCCCTGTCCCCCCCCCTGATGGTGGTCCTCGGGACAGCCTTCATCACTATTATCACCAGTTATTTTAAGTATGTGTGAGGGAAGAGATATGACCCATGGTATACTTTATTTAATGTTATTGGTTGAAAGAATGTCAGTAACATTTACTTTTAATCAAACCTGGCCCTCTTTGCCAAAAGTTTGGACACCCCTGGCATACACCATCTCTGTTCTGTGAAATACTGCCATGGTCTTAACTGTCTGAAAGAGCCTACAGTACTTAATTTCTTGAGCGAAGGATGCCCAGCCATTTTCTTAGAACCCTTACTGTCTCTGGCCTGCCCCCTTTATTGCATTTCATTCCTTTGATGGAAGCTGAAAATCACACACTGGTCAAACAGAATTTGCAGTAATGGCTAGTCGTTTAGCCTGGTGCCCACCCATTAAGTATGTTGATATGTGCCGAGCACTTCTGAAGATTCATTTCATTTCTAGGTAACTAATATGATGATATCGCTGGATTCAAAAACATGTATTTAAATGTTGTATTAATTTTTTATAGGCTGTAGAGAGAAGAACCCAGGCAAAAGGTATGCAGACTGAATTGCAACTTTAAAGAACCCATTAGTGGTCCACCATGAAATAGTGGAAAACAAAGATATGTTAACATATTGGGGAGTTTTCATACTTTTAGCATTTCAGTCATAGTATGCTTGGTATGCCACATTTGTATTTTGCAAGGCAGGGAGGTATATCTGTGGTGTAGACAACTTTAGTAGATTTTGGTAAAAGTAAAAGAGAAAAATACATTGAAAACATCTGCAGTTCTAAATACTGATAGATATCTGGATAGAAGCATTTAAAGAAAAATTGTTACTTCCCCTTCCAACATAGTGTGCCGACATCCATAAATCTCTCTACAAAAAACAAAAACCGAGAGGGGGATAGAGAACTATGTATCAACTCTCATCTATCCTCTCCAGAATGGAGGCTCAAACTCCTGGACTTTTAAGGCACATTTTAGAAATTGATGGTTGATAATATTGTATATATAAGATTTTTATTAAAAACAAGGTACATACATAATTGTTCAAAATTAATGTCATCACTACATGGTCATAGATGTCACATAATACAAAATACACTTCACAAATCACATAAAATTGCTATTACATACAGATAATCTTTTACATAAGCAATTGCATCATACTATTGCTGGGCATTATCATTAGAAATATTTCTAATAGATTTAGAGACTAGATCAAGGGCTGGATCTCCTGAGGAAGCCGATACGGCGAAATGCGTTGAGATAATGCCCAGCAATAGTATGATGCAATTGCTTATGTAAAAGATTATCTGTATGTAACAGCTATTATGTGAATTGTCAAGTGTATTTTGTATCATGTGACATCTATAATCATGTAGTGATGACATCAATTTTGAACAATTATGTATGTAACTTGTTTTTAATAAAAATCTTATATATACGATATTATCAACCATCAATTTCTAAAATGTGCCTTAAAAGTCCAGGAGTTTGAGCCTCCATTCTGGAGAGGATGGATGACAGTTGATACATAGCTCTCTATCCCCCTCTCGGTTTTTGTTTTTTATCTGGATAGAAGCATATGAAATTGCACAGTCGGATGCTCATAATTGGCCGTAGATTGAATACCTGTTTATTGCTCATCTCCAAAAAAAAAAACAATTGGTGTAAAGCCTTGATATGATAATTACTTCTATTTATGATATATTTAACATCTGCAAATACAAGAAAAGTATGTGCATACTATAGCTATAAAATGATTAAAGTCAGACCTTGCAGTTTAACAGAATAAATGAAAACCACTTCTTTCCAGTGGCGGCTTCAAATTATGAGCTATTGATTGCCTGCACAGTTAATGTAAATGTAATTGATGTTTGATAAAGTGACTGAGATATGCAGTGATGGTTTGGTTTGCTTGAGTGACAGTGATGCGGATTAGACAGAATGTGATTGTAAAGTAGACTGTGGAATGCATCTCATTAATTTCTAAGCACACCAAGTGTGACTTCTTGTGTTGGTGAGTAAGAATGCTTGGATTTATGTTTGCTGAGCCTTTTGAGACATAAAAGTGTAACTTTTAGGATCAAACAAAAATGTATGAACAGATAAGAATTTATATAAATACACATATATATCATACTGTTTGATATTGCAAGTTTGCAGAATAGAATATGGTAGATCCCTCAAGCTCTGTGGACATACTTACTTTTAATGTTTTATACGCATCTGCCCTGGGTAATGTTAATCACTGGTTTAACTAGAAAGGACCCTGGTGTTACAGCCAGTACAGATGATACAGACGTAATAATTTAGTCAGCTTATCAATCATTTAGGAATGTGTAGGTCTTCCAATAATTTATGCATTGCAAGCTTTGTTAAACTTAAAATTCATATAATTCCATAATGGAGTAAATACATTACATAGCCATATTGTAGTTAAATACCAATGTCTAATAACTTTTTTCTCTCACCTACTGACATCATTCTTTGTGTACAGCACATATGACAAGAAGCCAATAAACTCGCTTATTCCCAACATCTATACATATAAAGTGACAAGTAGGATCTTACTTACATGTTTATAGGAATACCATCTTCAGCAGACTACAATGGGCAAGGGAAATGCTTTGAAAGCAAAAAAGAGCAGTGGCTGGCATGGTGACCAATGGCTGGCATGGCAGTGGAAGGAACAAAGTTTGAAAACAGTGAACTAGAGATGTTTGTATTTAGTTTTGAAAATTTGAGTAATAACTATTTTGGTTAGCCGCCCTAGCGGTCAGGGCGGCAGCATCTCGTCCAGCGCTGCTACTGCTACTATAGCACTGGACGAGATGCTGCCGTCCAGTACACATCGGGGCACTGGGAGCGCATACTCATAGTTCTGCGCTGTCCCGGTGTCCCCGATGTGACAAGGCTGCCAGCATGCCTCCGTTTCTCCCCCCCCCCCCTCCGAGTGACGTGATGACGTCATATCGGGGAGGCGGCGGGAGATTTGAAAGTACAATGCATGAAATCAGTTTTCTATGTAGAAAACTGATTTCAATGTGCTTCTATGTACTAAATCTCTCCAAAATAAAAAGTCTCTGGTGCCCCAGATGTGCCCATTTGCAGTAACCCTCTCTTCCCTGGTGGGATTTTACCACATCCACCACACCAGGTTAGAGAGGGTTAACTGCAAATGGGCACATCTGGGGCACCAGAGACTTTATTTGGGCGAGATTTAGTACATAGCAGCAAAGCTTTGTGCCCTGATTTTTATGTTTTTTTCATTATTTTTATAAAAAAAAAAAAATATTTTACATAATTGTTTGTTTCAAACATTATTATAGTCAGGATGTCTATAAGACCCTCGTACGGACATATTTTGGGAAGTTACATGCCTACAACATAAAGAACAATGTACCATTGAATGCATGGTATCATCAATTGATGGAGGTATAGAGAATTTTCAAAAAAATTTTTTTTGCTCTACCGTGTACAAAAAGTCAAAATGTTTAGAGTCAAAATGTTAACTTAACTTTAAAATGCATTTCTGCATTGGTTATTATAGATAGTGTTGATCATGAATATTTAAATTGCTAAATGTATTGTGAATATTGGCACTTCTCGAATATAGTGCTATGTCTTTGTTATCTCAAATATTCAAGATTCTGGGGGAAGTACCATGCATTGTGTTTGCAATACACAAGTGCAGATTTTAGCAAATGATTACTCCTACCGTATGTGTTGTCTCATGTAGTGATTATACTGCAGCTGCTATTTCACATTCTGCCACTAGATATCATCGTGGCGACACACATTGCATTCCCAATATTCGCATTTACAAGTGCCGATTTTCAGAATGATTATAGTAAAATGGATAATTTTTGTATTAACATATAATATTTGGAGAATAATTTGTGAAATTTAGCACATTCAAATATTGTCTATGCTGCCCATCACTAATGATAGATTTTTTAGGTGCTTTGAAATTAACTCTCAAATGAGCTAGTCAGAATTTCACAACCATCTTTAGTGAAAACACCCCTCCTGTAAGACCCCATTGTGAGTTACATAAACAATCTCTATAATAACCTACCATGCTGCCTATACTGAAATATTTTTAGGGACTTGACTGACTTTTCAGAGGTTTTATTTGTTCCTTAAGGTGCCCCTGGTCCAGTAGAAAATATGTGACAACACTGGCTGGGAGCTGCTGACAGGCAGCGATGACTCCCCCCTAGAGATGGTCGAAATGAATAAAATTCGATTCTACTTAAATTTCGAGTTTCCCGATCGAATTTCGATTCTGCGAAATTTCGACTTTTTTTTCTAGTCGAAGTCGAAAATTCGCATAATACCAAAAATTCGCATAAAACACCTAAAATTCGCATAAAGTCAAAAATTCACATGAGGTGGAAAATTTGAATTTGCTTTATGAGCTTGAGCTATAATAGAAGAATCAGTATAGAAGAATCTATAGTAGCAGAGCTTTACAATCAGAGCTGAGATTTAAACCCAATTTATACACAAACTTGACATGTTAGAGCAAAACTTATTATTTTTAAATGTTTCCCCAACCCTTCTCTACATTTCCAGCAATGTCCCCCCAACCCTTCTCTACATTTCCAGCAATGTCCCCCAACCCTTCTCTACATCTCCAGCAATTTTTGTGAGGATACCATTTTCAGAGGCTTTGCAATAAGCTGACAAAGTTAGCTAGCACCGTCTATGCGAATTTCCGCCAATGCGAAAATTTTAAATAAAATGGCGATACTCGCACGCGAAATAGCGGCACGGCAAATCAAAAGCAATGTTATTTTTTAGGTTGAAATTTCGATTTCAGTCGAAATATCAGGCTGATTTTCGACTTTTTCGGCGAAAACTCGAAATGGCCCCATCAAAATTCGACTATGCAAATTTTCGGTGAAAACGTCGAAATTTCTACTTAAAAATTCGCACTGCGAATTTTTCGACCATCCCTACTCCCCCCAGCACTCTGCTTGTGTTGTGTACGGCTGTACTAGGCTCCGCCCCCTTTTCCCTGCCAAGGAATGATCACACGTTGCTCAATTGTGCTCGAATCTATAAAAAAAATCGAGCCATATATGGACACCCTTACTTTGCTGTGCCTTGGATCTAGTACCTCACCTTATGATTAAGTCCCATATCCGTCAAGTTGCCTATTTGGACTATTTTGTACTGAATTAGGATCCTGTGCAGGGAGGATTGTAACTACTTCAGTGGCCTACATTTGGTTTCTGCAAATAGTAGTTTCTTGTCTTTTATACTGATCCTCATAATGTTCTGACTTTTCTGCATTATTAATCCAGAAAAGTGACTCTAAAGTATACAGTGAGCCAGTACACCTAGCATTCTCAGTATTCAGTTCATGTACCTGTAGTGGCCCAAGAAACAGCTGTAATATATGCACTGTAATATATGCTTGTTATTTGCGGTATATTGCTGTATATTGTATGGGTATCCCTGAAAGGGTTATACCTGTTGTTGACAAAGTGCTGGAAGCATGAGTCATGGCTGGGTGTGTACTTCATCTCCTTCCTTTCGAATGTACTCCTGCCCAGTTACAGGCTTTAAGCCAGCCCCTGTCTGAAGGAATAAATGCAAGCCCTCAGAATGTTCTAGGCTTCTTCTGTTGATTCTCCCTGGAGTACCACAGCTACAGCATTGGACCCAGCAAGAGTGACCCCCTGCACCCAGCCTAAGGATTCCAGCACTTTGGTGGCAGCACAGCAACTATCTTCCCTCCCTGTAAATATTCCTCAATAAAACTGTAAATAGCCCCCTATCTACGTGCGTGTATCTACGGACAGAAGGTATTCGGTGGCCGGACAAGAGGACATCCACCTTAAAGAACCTGGTGTCGTGAGAACTTGTACACAACATACTCTCACGGCACTACATACCTATTGGGTATAAGATATAAAACAATATACACATCTATAATTGTTGAAAAAAACTAAAATGCACTGTATGTTGTCTTTATGCTTTGTGACAAAATGTCTCATATGTATTCATGCAGTCACTGTATTTATCCAGTGGGTGGGTTAATCGTAAACATTTAATGATTTCCCTTTATGTGTCCTATGAGAGTATAAATTATTCACACTCAACATAAAGAAATCCTACAAATATTAGTAAAAAATCCTCTTCAGGGATTCGGTATGTAAATGCTCAACAGCAAGCAGATGGCTGATAATGGCTAGCTGCCACCGGGGCAGTGAAGCGTGCAACAATAGCAAGATTGCAATATGATTTTAACTGTGTCTCTTTACTCTGTGATTTAAAGTGAACAAATAGAAGTTAGAGTGCTTTTCAAAGTTCTTCCTACTTCAATCTCTGGTGGAAAAAAAATGCTAATACTATAAAAAGGGAGACATATTGAAGTGAGGTCAAATTCCACCTGCTCTGATGAAAGTACTTGATTCTATGTTACAAAAAAAACCCATCAGATTTCTAAAAGGGCCATTAGAGCTTTCAGTCAGCATGGCAAGAAAAATAACTACATGGAGATGAAATGGAGTTGTAATGGGCTAATGACATATGACGCTATAAGTTGCAAGTATATTAGCCTTTTGCAGAGAACCTGGTTCATCATCTATATATACTTGTACAATGTTTAGATGGTGAAACCAGCACTCATGCACAGCATGTATTTATAAATAAATGCAGCAAATTCTGCCCAAAACCTCAATTTAACCTCCCTAGCGCACTGCTGAGGTCCAGATTTCTGTACCAAAAGCGCACCATAGACTTTAATGGAATTTTTTTTATGTTGTAGGCCTGTAACTTCCCAAAATATGTCCGTACAAGGGTCTAGTAAACATCCTGAATATAATAATGTTTGAAAAATAGAATTATGTAAAAAGAATTACATTTATAAAAAAAAAAAAGGTATCATCTGAATGATAAAAATTCTAAAATGCTTATTTTGTATGAAAGATTTCAAAACTGTTTTTTTATATTCATAATAATATTTGAATTCAATTGGAAATGTTTTATGTGTTTTTTTTTACTTTTACTTTTTTACACCAGTGGAGAAAGGGTTAACTGCAAATGGCACATCTGGAAATCACACTGAGAACAGTCTTCTCCATAGAAGATTGTTTTGGTGTCATTTACGTTTGAATGTCCCGCCGGCGGGGGGGTCCATTCTCCTCCTCCAGCTTCTCCTTCAGAACGGAGCCCCGTAGCAGCACAGAATAGTAAATATGTGCTGCCAGGGCTCCAACCTGACGGCTCCATCTCGTCCATTGCAAGTCAGTGATGGACGAGATGGAGCCGTCAGGAATGGCAGGGGGGTTAATGGACTACTAATGTCCACATTATAAATCAATATTATAGTCATCTGTGAAAATTGTGATGGAATGGCCAATGATCTCATGTTGGTCACCTGTCTGACTTTGGAGGGAAAAGTCAAAAGTGCTAGACAACTTGTACAGTTCCTCACTGATAAGCCATCTCTGAATTTTATATTCCACTACACTTTTCCATAGTACACTAGAAACCTAACTGAGCCACACCCAATGATAGTGGTTATTGTGCCCAGAATTCGATTCAATAGGCTCGACTTTTCTGGCATATTGTCTATGCCAGATTCTGTCTATATGTATGTGTTCTCAAACGCAAAGCACAATGTGTAGCTGTTTAAGGTCCCTTACAATTTTGCAATGCATTCGGCCAATTTAAATTAAGTTGACGCAAACACAAGCAAAATGCATAGAGAAGGGATTTTTAGTGTACCTTAGTGTAAATGTTACTTAGATTTTCTATGTAGATTTCACACTGTGAAAAGCAAGATTATACAATATATCATTATGTATAAATGAATAGTGTTGGGCAGAATATGCAAACTGCACATTTTTATTGCGAATATACACTTCAAGAATTCGCTAAGATCTTGAATATAGTGCAATATCTTCGTAATCTTGAATATTCGAGATTCTGTAGAAAGCACCATGCATTGTGTTCGCAATATTCCCATGTACAAGTGCCGATTTCCCCAATGTATTACTTTTATGAGTGTTGTTTCTCCAGCGAGAAAAAGTGTAAGTATTCTTCCACCGTCTGGATTAGGCACGCAGGATCTCTTTTAGATCCCTGCCCCTCCACTCACTCCACATCACAGCGCATCGCAGATGTCTAACGTGTTAGAGAGCATTTCGCCACAAACAGGCGGATGTCAGACTTTTCCTATAGCCTGATCTGCCTGTTTGACGCGACCGATGTTTAGCCATCACTAAACACAAACTTCACTTCTCTTATATTAATAGCATTTTTAATATTTATTTATATCAACAGAAAACTCTACAATAGATAGATGAATTTAAATTATTTTTATTTTTTGCACACATGTATTAATATTTTTAAAGACTGTTTTTATTTTATGTTTAGGATAAGAGGAGCGGGGTAGTTTAATCTTAAGTGATAGTGACGGTTTGGCTTTTTTATTTCAACCATATAAGCAAACAGTGCAGTGGTGCTCCACATATTCCTGATGGCTGACTTGTCGTGTATTAAAAAGGAAAAGATGATGGGAATTTGACCGATCAAGTTTAGCAATCCACTAAATTTCTTGGTCATCTTCAGCAGTCATGTTATGTAGCGATCATCTTCACCAGACATATTATGTTGTTGACAGATCATATTAAACAGTCATGTCATGTTTCTGAAAAATCTATTACCAAGTATTGCATGCTGTAGATATAATTTTATTTACTCAGAAATATGTCCTTTTATTCTGCTAGAGTCGAAAATATATGAAGATATTTGTCTTCCGACATGCTTTTCAGATTTTACTTTACAAAGAAATAAACTTTGGCAGCTTAAATCAGAATACTAAATAAAAAAAACAATTTAATTTAATCATCATTTGTATTTTACTATTGACATTGCAGATGATATCCTAAGGCAATTGGTTTACATTGTTAGTAAAGTCCTTTTTCTTCCATCTGACCATAGCTGGAAAAGTGATCACATGATTATGAAAAAACTGGTTACTGATTATTGGTAATGATACCAATGACAGCCACTGACTAAAAGAGGAATCTTTATAACTTATCACTGGGTACTGTGTTGGGGAATACTTATAAACACACAAGAAATTCTTATTGGTGATTGGTATATGGCAAACATTGGGCGAGAGCTAGTCCATGGTCAGTAAATAAGGGCCAGATACTTGTGGTCAGGGAAGTATACAAAAACGGTGGACAAAAAAAACCTGTACTCAGGTCATAGTGGTCAGAGCTCAGGTAACATCCAGGCGTGTAAGGACGTGGTCTCTTTTCATTGTGGGTAGAGCACATTCGTTTGTAGGACCTAAAGGAGTGTTTTGGCATATTCTTGGGCAAGTCCAATAGTTCCCTGTAGAAAAGAGTCTGTATACTAGATATCAGTTGTTGAAGTGTCGGTACCTGGGGATGGATCCACTCTTGCATAATAACTCTCCGAGCTGCTAGAAGACATAAGTGGAGGCATACGTGACATATTGGAGTTAGATCCTGTTCGTGCGGGGAGGCATAACCAAAGAGAAATAGCATAAGCTCTCTCAGTACAATGGTGTGGAACATCTGTCCCAGAAAATCTGCAGTTTCCTGACAATATTTTGCCACAGGCAGGCATGTCCATAAATAGTGTTTAAGTGACGGTCTATCAATATCACATTTAGGACAATAGAGGTGAGGTTTCGTCTGGGAGGTGTTCTCAGTTGGTTTCAGTACACACACTCTATATGCTCTGTGGAGCAGTTTGAACCAAGTCTCTCTCCATGCCTCAAATACCATGTGTTTACGAATCACTTAATAACCTTTGTTGAGTTCAGTGGTTATGTCATCCTCAGCAAAATCTATCTGCCAATGTGGGACACTTGAGGCTGTCAATGGTTTAGTAAAGCTGTCTTAAAAATATCAGCACAATGCAGAGAGGCTATGGTCTGATGACATTATAGCGGTTTCAAACCTAGAGTGGCGAAATAGTGAGGACACATCTGACAGAAATGTTTTACAGAGGGCCGCTACTTGCAGTCTATAGATGGGGAGTATCTCAACAGATCCATCATCCAGGGACTGCCATGCCTTCTGAAGTGAAGTGTTTTGGGGTCATATAAGTCTTTGATATATTTGGTCCCCCCTGTCTCCCAGGTTGCGTAAAAGGCATGGACTGTACCAGATGGGAACAACGGATTCCCTACTAATGTGGAATATCTGGAAAGTGACACTGGGAGATGTAGCGTTTTCCTTATAGTTCTAAAGGCCACCACCGTATCCCTCACCAGTATGTTAGTCTTAAGAAGTTTGGGCAACTTACTGACAGGGCAGTGTAGCAGGTTGTGCAGGACCCAGGGGGACCATTACATTCTGCTTATTATGTTTCTATTCATGCCATACAATGTTATTTCAGACAAGCACTGATTATTGACAACCTGTAACACCAGATGTCAAAAGCAGATGACCCTTCCCATGACCATTTGGTCATGTCATGTGATTAATAGTCACATTATATAAATTTGAAATATTATACATTTAAATAGGTAAGTACAAGAATAAAACCAACTAAGCACACTGCACACTACAATATGGCAAATATATAAAAAAAAAACTTGTCAAGAGATAACATTTTATTTCTAAGTGTCAAAAGTGTCAAAATCATCAAGTACCACTGAAGCAGTAGCATAAATAGGTAGGAGATGAAGTTTTTAAATGCCAAATGAAAAGTAGACCTGTGTGTATTTTATCTGCAAAAATCAGCATATGATTTGCAGAGTAAGGTGGCGAGAAATTGATCCCCTGGGCCAATGTTATTTTTACTTCAAGTTGTCAGAGTTGTAAAAAGTGGGGCATCAGGACATTCATGTACGATGAGATTCCTGCATAGAACACTTCTATAGCAGAACTGCTGTACCTTAGCATGAGAGCTATTAGAATGATTCACAAGACTAAAATGTTTATCTTACCTTTAGTTAATATCTTTGTTCTTCCACATTATTCAATTTGCAGATATACTCAACATTTTGATGTTTGTCAAATCATAAAAAAAAGCGGTGCTGAAAACACCACAAAAAATGGGTGAATATGTTTGCATTGTCTGTATGTGTGTGGTGCTTAGACCTCACCTCAGAAATTAACCTAACATCCAAGCCCATGCTTGTTTACTCAATCCATCCTTGTTTACCCTTTATTCTTACTTCTCCCCACTTCTTACGCAAATCCTAAACTCAAGACTTGGAATTTCTAAATTCATGTTGTGATCCTTGCTAATTAGAAAGCACGGGGGATGATAGAACAATACTGTTTGTTATTTGCCTTTTGTGGGATAGCAAGATACATATTTATGCATTTAACAATTTATTTTGAATGCTTTCAGTAAGTGTAAGATGGATAAGATGGGATTTATACCATGTATTGAAAAAAGTGGAAGTTGATGCAAGTAAAACATACTTCGCTTCCTGAAAAAGTGATTTCACCACATCATTGCACTGTTCCAATGGATGTGGTGTGAATGAGTCCTAAAATACAGACAAAGCCTGCTAACAACTTGCTTCTACTATAACAGTGTGCTTTAAATGATTTAACAAAGCTGATAAGAGCTTGTAGAAAGCTTTGAAAATTCCTGTCAACAGCTTGCTATATTTTTTTATTGCACGTACAACAGCCAAAAGCTTGGTATATAAGATTTTATAACTGAAGGTCATTTTCAACTTTAAACAACATTAAAGTCGCATTCTATTTGTATTTTTTTTTTTAAAACAGCAGACATTGGAGACAGTCTGTGACTAAAGTATTAGCTTGAACCATCAGGCTATCAGCAATGCCATCTGTGCCCCCAGTCCTCACGCACCTAGTATCAACAATATGCCACTGATGACGTATGGGACAAGAGGTGGTGGTGGTGCACTGGGGAGTGTGGGAAATATCAACACTTTATAGCATTGTTATCTCTTTCAATTTAAAAAAAGAGAAGTACCCGTGAAGGTTATGGTGAGAAGGGATGAAAGGAATCCAAGCCATCAACTCGAGCAGTGCATAGCACAATCAAGCCTTCTTAAAACAGAAGGTATTTACACGGCCCAATCAAGCACAAATCCCAAAACCTTAGGTGGAAGCCTGCATTTTGGGACAGTGGGCAGTGGCTTTTTGATTCCTTTCATCCCTTCTCACCATAACCTTCACGGGTACTTCTCTTTGTTCGGCTTCCAAGCCCCACACCATAGAGCCATTGTTTCCATGCACTGCACTGATGATGGCCAAGGAGCCTGAAACAGCTGTATGCCGTTTGGAATAAATGGCTCTGTACCAAAAAGGCTATATTTGCACTGTACACCAGGGGTTTCTGGATGTGCATTTGGCTGATGAAGCAAAAAGGAATAATTTGCATGGCTCCGCCCACTGTCCCAAAACGCAGGCTTCCACCTAAAGTTTTGGGATTTGTGCTGGATTGGGCCGTGTAAATACCTTCTGTTTTAAGAAGGCTTGATTGTAATTAAAAAAAACAAAAGAAATAATAAGATTGCCAGGAAGGTTAATAGATGTTAGATGTATAATAGTTAATAGCTGGTTAACAGCTGTTAGATTTAAAAATAACCCCAATAGTTGTAATAATAATAGCACTTATGATTTGTACTTAACACCACAGGTTTTTTTTTAAACAAATTAGAAAAATTCAGATTTTGGTATAAATTTCGAACGTTTAGGACAAAGTCCTATATAGTGATGAGCGGCATAGGTAACATTCGAATTTGCGATATTTCATGAATAATTTTACTAATATTCAATTCTATATACACGAATATTCGCAATTCGAGTGTATGGCCATGAATTGCAAATATATATTCACAATTATAATCGCATTGTGATTACTTACAAAATGAATGGTCACATTTGGTATTTATTATCACATTGTGAAATTCCCATAACGCATAACATCGCGAATATTTGACATTGCTAATATCTGCCGTCATATTCGCTTAATTAGCGAATTCTCAAATAGATGATATTCGTTGAATATATTTGCTATTCGAATATTCTAGCTCAACACTAGTCCTATAGAGATCAGCGCCCTGGGCAAGCATTCCCTTCCCACCCTGGGAAAACATCTCTAGTAGTCACCCCTGGGGGGAGGACTTTGTGAGACTTACTTACAGGTCTGGTCCTATAACGCCACCAGGGAGTGATAAGAGATGTTTTCCCGGGGTGGGGGGGGGGGGATGCTGGCGATTCTTTACTCCTTCTCTCTCCCTGGGCGGCCAATTAACGATGCCCAGATGCTGCTATAGTCAATATAGTTATAGGCAATATTGTATATAATAAATAGAGAATATTCTTGATTTATGCAGCTCTATTCTGACTATAGAGAATCATTATAGTAACTGTACTGTGGGACTCTAGATAAGTCAATTTATTCAAAGTAAGTTTTGTAGTTACAGCGTCTGCTTTACAGCCATAATGTACCCTTTTGCTCTAATTAATAATTACACCATGGGAACTACTATGGAAAACTCCCATGGTACAGCTATTATAAATCTGGATTTAAAAGCTGTAGGCTGCGGATATAAGAAGTGTAAAGCTGGCCATACATGGCTTAATTTGTCTGTTCAGTACAATAAAAAAATAGGAAATTGTTTCCTTTTACTGAATAAATAGGCCAAAAGTGATCAAAATTTCATCATCATTAGACTAAAGAAGTCCGCCGTCCGCCTGTTGGCTGACAGATTCAAACTCCCCGCCTGTAGGCGGGGAATTTGAATCGGAAAAATCGGTGACGTCACATCCTGTCCCTGTAACGCATAGTTCCTGGTTAAGGGAGCCGGATGTGACGTCACTGACGTCACTTCCTGTTCCCGAGCCAGTTTTTCACTAGGAGACCGGCTTCATGCCTGGTCTTCTAGTGAAAAGATTTTTCCTCCGGCACCATCTCGCAGGTTCTGATCCTGCCGGAGGAAGAATAGAGATCTTCTTCTCGCTAGCAAACGGGGCAGGTCGAACACCCGTACTGCTCGCCAGTCAGAAAGAGGGCGAACATCCATGTTTGCTGCCGAACTGTCCGCCTTGCAGGCAGTTCGGCCATCACTAATCATCATCATCAAAATTATGAATTAGAAAGAGTCATGATCAGTCAGGTTGTGAACTGTACACGTATATGTGCCATAACCCGTTCTCCAATTTCAATACTGTTTTTACCTATACGACTACTTAGTAGTAACTCATTCATTCAGGAATTTATTACTTTACTTTTTATAATATAACTCAGCCTAGGCTACAATCTAGGTTGTTTCCATTCCACCATCGATAACAATGTGAAAGGGGTTGCAGAGTTGGTGGGAAATCAAGGCAGATTATGATAAAATCTGCTTTGATTACCCATACCAAGTTTTTTTTTAAAAAAACTCTAAATGCGCAGGCTGGTGTGTGTGGGGGGGGGGGTTATTTTCATTATTTTCAGATGATGTAGTTCTAAAAGAAGTTCTAAAACTCTCAATGCACAAGCCACACTTAGAGATAGCATGCTTTGTTTGTAAGTGTTTATACCCTTTTCATTACCTCAATTAACCTGCCTATAGATGCATGGCAAGCAAGTCTTCACTGTGTTTGGCTGTATTGGCACAAGTTTTGACAAGTAGCTGGGTTCGAAAGCAAATTCAGGCCCAGAGAGATTCAAATTACAGAGAAAAAACATACAGGTATAGATAAAGGTTTCTGTTAGCTGAAAGATCACAAGTCCAAATACTAATCTCTGATAGGCTGCTTCCTGCAAACTTAAGGGATGTCTTCTTTCTATCATCTACTGATGTCCTTTAGAGTAAATGTGTGTACTTACCACAGACAACGGCAATTAAACATTGCTAAAACCGACAGAGGTGACAGAGGTGATATTGTAAGCTCCAGTCTTGTGCTATATAAGTTTATCATAAACCAGCTAAACCTGACTGAATCAGCCTTCTGATTAAGGCTTAATACTTTTCATCAGCGAACCAGGAAGATAAAAATACAGTTCAGTAAACCAAGAACAGAGAGATAATTGGATGATGACGTTCACTAAAAATAACACAGCCAATTAAAAAGTGCATGTGCACAAAGTACTGATAAACTTTTCCTTGTACTACTTTATGAACTTTGAAGTTCATTATTAACAGAAGGAGGAGGCTTATATTCATTTTAAATAAACAATACAAATGGCACAATACCCAAACAGCCTTATTAAAACATAACTACATGCTACAATGAGTTTGTATAAATGCTACTGGTGAAGCCTCTATGTATTTATCCTACTAGAGCATGCTATTTGTTAAAATCACTAGATCTGTAGAAAAATTTACATTGTATGTAAAATTGTCATGCTGCCTAATTGCTGCTGAAGGGACAAGAAGGCAACAAATACAATCCTTTTATATGTGTATTGTAATGACAGACTTAAATATTTACAATTGCTGCTTATTACTCAGCATTTAACATACGCATATACACTCTACTTCTGTCCTCATGAGTAAGCTTTTAAGTGTGACAAATTTTTTTCCCCTGTGTAAATAATTGGTGTGACAAAGGATTTTCTATAGATGCAGAAAAGCCTTGTCTGAAAAGCATCGGGCATGCTTTTTTCTATTCAAATGAATAGGGCACATTGCCATCAATGCGGTGGCAATGTGCCCAAAATCACGAGATATGCGCTGTTTGGGAAGCATGGGTATGTCATGCAGATATGTCCATGTTATCCTATGGCAGTGGTTCCCAAACTGGGGGGTGGGAAGGTATTCCAGGGGGGCGTGGGCCGTCATTCTTAACCTGTGTTTGAATAGGGAGGGGGGCTCAATAATGCTCCTAAATAAAAAAAAGGGGGGCCCTGTAAGGAAAGTGTGGGAACCACTGCCCTATGGAAAGATACCCACAATGTGTTGTGTGTTGCAATATAGCTTTAAGCCATTGATATTTGTTTAATTCTATCTAATTAAGCTATGTCTATTTTTGCCTTCTGACTCAAAGTTCAACCCATTCCTTCATATTGCTTAGACTGCATTTCTACTACTATTTGTGCTTCTCCCAAATCATTCACTTGCTACCTTTTCTACCTGTGCTCCTGGTGCTTTCTTTGCCTTCCTAGAACCTTGATTCTCTGTGGTAATCAGATAAAGGACCCATGTTTTTATATATTTTTTTATTATTTGTTTAAAACATTTTTGATATTTTCTTCTTGAATACAATGTTTTTAACTCACTAGTTCTGGACTGGTTTGATATAGTACCTCAAGCTCTAGCTGACCCTATCCAGCTTATTTTTATCTTGTTTATGTAAATCAAGTAAAGTATTTAGGCAAAATTGTTAATCAATTTTTTTTATTATTTTTCATTTATTTATCTATATTCCATATTTTAAATACAGTGGTATCATAAGTTATTGCAAATGTTACTAGCGTGCTATGTACAGTCTCTCACCTATGTTGTGTTAATGACACTCATTACAGTCATTTACATTTAACCCTACCCCAGAATAGGTAAAACCTTTTGGTGCTAAAGCCTAACATATAACTTATTTGCCTAAATATAGGCAAACTGTCCTAAACATGTATCCTAGCAGTTTTTTTCCTCTTCTAAAATGATAACTTAGCTTACCAGTCCTGAGATACGGCGACTACATATTCAATAGATAGGAAATTGATCTTGCAAGATATGCAGTGTGCTTGCCACATCCTGTAAGTGGAACTAGAAGCATTCTTTAACTTATCTTTCCTATGCAATTTAAAGAAGATGATGAGATTAAGATAAGTCTGAAGTCCAATATGGAGGACAATCATGACTTCCTGTGCATTTAAAAGGTATTGAGTTAGCATAGCCACCCTAGGCCAGAAAATTTGTTATTTTGCAAATTTTAAAATTAATGTTAGAAAGCATAAATGGTTCCCCAAATGCAGACACCTAATACATGCTAAGCTTCAAATATTTTTTGTTGAGATACTTTTTTTTACAACAAATTCTCCTAGAATGATCTGAACTCACCTGGTCTCCTTTCTTCCTTAATTTGTTTGCAATACCATTACCTGTCTGTCTTAATAAAAAAAAGAACTCCAACCAGTGTTGGCTCTGTCCAAAGGATTTCTAAGGTAAGGCTTACTGACTTCAACCACACTGCTTTATAACATTTCCACAGAGGGTTATAGGACGTGAAGTAAATGAAATCACTAAGCATCATGCAAAGCAACAGCAAAAGCAAGAAACAGAGTAACAGTTCATCAATTTGAGGCTTTGTGGATTCAGTTTCTCTGTCTCCTAATGCTTTATAGCCATTTAAAATTAGAACTTTGCAGTGGGCATCAAACACTTGTCTTGTTGACATCTGTGGCACAGAGGGTGATTTCTGATTGCCGAGCTATGCTTTTTCAGGCTTAGTTCCACTAATCACAGTCTGGTCTTGATTGTTGCACAAAGAGATATGCACTCTTCTCAGCACTATAAATTATACTTAACAATGACAAGCTCTAAAATTTACACATCCGGTAAATTGTCATTGTCATTTTCTTCTTGTAAAGCAACAGAATAAATAAAATAAACAAAATAATCACAAAATACATGTATTGTCATGTTTTTTAAAAACCCATGTACGGATTCTATTATCCAAAATGACAGAACTTTTGCTTTTCTTGATAAGTATACTTTTCTATACTTAGAAAAATGTTCCTCACCACTGCTAACCTCAGATCTTTACTTTATTTACTTTATTTAAAGTTATGAATATCTTTGTGTTGGGTTGGACTCGCCATTTTTGCTTCAGCCAACACTTTCAGTAACCCAATGTTATCCTCTATTTCCTGAGGGCAACTAGCAATAGGATGCAAAATCCAAAATTTTAACTTGTTACAAGAAGGGAATGAAGAAACAAATTTTCAGCAGGAACATTCATGATTACATTAACTTTAGAGCATCATATTTTAAAATGGAACCCAAGCATGCATCAAAAACAACTTTAAGCCAATGTATGCATATAGTAATTAACCCCCATAGCGTTCCACTTGTGGATCTCAGTGGATTACACTGCCCCTCCCTCCCCCTTCTCCCACCTAAAAAAGGCCCGAAGTGTAGCTCAGGGTGAGTGTGCAGGTCAAGCAAACTTACCTACATTAAGCTGACCGCTTAATGTAGGTTTTGCTATCAGATGAAGATGTCTTACAGTACACTAAGTTAAAGAGGCTCTGTTGTAACAAACTATGGTGTCTAGTTAACATTTTCATGTAGGAGCAAAGTAGATATGGTCTACAGGCAGCAGGTTGCTTGGTAAATAATGTAGAGGTCTAGCAACATCTTGCTTACATCTATGCTTTGATGAGAAGTAATGTGAAATCCCAAGGGCTTTACTGTATTTAGAAGGACAAAGATAACCAAAGTGTACATATAGAGCCACCAGCCTTTTAATGATGTAAAATAGTTCTATTTATAGTTGTAAAGGAAATCTAAAGGATCTGCATCAGCGCTAAAAATAAACATACAAAAGACAATTGTCAGTGTATCTATTCAATATTATTATTGAGCGCCAATGAAAATAAAATGATGACAATATCACAAGAGATGGTTGTGAAATTTTGCAAAGCCCTTGAACAAGCTATTATGATAGAAATTACTGAACATATAGATAGAGAAGGGTTGTGGAAACATTACTCAAAGAGGAGGCATTACTATAGCATGTTATGTTTTTACATAAATAATGTTCCACATTTTGAGTTGACTTTATGCAAAAACTTTATGGGCTAGAGCAACACTTTCTTTTTTGTAATAATCAGCAATTTGGATGATGATACCATGTTTAAATGCTTTGTAATGAACTCACACAGTGTGATAGTCAAATTTAAATAATTTAAATAATTTTGACCATAAATATCACACCCATGCACATGTAAGTATTTAGTTTTGAGTCAATATGCAAAAGGGATGAGTTGTTTACATTAGATGGACGTGTCATTTGAAGAAGACAAGCATATGTGTGAATGATTCCTAATTTAAATAGAAATGGAAATTGTCAGATCAGGTTCTTTCAATTCTAAACTTGATTACTTAATGGCACTGATAAATACCAGGAACCATCTGTCCTAAATATAAATTAAGGTTAAAGAAAGGGCAAAGTGGATGTGTGGTATGTTATGATGTTTTTGGAGTGGAGACTGTACTCCACTGTGATTCCCCGCTGTCCTTTCAGCTCTCTACACACCGCCGGTTTCGAATAGACACCAGCGGTGTGTGTGGGGAAAAGCGACGCCCCCTCCATTAACATAGAGGTTTATGGCACCGCCCCCTTCAGCATCACTGGCTTCAGGCACAATGCCAGGGAGGTTAAGTATATTACAGTTAGGGTTAATTAAGCATAAAAGATGTATCAGCTGAGAATAATATTTTGGAACAGGATGGACAGGGGTACGTAGAGAACCCCAATCTATAAATATTCCAATGACTGAAAAGATTGGCACACCAACCAAATCCAACAGAAAAAAAATCACTTTATTGTGGTTGTAAAAACACTTCAACATGTATATGTTTCGTCCCATTACCGTCGTAATTGGTGTTGATACCTTGCCACATAGCTGCTAAAATGACTTTGGTCACTGTGTGTGCTTTTAAACGCAATTCCTTGTTGGAGCATACTTTTATTTAGTGGGTCAGGGCCTGGTATTGGGGTGAGAGACAATAAGAAAAAAAACAATGTTATATACTGTTTATGGTCAATTCTGTATTTGTTACAAATGTACGACTAGAGGCAATTTTTAGGGAACAGGTTTAAATCATCAATAATATTAATCTAAACAGTTCAATATATTGTCTTTGGTTTTAATCAAGGCTTTTTGTTACCAGAATTTAATATATTTGATCATTTTAATTACTAATCTACATTCCATTAATTAAACAGACATTAACTTATGCAAAGTGTACATAAATATTCCAGAAGCATGTTTTACAATTCATTATCTGAAAATGTATGGTTCATACCTTCAGCATTAAGCAACATCTGTACGAAAAATATTTTCTGCTATGAATGAGTAAGTTAACTTAAGGGATGGCAGTTTCATGGCACTTTAAACTTTAGAAATGCATCAAAATAATTTAAAAACAGGTCTGTGACTGGTACACATTATTGAATGTCAGGCCGTTGTTACCTGTAAAGGCGGCTATATGATTTTCACTGGATATATTCCTGGGGACATACCGTAGTTAAATTTTTTTATAAATATTTAAATGTCTAAATAAGTATTTGTGGTTTAATTTGAAAAAAAAGCTAATTTCCATGTCTGAAAACACTTGGCGTGGTAGGAGATCTGCCCCTGCTAAGCCTGCACTGTACCTTCTTTATTGTGAGTATTTTTTTTTTTACTTTATCATTTACAGTACTTAACTTTGTTACACTAGGTTGTGCAAATCATGTCTTTGTTCCTACCCAGAGTCATATTATTAAAAGGGAAGCTTGGCTGTTTATTTTAATTACACTTCTAATGGGAAAGAAGTGTAAGTGACATAAATTTCTTCATCTCCTAAATTTGCAATCAGGGTGGCAAGAAAAAAGGGAAGCAGCGAGTGTATGTGTGTCTACCTACTGTACTATATTAGGCACTGCACTTCCCTTAACATTGTGGTATTAAAAGGACTTACCATTTACCTATAAAGGATGTATGGGTTTATTGAGGCGCTTATGTTAAAATCTTCCTTTAATAAGGGAACCAGCAGTTATTCTCCTTTTTGGGGGTAAATAGTACATTCTACACATTCCTAAAAAATGGTGTGTATTTTTTTGCAACAAAATGAAAATACTTGTTAAGGTGCCCATACGCGTTTAGATCTTCTCTCCCTGCAGATCGACTCTGCGTAATGACGTCATCATGTGCAGCCGCTCCTGCCGAGAATCGGCCAGGCACCCTTTGTGTGCTGGCAAAAAGTCAGCTGAAAAATCTAAGCGTGTATGGGGGGCTTTACATATTTTTCAAAAGTTATGTAAATTAACTGACAATCATATTGTTCAGAAAAGTACATTTATTATCAATGATTGTGATTTCATGACAAAAAAATTAAACTGTTTATTTAATTTAATAGGTATTAAAAAATACCATGTACAGATTTAAGGCTTCCCCTAAACATGTTTGTAAACGTTGTGATTTTTTCATATTAACCCAAAAATAAAGAATATTTGTACTTTGTCAATCACTCGGCATGCATTCCACAACTTCTGCACCCATGTCATGAAAATGTTTACTTCCAGCAAAGTAAAATGTGGCAATTCTGCTTACTCTAAAGTACCCAAACAGACCTGAACTAATATTGCTGTTAAAGTGTTTTTAAAGACAATAATTTGTGCGAGTGGAGGTCCATGAATTCTAGGCACAGGCTGTACATAGGGCTTTATTTTAAAAGTGTAAAGTCTACAAAGTCAAAGCCTGGATAAAAAAAAAGTATCTTCAAGTTCAAAACTGAAGACAAACACAGCTAGTTGCAAGCTCTAAAAAGTGACTGCAATATATCAGGGATGTTAGTTAAATTTGGTGTACACTTAAGTTATCTTCAGTTATCTCACCTACTATAAAATAATAGGGAAGTAGATCTGCACAACTATAGATTCTAATCTTCCTAATTTTGGAAAGACCTCTTTGACAAAACTGAGCTTGAAATTGTCATGGTTGTATAAAAATATTTCTGTAATTTTGACTAATAGATTGTGGCTGTATTTGCTTCTAGTTGTATGAAACTGTATCTGCCATTTGAAAACAGTTTGTGACCTTAAAGCCTGCATGCTGTATTGCATTATCCACCGAAGCTCTGCATTGTGCATTCTGCATTATGGTTTTAGATCTTCTAGTTAGGTGATCTGTAATCAGAGAGTCTTTGCATTGGCTTTAAGAGTGAAAGGTAGTTTGTAATGTCAGGTCTTTCTTTTTAACAATTTCTTAGGTAATTATTATTCTAAGCTTGCCTGTATGGTGTTCTTGTTCATGATCAAGTATAATATACAATATCAGCACATTGAGGAAATTACTTTTCTATCTTCTTTAGTATGAGAGCAGGCTTGTCAAAATGAGTATGATGAAAAAGCAGGAAACATCCACTGATTCTGTTACATCTTCATTGATATAATGTGACTACATCCTTGGCTGGTAAATTAGATATTAAAAAACACTTCATTTATATAATCTCTTCTGTCCATTAAAAAGAAGTGTCATAAGTATGAGCACTTTCAAGCACGAGGGCTAATTGGATAGATAAAGAGGTGACTAAGAAAGCTTAAGCGGTCATGCCAATACTTTCTCTTTAGTGGTCCATTTTATACTGTCTGATGTTAAACCTAACTGTAATATTTCCAGTAAGAATATTAAATAACCCATATTGTAGAATATTATCTCCTTGTATAGAAAAACCTCTTCCATTTTCCTAGGAGTAAAAAAAAAAAACCCCAGAACATATTTGTAAGTGAAATAAAAACCTTATCCATGTCAAACTGTCATAGGCATTAGGTACTATGAGGTAAATTATGTACAGGATATTATAGTTGTAGGATTAATGTAATCCCTCAAGTGTGCTGTATAACAATTGTTTGAGTATCCTTGTTTATTTGTGCTATTGATTTTTTCTGTAAATACAATGGTATTTTATTTATTTCCTAGGGAGGAAGACTAACATGATAGACTTTTGGGGTGTTGACTATTGGCACCTTTCTAAGAGGTAATCATTGAATGTTATGATAAAAAAATGTGTGTAGTAAATATTTCTCTGCCTCAATAAGGCCTTAACGTTTACTACTTGTGTAAAATAAGTTTAAAGTCAAGTCAGAATTTTTGGAGTCGAAATGCAAAAACTGCATGTGCTTGAACAATACTTTTTTTGCAATATCGCAACTCTTCACTACATATCCAGCAATTTGGGGGATGATATCTTGTGCAGGGGCTTTGTCATTATTCCTAAAGAAACTAGTCCAAATTTCATGACAATCTTTATTTTAGATGCCATTAAAAGCCATTACTCTTTTCCATATGGAAATGTATTTAAATGAAAGATCTACCAATTTAACTACCTACTTAAAAAGTAACATTGAAGACATGACTCTATTAATAACTGTCAAGGTTACAAGTGTGCTATTGTCAGCTCTCAAATAAACTGCCAAGTTCTCAAACGTTTGGCATCATGGTAACTACAGATCTAATTGCATGATATGATGACACCCTCAGAAGTTAACCATATTAATTTAGCATGTCAAACTATAACTGTACTTGTATCACAGCATTAATGTAAAAAAAAATGAAAGGAGACTTTAAAGTATGTTTTGATCAAATAATGATACCATTTATTTTAATATGTAAAAAAGGTAACATGTCTTTCATGAACAGGGAAATTAGAAAGTTTTTGTTTAATTTATTTCAAGTGCACTTTGTAATAATGATTAACCATATATTTGCATTGACATTTTACACCACTCTTATGTTGTATATTATAGCGTTACAGTCACAGCCGGGAAAATTTTCAACATGCTAATCCCAAGACAGTTGTAATACTTGTTTTTGTAAATAAACAACATATTCAAAAAGATTAATTGCACTGGCTTTCAAAATAACATCATACTGTTAATTTTCTTTAAACAATACCAGAACTGGTCAAATTAATTTACATTTCAAATAGATAAGGCTTCATGAAATTACACTATGCAAACAGCAGTTGAGTGTAGTTTTAATTTACCATTCATAAAATTCCAAGACTTAGACTTGTTTCAAATTCATTTTGATGACTTTTGGTTGAATGTATCTATTTTTTTAATTGAAAAGCTGACTTTGGAGTTAATTTCAAAGCCCCTGAATGTGGTATTTTCACAAAAATTTTTGAAGATGTAGTTTTGTGCAGATAACAAAACAGTAAGTATTTTTCTAGCACCTTTTTTTGTATCCATTATGTTCAAGTTGAAAATTTTCAAGCCTAAATTTTGCTTAACTTAATTTTTGCAAGAATGTCATATGTTCCCACAACCCTTCTCTTTAACTCCATGATATCATGCTTAGGGGATTTGCAAATAAATTCCAAATAAATTAATTGAAATTTGGTTACCATCTCTATCGATCACAGTTAATACCTTTAGGAAATTGTTCGAAAGAGTATCCATTTATGCGTTCAGCCAGGAATTCATCAAGATCATGTTAGAAAGCAAAAATCCAGATGCACAAAATTAACTGCATATATCAAGGAATGTATATATTACCAAACAAAATCTATAATTAATGTAAATTATGGGATAAATCGTCTTTCTATGAAAGAACATAACAAGAACTGAGGTAGAATCAAACACTGACATTTGAGTTTAAGGCTAAAGGTGGATGGAACCCCCTTAGGATTTACTTAAACATTCTGGGATAAACAGCCAGTGATTTGTCACTTCTATTCATAGTTTTAAAACCATTCCACACTTACATTCCTAGTCAGTTTTGATAACAATCAAATAAGGTAGAAGGGTTACAATCTTCTTAGTTACAAACGAGGTTAATCACTTTTGTTGAATTCACAAAAGTATAATAATAAAATAAAAATAATAGCTTAGCAATTTTCCTGATATGGAAAGATGAACAGACATATGTAAAGTAAAAATTTTCCATGAGGACTTCTTGATATGTAATACTTCAAATTAAACATTTATAAAAAGTGTGCAGCTCAGCACAACAGGTAGGTAGTGTCAATTGAGTGAACATCCACCAAACATTTTATGATCCTCTGTAACCTAATTGATAGCCATCAATATGCTTGTAAGTATGGCACAAACATTGTGAATACAAACCTGATTCTATCATATTACTGGTACCATAGAAAGTATAATTTTATTCCTGTGAAACAACAACTGAACTGAAAAGTGTTTTTAAAGACACTGTAAAAAATAAATGAAATTATAAATAAAATGTTGTGTTCTTTACTATGTTCACCTTAGAGACGAGAGCTGGGCGAGATGGGCAAATTTCGAGTAGCTGAATTTGTGGGCTGATTGCAAAGCCTCTGAAAGTTGTATCATCACCAAAATTGCTGGAGATGTAGAGATGGACTGTAGGAATATTTGAAAAAAAGTTTTGCTCTAGCACATGTAGTTTTTGCATAAATTAAGTTCAAAATCAAAATTCCGATTTTCAAAATTTGACTTTGAACTTCATTTGTGCAAAAACTATTTGTGTTAGAGACATACTTTTTTATTTGTAATATACCCCCGACCAGCAAGTTTGGTGATGATACCATGCTCAGGGGCTTTGCAATTAACTCGTCGAAAATCATCGAAATGAAAGAATTTTTTAAAAACAAACTTGAACATCTCTATTAGAGACGGGTGAATTTTTTTTACTAGTTTATTTAGGGGTTGATTGCAAAACCTCTGAACATGGCACCATCACAAAAACTGTTGAAGACGTAGGAAAGATTTGTGGGAACAAAGTTAAGTAAAACATTTTTACTTAACTTAATGTTCACTTTTAAATTCCCACAACCATTCTCTACATCTACAGCAATTTTGGTGATGGATACTATGTTCAGGGCTTTGCAATTAACTCAAAAAGTCAGATAGTTGAAATGTCGCAAATATTTTTCAACCATTTCTACTTGACAGTAAACAAATCCATTTGGTCTTTCTGGCATTTGATATTCCCATATTTAGTTTGTGCCTTTATTTAACTTCTCTACATCATGCTTAATAGGTAATAATCTGATGGAAAGTTTCAAAAGAAGCCACTGACTCAATTTCTCCGCTAAGGTTGGGTCTTCACTGCATACTGGAGATGCCCCTTGCATTCCCTCATGGGGAATCTAGTCTATACTGGTGCATCATGACACGTGTTAGGGGGTGAGGTGGCAGACGTGACGGATCAACAACACCCCTTGTTGGCAGACGCACCAAGTTTTGTGATGTGAGAAAACTGCGCCTGATGTGTTTTCAAGTGAGAATTTCTCATGGGAAAGTATAGGGCAAGGTAATGCCAACATATCTCTCCAAACACTCAAAAAAACACAGCCCAAACTGCAGGCAAACTGTGGGCAGGTGCTATAGACATGTAGTGCCATGCCTATAATGCCACCCATGGTTTCTAGGGCTGCAAAGTGTAGAACTAGTCTTAGTTACACATAGCCTAGACTTTATTCTTATAGTACCTTTGAATGAATTTGTGTCCGTAAGTATTGGGTTGATATAGCTCCCCCCTGAACTCACAGCTGTCATCACCAAAGAAGACCAAAACATAATTCATATCAGCGTTCACTTAAAAAAAATTATAGTATTAATTAGAAATGGATTACTCAATTTACCCAAAGGAAAGGATAGTGAAACGTCCACAAAGAGTTATAAGGGCAAAGCAGTGTTATAAACCACTGTTGTGTTTCTACTTCTTAGGGACTTAGCACTCAGAAGATCTTACATATTTTCTAAAAGAAAATGCTTCATCTAATGTTCATTATTAGTTCACATCATTACAGTTATTTTATAAGCATGCAAGCTAATGTTTTCATCTAGACAATACTAGCTGAAACCCAACCATCTTGTACTGGATACAGTTAGCTGTCATGCAGGAGATATATGCTACATTTTTCTGCCTATTGGGTAAGTAATGACACATATACATTTGTGCATGCCTGCCCGCTGCACCGGTATTATCTACAACAATCACAACAGGGTTGTTATAGCCCTGTAGAATACATTTAAGAGTCCAACACAATAAGGCAATTATAGTCAGTTTAAATATGCTACTCATTTAATGTGCCTAACAACATATTCTAAAATATTATCAGAGGAATTCATCCTAGTCTTGCATATCAGGGACAGAAGACTGATATGTCCTGCAAACACCAGGATTTATTTATAGCTTACAAAGTCACAAGGAACTCCCAAGTGACTTCGTAAATACAGGCTTAATGAATAGGTATACACACTAGTATTAAGTATATAAACTAGCAATACGGAAGTGTAGCAGCACCAAGAAGTGCCTGAAAGTACTTTTTAAATATTCCAAAAGGTTTTAGTGTAGCTGGGAATTCACATTTAAGACATGAACGAACAAGATGGAATGGGTTCGATTCATGGCTGTCGAACCTTAAGATTGACAATGGGCAGATTTTTCTGGAACAAACACATTTGTTGATTGTACATGGAGCACCATTGGCGCACTTGGTACGTGATTTTCAGCAAATATTCTTTGTTTTATATACAGACAATGGGTTAACTTTAAGCTAGAAGCATGGTAGCTACAACAGACATAAAATGCAAGCAATCCCAATTGTGTCCCCATCATTTCAAAACTGTTAGTAGCAAGACCTGCTTTAAGGCTTTGAAAATCTTTATGACCTTTATAAGGATTCTATAAAATATTGCTCATTGTAGACAATGGTTAATCAACAGAGGTATACAGTGCAGATATTTACTAGATCATTTACTAGATCATCTGTAACATCTCTAATCGGCTACCAAAATATAACATTCACTTGCAATTTTAGGTTTTGGAATTATACCAGAAATACATTATCAGTCAAGAGAATCTATAGAAACTTTAAACTGAGTTTTACCTGTACAGCTACCTTCCTTTTCTTCAAAGCCAGCACTACAAGTACATTTTCCAATAGGGACCAGCCACTCCCCCTCTGCACTGCAATGCATCCTGGGTGGATTATCCAAGTCTACTTCAGAGTTATTCACGCAAGTCCCCCTAACTTCCACCAGTGTTGAAAAGGCTGCCTCTGCCACTGTGTCCGGAAAGACTGCCAGGTTCTGCACGGTGGAGAGGCACTTTTTATAATAGACACGCACAGAGACTATAGCAACACAGGCCCCAACGTCCTGAAATCCCAGGTGAAAACCTTTCTTGTTGAGATGTCCAATCTCTCTCACTTCTGTATTCAGTTTCATTTTACGTTCTCCGAGATCTCCTTGGGTGAAGCTTTCATCAGCTGCAATTGTGTCAATTTTGACATACTTGCTCTCTTTAATGTTTTTTCCCAGATCAAAATCAGATTCAATATAGTAAAGGTTAAAAGTCTCCTTGCATGTCCCCACCACTCCGGGAATACTGTTGCAGTCTCTCAAAGTGAACTTGATCTCAATAAAGATCCGCTGTCCGTTCCGCCGCAGAATCCAGCCCGTTTGTAGCCAGTTGTTCTGATTTGGCTCCATAACGTTGCACACTTGATAGGTACGAATGGGCTTGTAATTTTCATCAACACCACTAATTTCTTCCCACTAAAATAAAAAGATATATAAATAAAGAAAATGAGAGTAAGAAAAAGCATAAATGCAACTGCCTTAAGTAGAGTTAAAGAGAGTAAATCCAATGCAGGCAGAACATTATTTATAAAAGACTGTAGACATTGGTAGGAAAAAAACTGTATAATTAGCCTTAAAGAATGGGAGTTTGAATAATTATAAGAATCTAAATCTTACGTCTTAAACTGTTGTAACAATACAGGGAGTGCAGAATTATTAGGCAAGTGGTATTTTTGAGGAATAATTTTATGACAACAAACATGTTCAATGAACCCAAAAACTCATTAACTATCCAAATGCTGAAATCTTTTGAATATTTTTAGTTGTTTTTAGTTTTAGCTTATTTTAGGCGGATATCCTGGTGCGCACGTGAATCATTACTGTGCTTTAATTATTAGGCAAATTAACAAAAAATAATTTATACCCATTTCAAATTTATTACCAGTGAATACCTTCCCTTCCCCACATCCCCCATATAACATCCAACATTCACAAATATACATTCTGCCATTCAAAAAACAAACAAAAACCAATTCATGTGACAAATAGCCACATTTCTTGCCCCCAAGACACTAATTCAACGCCCCTGCTATTATTCACTGATTCTGTCAATGTTTTGATCTGTTCACAATCACCATTGCGTGCCGTGCAACCACAGCCTCCCAGACACTGTTCAAGACCGGTGTTACTGTTTTCCTCTTGTAAATCACACATTTGATGAGGACCAACAGGTCTTCAAGGTGTTTCAATCAGGTGAACCAAGGCTGGCCAGTCATTAGTTTTTCTCTATTTATACCCTTTCTGCCAAGCCACGCTTGTGGAGTTACTTGGACGCGTTGATGGAGCATTGTCCTGCATGACAAATCATGTTTTGTTTGAGGATGCAGACTCCCCTTCCGTACCACGCTTGAAAGAAGTGTCTTCCAGAAACTTGCAGTAGGACGGATTGAGCTTGACTCCATCTTCAACCCAAAAAGGCCCACAAGCTCATCTTTGATGATACCACACCAAACCAGTCTCCACCTCCACCTTGCTGGCGTCTGAGTCGGACTGAGCTCTCTGCCTTACAATCCACAACTGCCCATCATGGCCTCAAGACTCACCTCATTTCATCAGTCCCTTAAAACCTTTTAGAAAAATCAGTCTTGAGATATTTCTTGGCCCAGTCTACGTTTCAGCTTGTGTGTCTTGTTCAGTTGTTGGTCGTACTTCAGCCTTTCTTACCTGGCCATTCTTGTGCTTTTGGGACCTCCAGGATTGCACGCTCTTGAAAATATGGGGCAAACTGGTGGCAATTGCATCTTGGCAAGGCAACGCTTGACTTTTATCTCAGTTCATGGCAGTTATTTTGCACCTTGTGTTCCACCGCTTCTTGGACCACTGCTTGACTATTTTGAATGAAACGATTGATTGTTCGATGATCACGCTCAGAGCTTTCAATTTTAAGAGTGCGCATCCCTCCAAGATATCTCACTATTTTTGACTTTTCTAAGCATTGTCAAGTCCTTTTTTACCAATTTGTGCCAACGGAAGAAGTTGCCTAATAATTATCACACCTAATATAAGGTGTTGATGTAATTAACCACACCCCTTTCTCATTACATGAGAAAGCACATCACTAATATGTAATTGGTTATAGGCTTTCGAGCCTATACAGCTTGGAGTGACACAATGCATAAGAGGATGATGTGGTCAAAATACTCATTTGCCTAATAATTCTGCACTCCCTGTAGAAGAGGCATGGAGTAATAATTTTGCCTTATACACTGAACGTTTAATAAAATGGCCTAACACATATATAGGATAGATTCTCTCCTGACTTCACCCAATAGACAAAATGGATAAACTATTAATTAATTGTAATCAGAAGTTTTAAACACAAAATCCCATTATTTACTGGTTCTGTGCCAATCACCACACATGACTTGGTCTAAAAAGGGTTTATAGGTTGTTAATGAAAGCAGTATTTTTATAATGCTCAAGCGGGCAGGCTTGACCACTTTTGCAGGCACTCTTCTGTTTTTAATACTCAAAGAATAAGAAAGGATGTATTAATATAATCATATACTGCCTTCTGCATTCCAATCAGATTCATATGGTTTATTATATTAGTCATAACTTCACCATTCAAGATTTAATCCAAAATGTATTCACAAAAGAAGGTTCATATATATACATTAAATCTAGATTGTGAAGTATAAAAATAAGTTTAATACAAAAAGGACAAATAACAAAAGTTTTATTTCCGCGTACAGATTGTACAGACAGAAATTAGAGCGTTAAATCTTAAGTGGTTTCCTCATATGTTTTGTCGGAATTGATGGAGCCATGAAGCCTTTTGTGATCAACATTTAAGCAGTAAAATCACATATTTCTGATTGTGTGGTGCCCCAGGTTTTAAAGCTAAATTGCAAATGTTCTTTGCTGGTAGTTCCTGTCAGCTCTCTGTAATTTGCCTAGGTAGAATAACAAACCAAAAATAACTACCTGGCATTACAGGATATTTTGTAGGCCTCCATTTTCTCAGAGAAAATACTGCATTGTACACATGCTGATCCCATCCCTGTGCAGCTTCCCATAAAATGTTCTCCCTGGAAATAACACCTTCTGAACTTTCTATATACCCTGGAGGCATCTCATAGTATTTGTCATAACCTTCTGTCTGCTAAGACTATAAAAAGAAGCTTATCATAAGAAGAAGAGATTCAAGAGGAGCTCAGGTTCACCCAGGCTAATGGTGACAAGTACAAGAAGAGTTACATTCACTGAGCTGACTGCAGCTAGCATATTTAACCCTAGGTTTTGAATGGAAGGGGTGAATATTACTATGCTTACTATACTATATTATATTTAATATATACAATATTATAATAATATATTGTTTTGTCACAAGTTTCATTAAAAAAAATATGAGAACATGTATAAGAAAAGATGCAGATAGACTTGTATAAATGATCTGTAAAGCACTGCTAAAATTTGCTAATCTGTCTAATTTATCTTTTGTCTTTATTAACTAATCAACTACTAAGTCAGATATGCCTGCCATACACACCCCGATGGTGTGCAGGCAGACCTGTCCCGATATGTTCCAGGATGCTAACGTGATGATGTCATCACGTTAGCATCCTGGTGCGTTATGGGGCCCCTTCAGTCAGCGGCACCCTTTGTGTGCTGGCCATAAGCTGATGGCAGCTTATGGCATCGGCTTCCATCGGCTTGCGCCGGCCAGAGATTATTGGACATGTCCGTTCTCTGGCCGGCCGAGCTGTGGGGCGACAGGGATCTGTCGCCCCATGTGGGCACATGCCGATAAGCGGCCGATTTTTAACCTGACCGACGGCGCGGGCGCGCATGTCGGTCAGGTTAAAAATCGGCCGCTTATCGGCATGTGTAAGGCTAGCATTACTTTTCAAAAAAAATCTGATCACAATTTAGAATGTAGTGTATACTTCTCTAGTGCTGCTCAAAATACAAGAAATCTTATTCTAATGTGCTTCATAAAGATTATTAAAGATCCCAACAGAATGCATAGGTGGTTCCATAATTTATGTCTTATGATAAAAATGTATTTGGTAAATCAATTTGTTGAAAATAAGCCATATGCTGTAAACCCCTGTCCATAAGTATGAATAATTATTACAACAAATATTAAAAAAATAACGCAATTACTTACTTATAAGTACTAATGCAAAATGTTGCTGGTAATTGTCAACAAACAAAATAAACTATCTAAAAATGTTTAGATAGAACAGGTTGCCTCCTAAAGCCCCCCATACACGTTCCAATTATTCTCCCGACCGATTTTTCGTCCGATCGTGTCACCCGATTTTCACCTAAAATGTTATGGTCGGTTGGCACGAAAAATCGGAATTCGAATTATCACCGATCCATCAGCCCGACCCTATTTATTAACAGCAGATCGACCAAAAATTTACGGACAGGCCTGAAGTGTTCCCGCCCGATTTTTCGGCCGATTTTGAGAAATCGGGATCGGTCGGGTACCTAATTCCGTTTCCGATTAATCTCCCGATCGATTAATCTCCCGACCACGTTGGTCGGTCGGGCAAAATTCGTACGAAAAATCGGAACGTGTATGGGGGGCTTAAGTGTTTCTATTAATGCTATAATGCATTAAGAGATAAACATTAATTGTCTATAACCACAATAAATTTCTAATGTAAATTTTGTAAACCACCTCATTAAATTCACCACTTACTCCATTAGATGGATGTGAAGTCCAGCCCAGTTCGGCCTGTGATTCTTTGGAATCCAGAAGGATAACTGAAATGAATACAAAAAGAGGAGACATGATGTCATGCTTTATAGCAGTTCTCAATACTAATGCTAGGCAAAATAACAATCAGAGTTATTCCTGTACCCCAAGCATGTTAAAAATGTTCCTATTAACCTCAATCCAGCATTTCAATTTTTGATGTAGATGGGATTTTTTTTAACTTGTCTCATTATTAACCACATGGAAGCGCAACATCAGTGTCCTTATTTATCATAAACAAATCGCTTACATTAAATAACACCTACTAGACTACAGTTTTAATTTTCCTTTATAAAGCACAAAGTCTTTCAAAACCTATCTCACCTTAAATACTCTACTTTAGTTCACTTGTTTTAGTTAAAGTAGAAGTATATTCATCTTTTACAGAAAATGTCTATAACCTAGTTATATGTTTTATGTTAGTTCCCTTGAAACACTAACACATGTCGGTTGACACTGCCAGTAAAGTCCACTTAATGCAGCTTTCATATGAAGGCCAACCAACAGCACAGGATTACTTCTAATTTCAATACAGTACTTAGGACAGGCATAGATGAACCTTAAATTCAGGTTAAACTGCTGTGTTACTCCTCTGTAGGCTTTAATATTTCCTCATATAAGGGCTTTTTTTCTTACCCTGCATCAAATCGTTTTTCTGTGTTAAAGAATGTTTCAATTAAAAACAAGGCCTATGTTGAAAATGATAAGGCTATATCTTTTTAACCTTCTTTTTTAATAACTACTAAAGACTATATTTTAAAATATTAGTGCCTGTGCATAGGGAAATGTTCTCTACCATTTTGGTTTTCCTAAAATGGTTGACTTAATAGATGCCTATGTGCCTAGTGTTGCAAAGATGGAGAGTAGGCGGCAGTAAGAAAATTTAAGTGAATTGTTCCATTACTGTGAAAACTTAGATAATCAAAAAAATCTGAGAAAACGGATCCACAGTGTTTCAAAAGTGTTGTGTGAGTGGATCAAAAGTGTTGTGTGAATACATGTAAATTGTAGCCAACGCATTTCATGGGCTCTTTAATTTGCTCTCCTCAGGGCTCTCCTCCTTTCTATGGAGAGTACTTCATTAAATCTCTCATTCTTGATAGTGAACTGCTTCATGAAGCCATAGGGCTTCATTTTAATACAAAATACAAAACAGTAAAAATTTAACCACAGGCTACTACCATCCTAATGGACCATAGTATTACATTACATGCAATTCTCGTAAAGGGTATGTACAAGTAAAAGTTTGAAGTCAAAATTCTTTGCAGATACTTGTATTCTGGCATGTGTAGTTCTGTGAACAGAATGCAAGTTATCTCACAGAGAAATTATTAGCCATAAAATATTCTAAACACTGCCTTCAAGATTGCAAGCTATTTTGCACCTCAGTGCTTGCAAATGACACCTCATTGAACATACTGTTCAGAATTCATAATATTCCTACTGCAAATATAATACAAAAAAATTTAATAAATAAATAAGGAATATACAACATCTCCTTTTATTGCGCTAATGAGATATGGATTGTTTGCTTAGCTGCCGTCTTGCTATGCCTCATCTTGACAGAAGAACCATGTAAGTTCTAAGTAAGCAATAAAGCAGGAGGGATGCTCCCTGTGTGCACAGGATGGTTTCAGTCAATGCATCTGTAGGAGAAAAAGCCTTTCAAAGGATACACAATTTCATCCATTATTAAGATCAGACTCAGTGTCTGCTGGAAAAAAGACTTATAAGCAGCAAGTACGATATAACATAAAATCCATAAGTCTGGCCAAGGGTCTGCCTGGACTTTAAGAGCTTGGCTCTTGGCCGACATAAACAGGATGCATTTACCTCTTTTTTTAAATGTTATCTGCTTTACAAACACATACCATAAGTAGATATTACCATCAGTTGAAAATATAGCATGTACTTTTTTTAAAGCTTGCTTGTTATAGAAACAGAGGTATTAGAGCAACATTTAGATGTTTCCTTACTCATGGTTACATGGCACTTTGATGCTCTTGCTAATATATTTAAGACATATTAGTGCACTTATGTCAAACCTAAAAAGTTTGCTTTGTCGCAAACCAAAAAATCTACTGAATGTTAGTGAATCTCTGGCTATTTTTTGAATGACTGTAAAAGTCAAAATGATCTATTAAAAAAAGCCCCCTCAGTTAATTCAAACAAGGTCAGTCCGTACTGTGTTCTTTTTTACATATTATTATTATTACAATGTTTTAATATTATAAAATATTATTTGATTTCCTGCCCTCACTCCACAGTGAGGGAGATGATGTGAGGATCAAAAGTGCACCGATGCGGTATTGAGCCACGGCCAAGCGTTTTTTTACCCTTAATCACAATCTGCATTGTGGACATATAAGAACAAGGACAGAGGCGCACAACCTAGTACAACAAATGGTTAAAAAATTG
>CM070033.1:104890192-104902688 GCA_036250615.1 Ptychadena robeensis | reverse complement strand
TTTATTGGTTGGTTTTAATCGATCCTAATTTTTATCTCAGAGTGTATGGCCAGCATTAGAGTTTCAATCATCTGATTAGCTTAATTAAATTTTAAACCAAATTTAAATGAGAATGGCGAATATTAGTTAAATGATTCAACATTAAAATGACTTATGTAGTAATTCAAGCATCACTTGCTATTTAACTGTATCTAAGCCCAATAATCAAATATTATATTACAGTTTACCAATAGTCAGATGCGATATCCTTATTTTTCTGTTAACCCAGCAAGTAACAAATATGTGACTCACTGTACTATATCAATTGAAGAAGAGAAAGGTAGCCACCTACCAGCAGCAGAATTGTCAATCTGTGAAGTTGGTAGTGTTAAGCTAGCCACACATGGGTAGATTTGTAAAACGATTCGAGTACAATCAATCAACGTGCGCGGTCACGGTGATTGATTGTACTCGAATCTGCTTACAATCCTTCCTGTGTGTGCTGTCCTTCGAGGGGGTTCAATAGAGCCCCCTCGAAGTATCTCGATTGAATGGGTTTTCCAACATGTTGGAAAACCACATTCAATCAATCACCAACACTCTATGTGCAGGCTGCACGGAAAGCCGACATCAACACAGAGAAGTGACAGCTCAGAGCACAGCTCTGTGTGAAGGGGGCGGAGTCAGCACTCACTGCAGCCGTGCAGAGCAGAGAGGGAGAGCCGGTGTAAAGTCTACTCTGGAAGGGGGAGCAGGAAACGTCGGGACACCGGCTGGATTTCTCTTCAGCTTTCAGAATGATTCACATGCTGGAAGCTGGAGAGAACCCTAGGTACCCTAGGTGACGTCACCACGCTGTGATTGATTGGTGGTCGATTGCACGGGAATCTACCCGTGTGTGGCTAGCTAAAGACTTAATGCAAATCTATCATCTGCGTCTCCACATGTAATGATCTGCAGGATACATGGTGACAATAGGGCAGAATACAGCTTAAGAAATTACAGAAGACATCCACATCTCTGAGAGCAGTGACAGCCAAAAGAAAATGTCATTGGGCTATCTAATGACAAATAGTCTTCGCCTTTGAAAACCATTACATGGGGTGCTCCCAGTGGCTGCTCATGATATTGCACTGAATTACCCCTGCAATGTTCATAAATATATATGGAAAAAACTAATCATTATAGACACTCCTGTCAGTTTTAAAAGACAACGACTGGTCATTTACCTTTTGTGCATTGTGTTGACGCTGAGAAATAGAGATTTGTTTCAGGCAGACTCAAAATAAAAACAAAACTATTCAGAGTGCATCATATCTGATAAAATATTCAGGACTACACTACTTTTAATCTGTTAAGTAAAGAAAACATGCAGAAGCTTTTCTTGTATAATCTCTCTCCAAGGTCCTGCATTTCCTTTCTATGGCATTGCAAACAGAACTATGGCAACCAATGCTTTAGTTTTCACTTAGAAGTGCATATTTCCTTAAAGTTTAAATTATTCCCTAGTAAAAGTTATGGAAACACCTGTTGAGGCAGTCAAGTCTAAAGCTGGGCATGAACGTTTAGATTTGTGGTCGCAAATCTAAAGCCCCCCATAGGCGGCAGACTCCCGGCCATAGTTGTAGCAGACCAACCTGCGTGCTTGGTCTGCCACAACTATGAGGGAGCCCACCTTGATTTTTGTTGAAAAAAAGCCGGCAGGTCGGTTCGCACATGGATCCGACCTGCCGGTTCTTTTTCTGCCCGACTGACAGGCAGAACAGCTGCAGGCTGTTAACTCCCTCTCCTCCCCCTCCGAGTTAATTGGCTAGAGTCTGACGGGAGTCCCGTGTGTCAGTAGAACACACAGGATTCCTGTCCGACATTTAGCAGACTGCTCACAGCGTGGTGACGTCAGTCTGCTAAAGGTCTGCCATAGATCGAGGTGTCTATGGCTACCTTAATGCCTAAAAGAAAATTCAACTGGAATTTCGGCCAGAAAATCGATCTAAAAATTTATGGACGATGGCCAATTTTACTAATACAACTTACTGTGTTTACCCTGTTTCCACCCTGTTCACACTTCAGTGGGGTTAAAAGGATTTTCAAGGGGAATGGCTCTAGGCACAACTATCACTACTAGTTCACAAGCCTGTAGTTTGCCACTCAAAACCTGAACACAACAAATCCTACCCATTGTTTTCTGCTTTAACAGAACTGTGTTGCTGAAATTTGCCCAATTTTGTCTGAGTGAGAGAAAATTACAACATAAATGAATGAGGATTTGTCATAGTCAGTAACAACACAACAGGACTCACAGGCTGCAACATCAGAGTAAGGAGATGCCAGTAGCTACAGAAGCGAAGGGAGCACTCAGGTGAATAAAAGTCAATGCTCTGCTCATTTGGTAAAACAAGCCCATTGTAATTTTTGTTTACATTTAAAACTGCAATGCTTCCTATAAAATCAATGAAGTAATTAAGAACAACATCATGGGAGCTTGTTTGCTAGAATCATGGTCCAGTTACTTTAGTCCGAGACATCTTTTTAAACTGAATTGGTTAACAATATGTGTGTGTTTTTATTGATGACAATACTTTAAATAAGGAAGTTTTGGTTTACATTGGCTTTTTTCATGATGATAAGGCAATAAATCCCATTGACTTACTCTTCCTATCCTATCCAAGTGAAAAGAAGATACCACTCAAAACTGCTATGTTCTTTATGGAAAAGTATATGTATGTGGCTCCAATCTAGCTGTTAGTGATCCACTTTTTTGATTAGGTGCCTGATATTTTCCTAACTGCCACAACGGTAGTTTGATATTTCGTTTTGTAAGTAAAGGAGTTAACTTGAGGATACAGTGATTACACAGCTATAGGGATAACAGTGGCCAGAGAGGCTCTCAGTTGGTGTATGGGGCCTGAGCAAGGATCACAGAGTAAAATTGTAAAACCAATTTAAATGAGGAATGGCGGATATAGTTAATGATCAACATAAATGACTTATGTATATTCAAGCATCATTTTGCTATTTAACTGATCTAAGCCCACTAATCAAATATTATATTACATTTACCAATAGTCATATGCAATATCCTTATTTTTCTGTTTAACAGCAAGTACAAATAGGTGACCACACTGTACTATATCAATTGAATAGAGAAGGTAGCCCCTACCAGCAGCAGAATTGTCATCTGTGAAGTTTGTAGTGTTAAGCTAGCCACCCATGGGGTAGAGTTGTAAAACGAGTTCGAGTAACAATCAATCAACCGTGCGCGGGTCTATTGGTTGGTTTTAATGGATCCGAATTTTTATCTGAGAGTGTATGGCCAGCATTACAAACACCTTTATTAAATTACTCAAATGACTTGTTAACTAAATCATGCACAATTATGTCATTTTACATTCTAAGTCCAACTACAGCAAACAACGACTTAAAATGTACTGACTTTTCATGAAACAATTGGTATTTGATATTCTCAGAATAATAGTCTGTCTTAAGCTGGCCATAGACAGTTACATTTCTAATCTAATGCTTTAAAGCTAAATCAGCTGGAAATTTATCTAAGAATTTACGGACATGTCCGTAAATTTTAGAGCAATTTCTTACTTTTGATGGGGATGTCCCCATCCAAAGTAAATGCTGGCACACAAAGGGTGCATGGCCAATTCCCGGCACAACTGGTCATGCATGATCGAAGAAGGAACGAACCATCTATGGCTGGCTTTACAGATGTTAACATCCTCTTTCAAGCAGTGAATTACCAATGATTTGAGTTTACAGTATATTTCAATCAAAAAACTTTTTCTACTCCTGTTGCTTTCCTTCCAGCTATCGGGGACACCAAAAACGATTTACCTTTAAATCTTGGTTCATCAAGCAAAAGCGAGGTAAAATCTAGCAGTGACATAGAACATTTTTAAACTAACTTAAGATATATTTAAATATAAATGTTTTGGAATGCTTATGTCCATCCAGTAGACTTTTTATATGGTATCCTATTTTTGTGTTTGTTTATTGATCTCAATAGCGACAATAGTGAAGTGATTGAACAAGATGAGTGTCTACTTTGTCACTCTTAGGCCAAAACTCCACTACTTTTTGCCAAAACATGGTGATTGCATCTTTGGGAGGCATGTGAATGAGTAGCGTATCTGTGATGTGGGCAGGTCCCATTGTGGGTATGCACTCATTCAAAATGAATGAGACGTGTAGGAGTGTGGAAATGTAGCCATGCTTAGTCCTTATTAAGGATTACTGGTGGCATGATGTCTTGTGTCTACATTTTAAATACCGCGTTGTACCAATTTAGAACAGGAAAAAGACCCTTGTTTCTATGACAACTTCCAAAAGGACCTAACTGCAAAGATATCTTGAAATTTTCAGAGCCTATAAGTTAAGAAGTCAAGAAGACAAAAGTAAAATAAACAAATAAATAAATTCTTGAAAAAAAATATGTTTTTTTTCTGTATACATAAGTCTGGTCTTCCTCTAAACCCAAAACCTTTAATTGTCAACTAAAACCACGAAATAGCTTTACATGTTCTAGGATAAAAACAACATATGGTGTTCATGAGACATCCATACATAAACGCATATGAAGTCAATGTATAAATGAGAACTATACTATTAATATTTTCTACTGTACTCAAACCTTGCATAGGACGTTTATTATAAATAACTTTCATCTAATGAATCCTGAGTTCTGTTGTGCAGGTTGAGGTGTGAAATTCTCCTTAGAAAGGCAGATGGTAACAATATATCGAATGAATAGACTTCCAAAACAAATCACGTTTCATTCCAAAAATAACTTGTAACTTTCTACCTTTTAAATCAACATTGAAATTAAAGCTGAAGTTTTAATCTGCTTAAATTTGCCTTTCCTAGTAATCATGGCTGGTGAGAGGAGATGGGAGGGTAGTCCCCCTGATCCAAACAGTGAGCTAGGTTTAAGGGGCAAAAAGTAAATGACCCAGATAATGCCCACAGTGAATTAAATCAATGGACCAGGACATCCAGTGTCATCTTCCTATTCCAGCCTGGAATAGGAAGATGACATTGGATGTCCTTAAGCCACAAATGAGGTCTTCTATCTAGTCAAAAATACAGTATTTTCTATATTTGTTCCCAGGAAAAGCAGAGTTTTTTTTTTTACTTTACTGCACAAATGATTTACAGCTACAACTAATATTATTTCAATAATAATAATATTATTAATATGAGTTTGTGTTTATATGCTCTTGGCTTAGATTAAATGGGAGTATTTGAAGTGGCTTATTGGCAGCTGGCAACCTGTAGACACCACTACAAATATATGAACATATGCAAATTTTGCGCGGGCAATCGTCATCAAATCTTACTGACCCTATTCTTTCCCTATATCAAGCCATGGGCAAGAAAAAAAATGTAAGGTTCCCCTTAATATGGGGACATGGCCAAGCTGTGAAAGTGAGCAGCTAAAACTCAGAGCCCTCAGTCTTTCTCCTTCTCCCCGATGCATCTACAAACAGCTGACATCAGCCCTGATCTGACAGACCTCCTGGACTCCTGCCAGCTCGTTTTCAGTCCGGTTTAAACCTGTTCATTGCCTGCACATTGTTGCATCATTTCCAGGCACAACAAGAACGCATCCAAACAACAAGGTTCCTCTAAATATAACAACCTGGTTTCAGAAACCACAGCTCCATAAACTTGTATACAGACGTAATGACTTGTTTATGTATCCTAACTGACTTCCAGTGAGAGAAGATGTGGTGGTTTTTGAATGAAAGGAGTAGTGAGCTTTCTTTGCAGTTCCTCTAAATAGGTGCGCTTAGGTGCACATTACTAGGAATAGGACATGTTTCACACAGTTTCCTAGGCTGACTACAGTCACTACAGTTCACCTGCAGCATTGTTACCACTTGTTGAACATGTTGGAGTTGGACCTTAAAAATCTGTCACTGCAATGCAAATGTAATGTTCAGCTATTTGGCCAATTTGGAGAAAGTTCATACAAAAAGTGTACAATATGTCAAAATGTAGGAAGAAAAAAACTTGAACAAAGAAATGAAACAAATGATTAACCAAAAAAAATCCTTTACATTCAGTGCATTACGATACTGAAGATTTCTTTGTGAGACTTTAGTTCTACTTTCATCACAGCGTGTTTCAAAGTTTCTTTTCTCTCTACTGGATATGCTCTTGTGAAGTAACAAGCCTACTAGAACAAAATGTTCTTTAAAAAATAAGTCATACAATAGAACAAAATAATAGAAAAATAAATATATCTAAAGGGAAACGTTCCTGTTCTATCTATTTTTTCTTGTTGTTGACTGGTATATTGCTACAGACTAAGTTTTCTTTGTGCCAATTGGTAATTGCTAAGGGGAACATGGACACCAACAGATGGTATTTTTTCCAACTTCAGGACAAATGTTGACTTGACTTTGAAATTTATTTATGCAAAAAGGTGGTTATTTGTAGTAATACCACAATCCTTTTTTACATCTCCAGCAATTTGGTGATGGGCAACTTTCTTGGACCAGACATAATGGGTTTATGGTTAGTCAAGAGCGGATGCATGATTAACAATATCAAATTTCTGAGATTACTATATATTGGACTCTTTTGGAGAGATAAGCAGAAACCTCATTTAGGAGTGTTTGTAGAACTGGACTTGATTGTCTCCAGAGAGAATCTCAGATTTTCTATACTTATGACATTTCATTTGTATATGTCATTATGTGTCATATGTCATATCAGTCATATGTCATTATGTCATATATGTCATATGTCATTATGTCATATCATTTGTATAAATTCATCAATAGTGATGGCGGACAGTTCGGCGGCGAACATGGATGTTCGCCCTCCTTCTCGCCGGCGAGCAGTGCGGGTGTTCGACCCGCTCCGTTCGCCGGCAAGAAGAAGATCACTGTTCTTCCTCCGGCAGGATCAGAACCTGTGTGATCGTGCGGGAGGAAGAATCTTTTCACTAGAAGACCGGGCATAAAGCCGGTCTCCTAGTGAAAAAAACGGCTCGGAGCAGGAAGTGACGTCACCCAGGAACTATGCTTTCCAGGGTGCGTTCCGGTTTTTCAGATTCAAATTCCCCGCCTAGAGGCGGGGAATTTGAATCTGTCCGCGAACAGGCGGACGGCGGACGTCTTTAGAAGTCCGACCCGCCCGTTCGCGGACAGTCCTGGCCGATGTTCGGCCATCACTATTCATCATCACTATCCATTGTTATATACCTACTTGCCAACCCCTCACAAAACCATTTTACACTTACTGTACATCTAAAGCTAAATTATTCATTTGCATTATTAATAATTTGAATGATCTAATTGTTTAGTTACCCAATTAACCAAAGTTTACTTACTTATTTACTCAGATGTACTCATTACATTTCCAATTACTTGCTTGATATTGGTTTGACTGGTCCTTCTTTGTGTACTGCAAATAGCAATATAAATGTTGGATTTGGGAAGTGACGTACATGTGAGAACTGTACAGAGAAGGCTTAACGTGGAGCGTGCATGGGGATACAGGAGCCAGAAGGCCATGAAATGTGTCTACTTCTGCTTTCTGAATAAAAATGAAAGGGGAAGACTTAAGGAATGTTTCCACAATGTTGTGTGATCCGTCAGGACCCCTACGTTAGGTGCAGTGCTTGGCGGGGGGTCCCGATGGATCACATACACATTACCTGCTCTATGGATGCTCTGTTCTTACGGCACTGAGCTTATCAGCCGATGCTGGGGTTAACATAGTGCAGTACATCTGAAGAGAGCATCCGCCAGGCAGGTACAGATTATGTGATCCTGACGGATCACAAAACAATGTGGAGACATAGCCTAAGGTGTACCTTCTTCTTCTTCCATATACATACTGTTTAATAAAAAATAGCTTAAGTTTTTTAGCTAAAGTTCAAGCTTTTTAGCAATAATTGCTTATCCTATACTTAATTCCTAAATAGGGCTATTAGTTGTGTGTCTCTGATTTACAGAATCATTTTTTTGCAGACTGTTTTTTATTGCTAAGCTGCTATTTCAACATCACCACATAAAAAGGTAAGACTGTGCAGATTGTGAAGCCGTTGAAGTTAAATGATATTTGATGGCTGAACATGATTTCACATTTTTCGCGAAAGCTTCAACCCAATGCACAACATCATTCGTAAAGGGATTTCTACAATGATGAGGCCAGCAGTGAACACCCACCATTTGACAGCTCTTCCATATGTCTTACATAACTTTAATAGCTGTTCTAGGTGCAGACTGGGTAAACGGAAGGTAGATTGAAGCTGTAATCATCCAGAACACTATTTGAGGAGGAGAAAGCTGTAACTCAAATGTGCTTGGAATCAAAACACACAATATGTTTCATGGCCAATTCTCATATCATAATAAACTTCCTCATCCGACTCGCAATTTCTCTGCTTCTGCCCTCACACATCTGGTCTGAAAATGGTAGCTGGAGATTGCATTATGCTTCTCTATCTGCTATTACACAAGGTTATCTCTGCATCACTGGCCCTGCCTTGCCTTTAAATGATTTATACCCAAGCTATGTGATTGATACCAGCTATTTAACAATGCTCCCGTAGGAGAAGAATTACGTTCAAACTCCTGCACAGGAAAAGACAAAGCAGGAAAAAGTACAATCTGAAGGTATTTCCAATGTGAACATCTCGGCAATAAATAACATTTCCCATGCCAGGGAAATAAAAGGTTTTGCTGATCTGCTCATGTTCTTTTAAGTCTGAACAAGTGAGTGTTGAAGATTTTTTGAGTCTTTAGTTTCAAGGGAAAAAAAATATTAAAATAAAGATTCATACAGTGCGTGTTTTCTTATAAAATATAACACTGTAATTCATAGCTAACTTATGACATTATTATTATTTTAAGACTCACTAATCTTGATGGATTCATCAAACGCATTGTACAAGTCCTTTCTTAAAATGTTATAAAATTACTAAGCATTTAAAGGAATCTATCATGTTTTAGTGTCAATTAGTATTTTAGTTTTTGTTTAAAGGTTTATACATTGTTAAACTGTCAATTTTGTTTTAAGGAACAGTTTATTTATATGCTCAATTCTAAAACAGATCAAAGGATTTCAAGAGTATCATAGGACAATGAGGAAAAGAAACACATGCTTCCTGCCTTAAGGTTAGGTTTGTCTGGATTGCCAAAATAATTTTTGCATTAATTAGTTAAAGCATCTGGACTTCCTGGAGTTTTCTTAAGACATTTCACTAGATACATAACTGGCTTAATGACTAGTGAAACATTAGGGAAACTTCACCAAGTGCGTTTGCTTTGACTACCTTAGATACAGTGGTTATAAAAAGTCTAAACATCCTTGGTAAAATGTCAGGTTCCTGTGATGTACACAAATGAGACAAAGATAAATAATTTCAGAACTTTTTCCACCTTAAATGTGACCTATAAACTACCACTCAGATGAAAAACAAACTGAAATCTTTATGGCAGAGGAAAGAATATGAAAATAAAATAATGTGGCTGCAGAAGAGTGCACACCTTTAAACTAATACTTTGTTGAAGCATCTTTTTATTTTATTACAGCACTCTGTCTTTTTGGGTATGAGTCTATTAGCATGGCACATTTGGGGTATGAGTCTATCAGCATGGCACATTTTGACTTGACAAGATCTGCCCACTGTTCTTTGCAGAAACACTCCAAATCTGTCAGATTGTGAGGCCATCTCCTGCACACAGCCCTCTTCAGATCACCTCATACATTTTCAATCAGATTCAGGTCTGGACTCTGGCTGGGCTATTCCAAAACTGTATTAGTCTTCTGGTGAAGCCATTCCTTTGTTGATTTGGATGTATGCTTTGTATCCTTGTCATGCTGAAAGATGAAGTTCCTCTTCTAGCAGAAGCCTGAATGTTTTGTGTCAATATTGCCTAGTATTTGGAACTGTTCATAATAATCTTAACTAAGGCTGAAGAAAACAGCCCCAAAGCATTATGCTGCCACCACCATGTGGGTGGGGTTTTCTTTTTTGTTCCCTCCACCTAAAATATTTCAGTTTGTTTTTCATTTGAGTGGTACAGTTTATAGGTCACATTCAGGTGGAAAGAGTTTTGAAATGATGTATCTTTGTAAATTTTTTGTACAGCACAGGGATTTTTTATACCCACTATATATGACCTGAAAGAATGAAAACATTTGCAAACTCATACTTTTACCTAATCATCTAGTAGTGATGAGCGGCATAGGCAATATTTTATTTTATTGGTGCAGCCACTCCTTGGCCAAATTACAAGAGATTTTGGCACAGAGGACTCTTGTTCTCTTAAAAAACAGGGGGCAATCACGGTCTATTTCTGTTGGATGCTACTCCTTTACTATCATCCAGTAGCTCCACATTCTGACTCTCCATAGCGCTGAGTAGACAGGAGAACATCAGTATTATAACCAACTGCAGAGAAAGAAACACTGGGCTACAGAAACCAGACCTTTGTACCTAGGTAGGCAGTTCAATTTAGATGTTTGTCAACTGGGAAACTATTGATCTTTAAAGACTTAGTTTAAGCATTCATGCAACACATAGTAATGCTTATTATTAAATAATACTCATCATTCAACTTGTATTGGAGGCAGTGGCGTAGCGAGGTGGGTGCCGAGGGGGCGATGGCCCCGGGCGGCATATCAAAAGGGGCCGCGGCCGCCCCTCCACCTAGCAACCCCACACAGGCAGCACACACAATATCATGGTGATTGCCGCCGCGGCGCTGCCCCTTTTGATCATGATGATATTGTGTGTGCTGTGGGGTTGCTAGGTGGAGGGGCGTGCGACAGTGCGATGTAGTACAGCTGTAGAGGGGGAGAGGGTGTGTCCTGTGTTTGATTGGCTGGGGAGGGCGTTTCTGCGGGAGGAGTTACAGGAACACAACACGGACTCTTCTGCCTGTCACACTGACATCGGGCAGAAGGAGAGGGTGCCAAGGGGGGGTCAGACCTCCGGGCAGGCTGAGAAAAAAAGCCCTGACTCTACTTACAAAACATGTAAGTCAGGAGTCAGGGATTTAATCTGGTCTGGAGCCACTATCTAACTACAGATTACATTGCCTGCTGCAGAATAAGGAAAGATTACAGACACCGAGTCCATATAAGGCAGAGGGAGAGAGAGACAAATGGTGGAACAAGTGCAGGGGCGCAGGAAAGGGGGGACAAGCATGCAGGGAAATGGGGGCACAGAGGGGGCTCTGCCGGCAGCACACTCCCTGGTATAGGTGCAGCCATTAGAAAGAGTGCTGATGGGAGCAAATGACAGACCCCAGGGTGGGACCATGTGTGGCTTTACACATATTTACACTGTAATCCAATAATAGGTGATGGCACATTAACAAGGGGCCACAACTAATCCCCTGGGGCACAGACAAAGGGAACGTCTAGAAAGCCAAGGCAGGCTGGAAGCTAAAATATTTCTGAATTTCGTTCGGTCTGGAGATCTCTATATGTGGATCCCATTCCTGTGGCGTTTTTAACCTTTGAAAATAATCATTTGTACTCTATTTTCGTTTACTTTTGATGATACATGTTGGACTGACTTAATGGTGACAGCTATGTGAATGTTATCTACCTGCTGTCACACCATAGACTGTTTGCTTTTTCTTCATGTATGGTCTAAATGTATAATTCATTGATATTTTATGACTCTGTACACTTTTCCAATATTGTTTAAATCCTCCACTTGGAGGTAATGTATGTAAAATAGGGTGGCCCCGCTAAAGTCCCCCAGCCTTGCTTTATGATTTGGAATGGCATGGCAGCTGTAGAGGGCAAGGTGACGTCCGCTGATGCTGGGCTGTGATGGGAGGCTGCAGAACTGAGGCTGCCAGCCTGTCTCCAGTGCCAGGCGGTAGATGGTGTCACAGGTGCAGGGCACAGAGGATGCTGGGTGCGCGCATGAGATCCGGCCAGCGCAGCACATATGTATGTCTGGTACAACAGGTGTGTTAGTCTGGTGGGCTGCCCAGAAATTTGCCGCCGCTCAGAGGGGCCCCGCCCACCGTGGGCGGGGCCCCTCTGAGGGGCGGCAAATTTCCGGTCGGCCCCAGGCGGCGAAAGCCCACGCTACGCCACTGATTGGAAGTATCACCAAAACATACCAATACCATTAGCTAACTTTAATGAAAAAGTCTTGCTAACAGTGCTCCTGCCTGCAACTATATAACACTAAGCAAATTCTAAGGATGGTTTATTCAGCTCTAATGTGCTTGAAACTATTATCTGTAATTGTCTGTTTGAAGCCCCTCATAGATGTTTAAATCTTCTACCGATCTCCCGGCAGATTGACTCCACGTGATGACATCATCACATGCGGTCGCTTCTGCCGAGAATTGGCCAGGCACCCTTGTTTGCCGGCAAAACCTTTAGATGGGGATGATGGTCCACATCCTAAGTAATTACATTGATCTAAGAATTAAGGAAATGTCTGTAATGGCTAAGACCGATAGTGATGGACCGAACTGTTCGCCGGCGAACTATCCGCGGCGAACATCGCATGTTCGCG
>CM070033.1:104848152-104890092 GCA_036250615.1 Ptychadena robeensis | reverse complement strand
AGAAAGGGTCCCTTTGTTTGTTAAAATTCACCTCCCATTGAAGTCAATGGCGGGTTCGCCAACTTTTGCGCTAGTTCGCGAACGCACAATTCCGGGTTCAAGCCATCACTAAAGACCGATTTGGCGGCCGATTTTGGCCCAAAATAAAACTTTAAGCGTTAGATTTCCACCAGATCGACCGTTGTGTGGGTGATCTGCCAAAAACGGTGTGAAAATCGTGTATGGGAGGGCTTAACAAAGTATAAAAAGTTAATGTAAAACTTACAATAAGTTCTCCAAAATAAGATTTGTCTGGGGGGGCCATATTTATTTATCACTATCTCTTCTCCATTGGAACATGGGACTGCAAATATGGCCTCCAATTATTTTCATTAACTTTAATTTTCAATTTATATGATACTGTACTTGATGTTCAGATGCAATGCATCTGATAACTCTTACGCATTTATATGCTTAGACAGCTTTGCTTTCGGTGTTGTAAGTCTCAATCCCACATCAACAATCATATTGTATAGTCCCAGTTATATGAGTCCTCTTTTTTCTGTTCTTTGCCAGCAGATGAACTTTAATAATGCAAGAGATGTGTACTTTTTTGTCAGCAGTATCTTCTAAATGAGTGTTTGAACAGCATCTGTTTCACTCCTGTGTTGCTACTGCACATTTTGTTCACGTTATCTTATTCCCAATAGCAGCACTCATATTAAGCAGTGTTTTTTCTACTAGAAGCTTCTGAACCACATAGAGGTCACTGCATCTGTCTTGGGTGCTACTTGTGGATGCAATTTGCATTATTTTGAACTACAGGTTGTTAAATCGATGTCACACTATTCAAATATTTAGCTTTATTATTTCTAATTTTTTTTATTGCATTTTGAAATGCACTGCAACTATTACTGCTGCTCATGCACTATGCTAATAAAGGGTAAGACACTCAAAACAAAACAAACAGTGTTTCTCTGTATAATTTCTGTATGAATGTAGATATTTGTTTCAAGATCTATAGTCAGAAAATACAGTGCTAGAGTTAAGTTTTCTTTTCAAGGTCCCCATACATGTAACAAGCCGCGGCCAATGTGCATGCGCGCCCGCAGCTGTCAGTCGGCAGCAAAATCGGCCGCGGATTGTGGGTGCCCACATGGGGCAACAGATTCCTGTCGCACCAAAGCTTGGTTGGTAAGAGAACGGACATGTCCGTAAATCTCTGGCCAATGCCTTTAGTTTAAATGGGGACCGGCGTCCCTGTTCAATGTTTAAAGTGTGCCCGCCGATACTGTGAGCGATACAGAGCAGCGTGATGACATCACATTGCTGTCCACAGCTCATCTGTCTTCCCCCGCTGGCTACATGTGTGGGGACCTTTAGTCATCCCAACTTGCAGACCAGACTAGACTTCAGAGGCAGTTGATGACTCCTGAGAGTCAAGTTTTGTAGGGGGTTTTCCTCTCTGTATGTGCACTTGTATACACAATGCAGTCTCTGTCTCCGGGTTACGCTAACACATGTTCCTTGACGTAACTATTATAGTCACTTCATAAAAGGATGGGAATTCAAACAAAAGATGAGAGACATTGCAGCAGTAGATGACAGACACGCATCACAAGTATAGACTCTCTAGACTCAAGTTTACTTAGGACTAGGCACACCGTGTTGAAGTACAATAAAAGTATTACTGTTATGCAAGACCATATGAAATGGCATTGACGAGCACTACCGTGAGTCATCAAGACAAGGGCACATTGAGGAGCTTTACAGTTATATTTATTTTACAATGAAAATGCGCTCTTTTCTGAACCACAGTGTAGTGTGACTTTACTGCCGCGATTTAAGCTGTTCCCAATTTCTGTTTTGCACTTACATTTACCATAAGATTTAAGATACTATCAGAACTGATCACTGAATTTTTTAGTTGCCTGTGTAACATACTGAGCATGGATCAAAGAAAGAAGAACAAAAAAGCTGTCTGAAAATTTGAGAACCCAAATGAGAAACAAAGACAAACCCAAGGGATCTTAATGTCCCCATGTCCATGCCCCTATGTAAAGGTTTACAGTCCATAGCACTAAGGGTAATCTTTCTGGACATGAACATAAGAGAAAGATTGATTATGTGTTACCATGAAGAATGGTTTGATTGGTGGTTACAGAACCTCAATCAATTTCTAGACAAATTCAAGCTGACCTTCAGGCACAGGGTACAACAGTGTCAGCCCAGTCTATCCATCACCTTCTGAATGAAAAGGGATGCAATGGCAGAGACCAAGGAGCACCCTACTGCTGACAAAACAAAAAACAGATTCCAGTTTGCTAAAATGTACCAGTGAAAGGCACAGTCCTTTTTGGTTCGACTGTTTACAAAAAATATATAACATGGACCCTACATTTAAATTTGGAGGAAGTTCACTGATGTTTTAGGGTTGCTCAGCTGACTCAGGTTTGGGTAGTCTTCACAGTCCATTTTATATGTTTTGTGTGGAATTAAAAAAAAAATGACAATACTAAAGTATGGTAAGACATAAATGATCCGTACCAATATGTTTGGCCGTGCGTATCAGGATTTTAGAACAGAATAAAAAAACAGCAGGTTCACTTCTCCATAACAGTGGGAAAGCAAAAATAGATACTTTTACTACTAGTGTTCATTAATATTCAGACTTTTATAATATTCATCAGCTAAAGGCAATACCATCACCTCTTTTCCCTTGCCCTTCCTTTATGCTTCTATGAGTGTGGTTTCAGCAAGCATGATGTCAAAATCATTAAAGACCTGATATATCACTTTTATGTTCATGGTACAATACTACAGGTAGGGAAAGGGCAGTTCATTGCTATCAAATTTTATATTTTAATGTTTGATCTACAGGACATGCCCTAGTTTAATGTTAAAAATTCAAATATGGATGTTTCATCCCTGGAAGAAGAGATAATTGATCTGACTCTGTTGTGTCTTAAAGCTTGTTTGGTCTCCACATGAGTTATGTAAGGCAGAGAATCCCTGAATGTTTCCAAGTTCTTTCTTTAGCTGAATGATTATTCATAATGAAGAGCACTGGCAATGTCTCTAAATGCCCATAAAGTGCATCTTTTCCTGAAACGACAGGAGCACTTCCAGTCTGCTCATAAATTACTCTGCATTCCAAGGTAATTTTCATCTCATATGATGTTGGCCTGCTTGGGTATGCTGCCAAAATGCTGAATACCATATTATATACAATGAACAAAGATCACTGATCCCCTGGGATTCATAACGGATCTCAAAGACTGAAGGAATATTTAGGTTTGCATCTGGCAAGATGTACTGTTGTCAATTCATGCTAAAATAATACATTATATACTAACCTCCATGGTGCTAATAATGAAGTCTGCATTTAGATTAGCTCCACAGAACCACAATGCAGGGAGGAATGTGGCAACCATAGTGTAAGTATACCATAGTAAGAATTTGCTTCCCCCTAACACCCCCATTAAGGGCTTGTGTCCACTGCTGCCACAAAGAGGACACTTCCCATTCTGATGAATAGGACAGTGTCTACTCTGCGTATTCTGAGTGGCACACTCGCAGTGCTGTTTTGAAACTGCAGACTGCCGCGTCATCCAAACACCACTGCGCGGTGCCGTGGGAGACACCTCTATTGAAGATCAATGGAGGTGTCTCCAAGAGGTAAAAAAACAGTGCCCGATGCTGTTCGCGCGCTGATTTTCCAAGTCTTTTCTCCTGCTGCATCAATAGGGCGCAAATGTACCGGCGTGTGCCTTGATTTATCTGCAGTAGACACATGCCCAAAGACAGAATCATTATGCATATTTAACTGTGCGATTTTCTCATTAAAACGTTATTGTTAAAAAAAAAAAAAAAAAAAAACAGAGAATCACAATCAACCAACCATGGAACTACAACATCAAGGTATATCTATACCTAAAACCAGAAATTGTATAACAATCCTTGTTCTTTTATTATCTTTTTATTGTATTTTATAAACTTTAATTTTTACAGTGTAATTTTGTGAATAACATACTTCCTGCCCAATGTTGGCTTTTTATTTTATCTATGGAGGGAGTAATGGCTTCCACCCAGACTTGATTAGAAACATATTTTTCTTTCCTTATGACCATTACATAGGTTTAGCTGTTGCACATATCCCGTATACTATTTTTTTGTTGGGGTTAAATGTCCGGGGAAATTACTAGAGATGGTCGAATATTTTTTTTAAAATTCGATGGTTTTGACGATTTCGAGTTAATTGCAAAGCCCCTGAACATGATATCATCACCAAACTTGCTGGAGATGTAGAGAAGGGTTGGGGTATACTACAAAAAAAAGTATGTCTCTAACACAAATAGTTCTTTCACAAATTAAGTTCAAAGTCAAGTCAAAATTTCAAAAATCTGATTTTGAACTTAATTTATGCAAAAACTACATGTGCTAGGGCAAAACTTTTTTTTTCAAATGATTCCACAACCCTTCTCTACATCTCCTGCAATTTTGGTGATTATACCATTTTCAGAGGCTTTGTAATCAGCTCACAAAGTAAGCAAGCCTAAAAATTCAACCATCTCTAGAAATGACTACACTAACTGTAAGGGCCCTTTCGCACTAGGCAGTAACGTACGTGTTAGCTAGCTATCCGTTATCTGTTTCTGTTATTAAAAAAAAAACCCTGCCAAGTGTATGGGAGACATTTGCACTGTGTCTGCAAAACTGTGGGCATTTACGGTGACTAACGGTAATGCATGTTACTGTAAAGTAACTCCTAAGGATACCAGTATTAATTTCACTGTAACGCACCAAAGCTGCAGCGCTGCTAGTGTGAATTGCCCTAAAAAATTTTTAGAAACAGGCATATTGCTCTATCCTCTATTACTACTAGGATTCTGTGTTCTTTCTGTAATTTGCTGAAGGTCAATTTAGTTTCTCTGTATTTACCTCATGGTTTAAATGTTCATAAGTTGTTGGATTTTCCGTGAAATATAAATAAAAGTGTAGTTTTTTGTTTAGGTAGAATTCCCTTTTCTCACCGTACAGTATAATAATCACTGTTCTACCATTATGTGGGATTCTTATTTGTAGCATATTTTGTTTTCCTTGCCAGTTTTTGCATATTGTGAACTTAGTATCATCTGCTCATGTAAAATCTTAACAGAAAAATAGATTCCTTGTAAAATCATTCCTTGTTTTCTTCAAATGTAAAAATACAATATCCGTTATCTACCATTAGGAATTAATTAATGCGATAGGGTAAATGAGGCATTGTTCATGAATAAAGCAATCTCAAAAAAGGACCAGGGCTGTGCCCTTCCTGACACTTACCTTCATAACATTGATGGCATTCATTGATGAAAGACCCAGTAAAGAAAAGTCACAGTTTGTTGTACTATATAGCAATATCTCAAATTGGTCATTACAGTGATGTTTTAGTAGGCCTTGTCTCAAACCATTGTAACCCACAGAAACAAATTAGCCTTTAACAGTAATTTTTTTTAAGTGAAAGTTAATTGAGGAGCATGGCTGGCCAGCTGTTGCTCAACTGTCATTTAATTTATTTCACAATCTAGTGTTGTATTGAGAATGAATGCATGGTCATAACTATGAATGATTGGGCCCCAATGTAAAACCATGAAGGAGACCATCTGCCTCTTTAATCAGCTGGATGACAATTGCTTTGGTTATATAGAGTCCCACTTGCTTCTAAAAGATTTGTATAGAGATCCCCAAACTACATGTACATAATTTTCTCTAAATGTACTTGCAAACATTAGTTCTTCCTGAATCAATCAATCTGCACCCAGTGCTTTTGGGCCTCGTAGCAGTCACTTATTTGCACATTAACTATGAACTTCAAACATATCTAGACAAAAAATAAACATTCTGATTAAATTCTGATTAAATTAGATAAATACTCTCTAAGATAAAATTTTCTCTTTTTGCATGGTTAAGCAGCCCATACGGGTCAGATTTTCAATCAATCAACTTAAAACGATAAATTTTTAAGTCGGTATAAAATTGTATGTCGATTGTATCATGGGCCATATGTAATACAAGATTTTTGATCGATTTTTTTTTTCAATCCACAAAACAATCGATCCAAAATAGTCCGATTAAAATTTCAACCACAAGTGAGGTAGAATAGGTAGAAAAAATCGATCAAAAATTGGTTGACCACACTTGGTTCTCAAAATACCGAACCAATTTTCAATCGACCGATCAAAATTTACCATCCAGTCCGATCAAAAAACGACTGAATTTTCACTCAATTTTGATCGGATTAAGTTGATTTAACCAGGTGGGCAAAACTCAATTCTTAATCAATCGACTAAAAAATTTATCATTTTTAGTCGATTGATTGAAAATCTGACCCGTGTATGGGCTGCTTAACAGTCATAAATATCTCTACACTGTGATCAAGGGACCCTTTTAGCCAGTTCCAGGCTGTATAGTGAAATTCAGTCAATTTTATTTTGGGTAGTTCACAGCAGCATATTAGGTAGAATGTTTTCAATTCTAAAGCTTACTTCAATGTTGGAACATTAAAAGTGGAGGAAGAGTAAATCTGGCCATACACGGTTTGATTTTTCCATTTGGTTGACCTGTGACAATCATATCAGTCAATAGTCAATATTTTTAAAATCAATTTCAATTGACCAAGATCAAACTTGAAATAGATCAAACCGTGATCGGACATGTTGGTAAAATGGCGATGGTACAAAATATCTGATGGTATTTCAATGCATGTTGATGGATTTGTATCCAATCAGTTTTGAATCTATTACATTATGTGGGAGTAAAGCTGATGCCGGCCGATGCCGTTAGTTTCAATGTAGAGCGGCTTCTTCATTGAAGCTAAAGGCCGGCACTCAAAGGGTGCCCGCCGATGCTGTCAGCTCTAGAGAGCAGCGTGATGACGTCATCATGCTGCACTCCATCGCTGATCTGACCTGCTCTGTCGGCCCCCACTCGGTACGCATGTGGGGGGCCTTAGAAATTATAGTAATTTTAAATGATCGACTTAATACAAGCATATTTAATGTAGATCGATCAGAACACTAGAACCACGTATATACACCTTCAGGCTTCGTTTAGTTGGTATTGGCAAATGTGAGGTTCTCAACCATCTGAATTAAGCCTTAAGCCATCACAACTAATCATATCTGAACTGCAGTGTGTAGCAAATAATCCAATTAGATTTACTTTTGTTCCTGCTTGACATATATACCCACATTTTCTGACCTGTCAATGTGTACATATTTTCAGTTTATTATCATACATAAGTAATAATAGATTTTCAATGTTCCACAGCATTTGAACCAGTTAGAAACGAGTAAGTACAGTAAAAAACAATGTTGAAACTCCTGAGCATGATAGGGGTAACCCGTTACCCATAGTCAGTTAAGCATAACTATTTTGAAAATGCCATAACATATTCACATAGGCTAACTAACACCAACATTGTGCACATTTATACACTTTAGTGGTGTGATTTCTGATGCATCTTAGCATTGCCTATTGCCATTGTTGAATTTTAATTTGCCTAAATTTGCACAAAGCAAAAATAAAACACACAATAAAGTGTACCACAATGATTCCAAATATATGTTAAATTTTAATTTGTTACAGTGGGTCTAGACCTAAACCTTAATACTATATATATTGCACAGCCCAGCTCAATATCATTAGGAAGGCAATAGCTTTAGCAAGAATTATGTCTAATACTAAGTAATGAAAATTCTAGCCAGATGAGATACGCATACTGATGCTATAGGTTTCTGTAAGAAAGTCTCAGGTGCCCTTTTGTTCCTTATAATAAAATGAACACAAGCCACATTGGCTGAACCATCTGGCCAAGCAGCTTTGAGAATTGAAAGCTGCCTAAGCTTAAAGTCTTGCATGCGTTATTTTGAGAAAATAGGACTACCCAAAGTACAGACATGAACGGCTGCCAGATCTGTTCCCCTTGTGAACAGTACCAGTCATGACTTGGTAAAGAAATTCTAAATCACTAACTAAAACACACTGAATGATTAGAGAAGACTGTCCTTAGTAAGTCATTAACTGAAGGATAGTTGTCATTTGTCAATGTACTATTTAAGTACATTTTATATTTGTGGATGAAAGATTTGTTCAAGACTATTTCCAATCTATTTTACAATTTATTCAAGCTTGTTTTATCCTTGTTTCTACACTAAATCTCCAGGAAGATACAAAAATGTATTTAAGTATTAATACAAGCAGTTTTATATGACACTAGTTTAAGAACCTTAATCTGCCATCATGTGAGTATCCAGACATTCTCTATACAAAAATAAAAAGATACGGTAGGGCTGAATTTCTGAGGATGGGTTTAAGGTGGCTGACCCTCAGCAACTTCTCCGGTTGGCAATTAACTGCCAACTGCCCCCTCTTCTGCCTAAGGGCAACAGCAAGCATTGCAGTTCATAGTCTGCTTTGATCTCAGACGATTTCTGTTTGGCAACACAATAAGGTACATGTAATAAAAGGGAAAGAGAAAGCATCCAACTCGGTTTGTGTGACTATGCTACAAAAGTACACCGAAATGTGTCTATTGAAGTTCCTCTTTCTCTACAGAATACCTACCAATTAACTTTTGATTAAATAATCAGCTTCAGTCAAAAGACTTTCCTCAAAGCAGTTTGTTTTCCACTTCTTGATGTCCTAAGTCTGATGACCAACATCACTCAACCAAGATCTGGTTGTCCTAGACTTGCCCCAGCCTGCAACTGGAGAGTTCAAGGAGATCTTATACATATTCAGAGAATTTGAAGATTTTTTTATTCTCTAAAGTCGCAATACACAATCGTTTTTTTTTTTCAAATTTTTTTATTTTGCACAATCTTGAAAATATTAGACACGTGGAGCTTGTCATGTATTATTCCATTTACACTAGACATACAACAAAAATGTTTGACATGGATCTTAGTCTCCAGAATAACAGAACTGAACAAAAGTACACAGCTCTGAAAATGATGATCCTACTTGCGATATGAGTACTGTTTTTCATCTGTATGCCTGTATCTGCCCAGAGTTGCGTTTTAATAATTCCTGACAACAAAATGAAAGATGTAATAACCTGTCATGTCAATGCAGTGAATTTAAACCAGAAAATGTCAGTGCATTTAAATTATTTACACATCCCTCTGACATTAGTAACTTTAACATCCCCTCGTGCAATCAATACATTTTAGTTAAGAGACAGAAACACCAGGCTTTTTATGAAGTTCAGGCAATAGCTAAACATCCCTGGGTTGTCCAAATCTTGTTCATAATAAAAAAGGAAGCAAACACAGTTCTAAACACAGGCAGAGGTAGGAAAAAGCATAAATAAGCTGATAAGAAACAAGGCTAGCGAGAAAAAATGAAGGATCATGTGGCTAGAAAGCCAGCTTATTTGTTGGATATGGTGCTTGGTTGTCTTTATTGAAACCAGCATGTAAATAGATGATGCTGGCTACAGGACCACACAGTGATAAGAGGGGAGAAATATGAGGAACACAGCAATATAAAGCAACATTAAATGACAATATCAATCTACCATGTCATAAAAAACGGTTCCTTCTGCGGTGCAGCACCAAATGAAACCTGCAGCATACAAATGATTCTTAGCAAAAAAAAATACATATTACAGCAGAGATATTAAGAAAAATCTAGTGAAATTCCACCCTTCTTCTCAGCAGAAAGAAAAGCTAATATGACATTGAACTGTTGGGCATTTCTCATGTATTCCAGAGTACCATTTTACTGGTTTTAAAATAATGTTTTATATAACATTATTGGAATGTAGAAACAATGCCTGTTTACTCTAGGGGTAGAGCTAAAATAGGATTAAACTACAGAGCAGGAAAATACATTGAACGAGATGCAGAGCCAGTAGAACAATGGTTTGCCACAATGTATATTATTGTTTTTTTTAATTTACATTTTGTTGCATAACAATTTATTTTAAACCCATATGTAAAGCTGAGTGAATTCTTTTAAATATTAGACTTTGTCAGTTAATTGCAAATCTCTTGAACATGGTATGATCACCAAAGTTGCTGTAGATGTAGAGAGGGGTTGTAGAAACAGCAATATATTTGACTCGACTTTGAAATACAAAATACATGTGATAAAGTTATAATATTCTTTTCTGTACTGTTCCCACAACCCTTCTCTGTATCTCCAGCAATTTTGGTGATAAAGCCATGTTCTGAAGCTATGCAATTAACTAACAAATAGAGATGGTCGAATTTTTCGGCTAGCTGACTTTGTGAGCTGAATGCAAAGCCTCTGAAAATAGTTTCATCATCATTGCTGGAGATGTAGAGAAGGGTTGGGGAACATTTGAAGAAAAAAACGGGTTTTGCTATAGCACATGGAGTTTTTGCATAAATTAAGTTCAAAGTCGAAACTCCTATTTTAGAAATTTTGACTTGACTTTGAACTTAATTTGTACAAAAAATATTTGTGTTAGAGACATACTTTTTTTTGTAGTGTATCCCCAACCCTTCTGTACATCTCCAGCAAGTTTAGTGATGATATCATGTTCAGGGGCTTTGCAATTAACTCAAAATTGTCAAAATGGTCAAATTTAAAAAAAAATAATTCGACCATCTCTACCCAAATACACATACAGTGAGTATGGAAAGTATTCAGACGTAATACTTTCCGTACACAGTGTATAGTGTAACACATGCCTGAATCTACTGTGTATTATGATGGACTTTGTTGCTCAAAAATAATGCTTGTTTTTGTGATCTTGCCTTGTTAGTACCCAATATAAATACAGAAGTTCTGCTAGTATTTCTGTTATCAGGGCCCCCATTGCTTTTGAATTAAATAACCACTGTTGCTAGAAAAAGAAAATGAAAGGACATTTATATTACAGTTCCATCCAGAACAAGAGGGAATTAAATGTTTCAGCAGAGATACATGTTTTGCAATGGCAAAGAGCCCAATTCCAGATTTCCAGTAATTTTCTGTTGTGTTTTTTGGACAGGAAGGAAAGAACAACTTCCCCAATGGTACACAGGCACCAAAAAAACCTTGTAAGGGGTGTATCCCTTCACATCTGACATCACGATCAAGGTGGCGACACCCAAAAGTGACCTCATGGTATTTGTATGGAGGCTTCATTGGCAAATAACATGCAATAAAAACTTTCTGTTGTCCACCCCAAGATACCCCCTCCTTCTCTTCCCCATCCGCTCCTTCTACCAACTTTGCTTACTTCCTTCTTTCCATCCCGCTATTGCTTTTTCTTTCTTCCCACTTTCCCCAATCAGTTTGGTGTTCCCTGGGCTGTTGCTGGGAAAACATGATTTAAAAGAGACTTAGTAAAAATTTTATTTATTTCTTATTTGTTTATAATATTATTTTTTTTATGTTTGATGTTTATTGAACATGCAACGGATGTAACTATTTTAGGCCAATCGCCTTTCTGTTATGTAATATGTTCCTTTTTTGTTCTTATCATTTTTACTTATGTACTAATATTCTGTTTTATGAACAAATATAAATGTATTGTTAAAAAAAGCACATAAAACTTATGACATTTTTGTGAAATAAATACACTGCCACAATGTCTTGTTAACTCAGGCAATGGGTCTTAGGTATACTGTCTCATAGCAATTAGGCAACTAGAATTCATCTTGATTTAGTCTGTCTAAAAGCATAAAATAGAAATGATTGCTAAAATTACCACTTAATCAGTCCATCATTCATAATCATAGTTATATAGGTTTTAAAATTATTTTCCACATATGGCTTGTTTAATCAGATCATTGTCGCTCATCAAGACCTCGGCAGGACAGTTTTGTCCAATTGTCTATTGTTGTACCAAGAAAAAGATAACCCACCACTCTTCAATGAAAACTCAGGAGAAAAGGAGCTTTTTGACGCCTTTAATCTTTCCTAATGGATCAATAGGAAGTCATTTTATAAGAGTAGCCTTAATGTGAATGAACAATCACAGAATCAAAACCCCCCCATCATGTTTTTTTTTCATCTAAATATGAAATCAAAGTTGATAAAACCTGGGGCCATGTTGTTCTCAGGAACTAAATTCCAGCTGTCTTTCATAGAAGTATAAAGCCTACAAGCAGACACCTGGATGATTGCTGTGAAATTCTTTCATCTGGAATATAATTTTTTCATTGACCCTATTGTATGTTCACATCATACAGAAAAGTACCTATAGGTCTTTGAATGCCTGTAGGTAGCAAATTATTGATCTTAGAGGAACCCTTTGATCATCAAAAATTTTTTTTGTCAGATCACCATTATTTACTAGGAGAAAAAGTAGATTCCCTGCCTTATTGCTATTCTGCTCCGCCTTCATACTGCTGTATTGTTTTGAGTAAAGTGGGAAAGGCTTAGAACCCTGTTAGGTGTTACTGTTATTGAGACACCATTAGAGAGATTTTTCCTCTGATTCTGTTCTAGGGACGACAGACAAGAAGTGATGGAAGATCTGCAAAACAATCAATAGTGGTTGGATATTGTAAAAGGTCATTCAATCACAAGCATCATGATAGTAGGCAATCATGTACCTGTACCGTGATATCACTTCATGTACAATGATAAGGAAATGGTGAAAATGAATATCTGGGAATATTTGAAATTTTAAGAGAAGGAATATTGGCTATAATTTATATATTTTGGGGGATACTCAGACTAATCACTTTATTTACTCTTAATATTTTTGTTCCATTTCCTACAAGAAGACTGCTATATGTTTACTTACTGATAGTGATGGCCGAACTGTCCGCAAGGCGGACAGTTCGGCGGCGAACATAGATGTTTGCCCTCCTTCTCGCCGGTGAGCAGTGCGGGTGTTCGGCCTGCTCCGTTCGCCGGCAAGAAGAAGATCACTATTCTTCCTCCGGCAGGATCAGAACCTGTGTGATCGTGCCGGAGGAAGAATCTTTTCACTAGAAGACCGGGCATAAAGCCGGTCTCCTAGTGAAAAAACCGGCTCGGAGCAGGAAGTGACGTCAGTGACGTCACATCCGGCTCCATCACCCAGGAGCTATGCGTTCCAGGGTGCGTTCCAGGGACCGGATGTGACGTCACTGACGGCAGACGTCTTCAGAAATCCGACCCGCCCATTCGCGGACAGTCCTGGCCGATGTTCGGCCATCACTACTTACTGATATATTGTCAATAACTGGCATAGAGTATGCGCAAATCTCTATAGATTCATATGTTAAAGTTAATATTTTTATAATTGTTATGCCAAATACACCCGTACTGTTAATATATACCTATATAACAGAAATTCCCAAATTTTTTTATTTCCATGCTAAATAGGTTGGATAAGTGTGCAATTCTGTCAGATACAGATAATACTGCATGTTGGAGCTTTTTATTTTACAGAAGACTTAATGTCATAGTATCCAAAATAGCATAGCATTTGCTGTATAGCAGAGGTATTAGTGTCTTTGAGATTTTGTACCTGCAACAGGGTGTCCATTTAGGAGATCAGACAGTATTATTCATCACTGTAAGTGCTGCATATAATCAGACTGGAAGTTATGTAGTCTAGATGTCTAAGCGGTAACCATGGAAGTCAGTATCCTGAACTCAACACCAGGCCATCTTATCCTTAACTGCCCATACCACAAATCAGACATCATTTTGAAATAGAGGAAACCCAATAAATGTTTACTGGAGACAGTATGCTTTTTATGGTGCTAGATGTTCTTTAAAAGTCAAAACCTTTGCTTGTCTTCTTAGTTTTGTAATGAATGTATTTGTCCTTGTTGGGAAAATGTTACCCTTTTTCAGCCTCTCTTATCCTTTTAAATTAAAAGGAACCTTGGAATTCTTTTCAGGTCTCAGGAGTTTCAGCATCGGATCACCAGCTATGCAGCTTTGCATTTGTGGTGTCATTTTAAGTGTCTGCTGCAGTTCTGTTCAGTTTTGAAAATGCATCCTGCAGTCTGACACCAACTTCCACACCACATTTTTAAATATTATGTGGTATACTGCAGGTACCATCAGAAAGGAGTTAAATTAGTCACAACTTTTATTGAAATCTTATAGGATGAGTTTTAGATAAGTCTGAAAAAAAATTGTCACTTGAAGTGGGGCTCTTGTTTCAGTGACCACTGTCTAATAAATTATATATGCTTAATTTATATTTTCAGATATTTTATGTCACTCCTGTTGTGTATTTGATGTACAATAATGGTAATACTTTGTATTGTAGGGTTATTGTACATTATTAAATTGTGAGGGTTTTTTTGAACAGATCACTCTCTGACACTTCTAGGGACTGTTGAAGCATGCTTTATCTCTTTTTCCACCATACACTTTACAATCTTACCATACAATGTCTGTACAATCAACGTTTGTTCTACCTGTACAATCAACTTTTGTTCTACCATGAGGAGCTTTCTAAACCTTCCAATCACTGTGTATTCTATCAGGGAGGACACTATACTACAGAGTTGTTGGTAGATCTAAAGGAAATTGTATGGAGGGATCTAAATGTGCTTTATTCTTACACATTCTTAGTGGTCCAGTGTTATGACAGTCTTATCAATAGGAATATGTAGTAGACATGATGGAAAGTTATGGCATATAGCTAAAGCAGGGTAAAGATGACTCGATATTCAAGCCGTCCGATGTACCCTGCAGCAGCGTGATGACGTCATCACGCTGCTGTCAGATAGCGGTCTCTAAGCAAAGCATCGGACATCGCCGTAATTACAGTCATGTCTGATAAAGGTGTTTTCACCGCTGGAAAACAGCGGTGTGCACAGATTATATAAGTCAGATAGATGGCCGTGAGCGGGCACGGCGCTCGAAACGGCCATCGATTTGACCCATATCCCCACGTCTGTACCCTGCTTAAGACTGATGAAACAACCCACGAAAATACTATACTTAATCATGCAGTTCATTTTTTATGAAAAATACTCTTATCTCTTAACCACCCTGGTGGTATGTCATTTTTAGGTAAGGTAAGTAAGGTAAGTATAAACAAATTGCAATGTTATCTGTTTTAATTCCCCACCTGGTCATGCCCCTGCAAGGGGCACTGATGCTGGTTGTGCATCACTGAACAAAGCTGCGGGCAGCCACAAGTTTCTGTTGTCAGGAACATGGAACACAGGAGCTGGATAGACTTGCTGGAGGGTACAGTGGGCTTATGTATATCAGATATGCAATCCTGAGTCTGGCTCTGGGTTATGGCTTTTAGTAATAACAATCTACTCTGGGCACAAACACATCTACACGAACACTAACAGAAACACTGAATGGTCTATGCCCCAATTTAAGGTCTACACCAATTTTATGTATGCAGTATGAAATTCTTGAAAAAGCCTTTTTCCTGACAATTTATGATCAAAGAAACTGATTATAATTGAAGCAACTATTTTGAGAGCAATGATGGCTTTTATATGCCAACATCTGTTTTAACATATAACAAACCCTCTTGCATGAACATGGGGTTTCAGCAATAAATACTCAAAAAAGCAGCAGTAAGTATGTTTTATCAGACCTTACATTTCTCCATGTGTTTCCCTTTTTATATAGACCTTGATTTTTTTATTTCTACTTCAATCTTTTCATAGATTAAGTGCAAGCCAGGATTTTTATTATATCAAAGTATTTTTTTAAAGGTTGCCTTAAATTACATTTGTGCTCACCGACAGTAAAAAAAATAAAAAAAATGTAAGACAATGTGAAAAATGCGGCAATACTTCACTGCATTACTACATGTACTTGGGTCTTCTTATGCCTCACCCACTGCCTATTTCAATTAGGCTCATAGACGTAATTGTTAATTCTATCACTGCACATTATATACAAGCTGAGGTGAGGACTCTGCAGAGCAGATAGGTTAATTAGAGTCTCTGTGAAGTCCTCAACTCCTTCCTTCTGGTTAAATATGTTTTTCTATACTGAAGACTGCACATCAATAAATGCATTGTTGTTAAAAATCAACGAGTGTTTTAAGAGCATAATAAACATCACAAAATCTATATAGCAGGAGATTAGTACAGTGGACCATATGTTCCAGGCTGCATAACTACCTTAATATAAGAACTCACAGAGGTGCAGTGGTCTGCAAAATGCAAAAATATAGTTTAATACAAAGCAAATGAGAAATATCTGACACTCATAAATAAAAATACACCAAAGATTAAATCTACAGTGGATATAAAAAGTCCAAACACCCCTGGTACAATGTCAGGTTAACGTGCTTTACACAAATAAAACAAAGATAAATAATTTCAGAACTTTTTCCACCGTTATTGTGACCTATAAACTGTACCACTCTTTATGGGTATGAGTCTATCAGCATGGCACATTTTGACTTTTCTTTGCAGAAACAGTCCAAATCTGTCAGATTGCGAGAACATCTCCTGCACACAGCCCTCTTCAGATCACCCCATAGATTTTCAATCAGATTCAGGTCTGGGCTCTGGCTGGACCATTCCAAAACTTTAATCTTCTTCTGGTGAAGTCGTTCCTTTGTTGGTTTGGATGTATGCTTTGGTTGTTGTCATACTGAAAGACGAAGTTCCTCTTCATGCTCAGCTTTCTAGCAGAAGCCTGAAGGTTTTGTGCCAATATTGATTGGTATTTAGAACTGTTCATAATTTCCTCTATCTTAACTAAGGTCCCAGTTCCAGCTGAAGAAAAACCCAAAGAATGATGCTGCCACCTCCATGCTTCACTGTGGGTATGGTGTTCTTTTGGGGATGTGCAGTATTGTATAGTATAGTTGCAAGATGAAAGCCTTTACTAAGAAAAACATTCAAGCCAGGCTACATTTTGCAAAAACACATCTGAAGTCTTCCAAAAGCATGTGGGAAAAGGTGTTATGGTCAGATGAAACCAAGGTTAAAATTTTTGGCTATAATTCCAAAAGATATGTTTGGTACAAAAATAATACCGCACATCACCAAAAGAAACTCGATCCCATGTTCCGATCGTATAACAACAGATACAAATCTTAAGCCAGCCATAGTTGGGGGCGATTGACCGCCATGTGCGCTCCCGCCGAACGCATTGTGGTCATGGCCCTCAACTACAGGGGTGCCCACCTTGAAGTTTTGACACAAAAAGTCAGCAGGTACTTTTTGTGGCCGATCCTGCTGTAGTCAGTTAACTTGGAGGGGGAGGCTCTGTGGAGCACTGTGTTAGTAGTGCAGTGTGGTGACGTAACCACACTGTAATGAGTATGCTACAAGCCGGCCATGGAATAAGGTCTATGGCCGGCTTTAGGTCTGCTAGCCTACTTAGGACTACTTAGTTTCACATAAAATGTAGCATATTTATAAACGAACATGTCCGTGGTTTAAATACATGCAATTTATTCATTAATGCGTAAGCTAAGTTGTAACTTTGAAAATCAACTCGCTTTTATAATAGTGGTAATCTGTCAGTTCTAAAAGATTAACTAAATCCAACACATATTAGGAAAAAAATTGCCTGTTATGTCAAGAGCACTGATTGCATTGTCCTCTGGAAGAGAAGTTTGGCATCTTGAGCTCGGTACATGCCCTGGGACGCCACAACCACCTGCTAATTGTTATTTTCATAGCATGCCAGCTTGGGATTGTACACTCAGTAAATAATAGAACTGGGCAAGTCTATCAGCAAATAGCTGCATTCTGCCCACCATTGCCACAAGAAATACAAATTCATTCTTTAGATTAGTTACAGAAATGTTACAAATATGAAACTGGAAAAAAATGCAGAAACAGACTTTACAACCAGTTAAAAAGTACAAAAAATCATAGTAGCCAAAAGAGGGGTTATCACAATCCTATTAAAAAACAAAATACTTACTACCTACAGGTCGATTTTTCATTAGATTCCAGAATGAACAATCACTGTGCGCTCATTTGGTGAGTGATTGTTCGATCGATCCTACTTGAAGAAATATATAAAAACAGATTTGGAAAAGCAAAAAGAGGGTAACCTACTACATCCCCCAATTTGATTAGGAGACTAGAACCTCCAAGGGACTTGGAGGCAGATGTGACGGGAGGTATCACCATCTTGGCATGGCAGGCAGCATGTGCAATCGAGTGGAGGTGGCTGCCATCGGACACTACTTGCCCATTAATTTCCCCCACTATCCCTTGGCTTGCCATGCCTGGTCTGGATGAGCATGTGGGGGTGCCCCTCCTGGGTACCCTGGGACCCTCCATGGCTGGTGGGGATATCTTGACAAAGTCCACCTGACCCTGAACATATCTGTAGGCAAAACTTGAAGCACCTATATCTCCTGAGGGAGCTACTTAAGCAAAACGCGTCGAGATGGTGTTCTTCAACATTTTTGTTCTCTATGTACAGTGGAAATATATGTTCCCCAACAAGATGTGCAATAGTTGTATGCAATGACATTTTTATTATATTTATGTATTATGCATTGTGAATGTAATTGTATCTCATGTCCTAATAAATGATCAATTTTTATACATCAGTGAAATAATTAGTGCCCTTGAAGTCCCTTGGAGGTTCTAGTCTCCTACTGGTAGGCAAATTGGGGGATGTAGTAGGTTACCCTCTTTTTGCTTTTCCAAATCCATCTTTTTTTTTTTTCATATATACATTTCATGGGATGTTGGCACGCAATGACTTACAAGTTAGAGGGATCGGTAGCAAGGTTTTTTAACATCTACTTGAAGAAATGTCAATTAAACAGGGAACCAACATGTTAGTAAATCCCTGCTAAATTGCCATTTATTACATTATTATATTTTGCCCACAAGACTTTAAAAAAAAAAATTATCCTGCGGGTGTTGTTTTTATAGGTTGTTATAGTATTAGGCTTTGGTTGTTCCTGTCTGATGAGAAGAAAAAACTTCCTCAATTGTAGACATTTCTGCACAAATAATATCAAGATCGCCCATGACTTTAATTTTGTCCAGATTTTAATTTTGAGTTTGACACCCCTAATGGAAACGCAGAACGCACAGTATGATAAAATCTAACACATGTACATGAGCTCTAAAAGAAAGATTCCATCATAAATCTACTTGGAATTAGCCATAATCTACAGTTTAAATAGACAATACATTACTTAAGTATGTGTCCCTGCAGACATAAATCTTGATTTACTTACAGTACAGTAGGCATTCTTAGTTCATACCCTAGCCACTTCATTCTACTAAAAATGTCCTACAATTTGTTGTTCATACCATTTTAATAGTTAAAAAAGGCTGCTAGCAGCCAAGATCACTGGCTACAGAAGGAGCTCTTGCTTCTTACTTTCCTCCATCCAAGAGAGGAGGAGGGAGCCCTGACCATGCAGCAACTGCCATAGAAAAAATAAAGAGGGGCTGTGTTTGTCAGGGGGTAGTGATGGCCGAAAAGTTCGCCCAGCAGACAGTTTGCGGTGAACATAGCATGTCCGCAGTTCGCAATGCTGGCGAACATTATGGGTGTTTGACCCGCCCCCTACACCTTAACATGGAGACAAAGTGCAACCCCTCACCCTATAGTCAGGTGGGACAGTACACCCAATAACACATTTAGAGAGGTGCTGCTGATTGATGGATGGCTTAGCTACTTCGCTATTATACTCCATCCAGTAATCTGTAGCTGTAGCTAAGGTATTCTGTTACATGCAGTTCACTATTACTGCATCAGAAAAGGCCTTCTCTGGGGGTGGGGTATGCTGTATAATGCATTGCAGAGAGATCTGACTAAATGCAATGCGCTACATTGCGCTGAAGGTACTGTCAGGTGATGTTCGTCCATCACTATCAGGGGGCAGGAAACACAAATAAACTGGAGAGGAGGGTCAGAGGGCCACCTTTTTATATCCTCCTTTTGGCTCTTTTAGACTTTTTTTGCTGTGTACCGGCAATGCACACATTATGCCCTTAGTGTTATAACTGATTAACTGATTACCTTGTTGACTCAACATTAATTCAATTTAAAATTCATTATTCTAGTTCCAGGCCTGTTAAATATAAACCACAAAGAATTGCTGCAAAAAAAATCTGTAATCACTTCATTCAATTATAATCACCTTTAAAAATGAGAACAAAAGGTTGTTTAGGGTGAGACCACAGACCACATTCATTTCCTTCCCTCTATAATCTTGCAGCATCTGATTTTAAAATGCCTTTATACATCAGTTTGAAATACCTTCAAAACTTTGATTTACACAGGTTATTAAACTATATTCTGTATGTATAATTTATTTGGTAAAACATTTATTACATTTTTTGGCCATTTTTTTAAGTAATAGATACAAAAATAATTAAAAGATAGTCTAGTGTGTTTTATTTATCTTTGGCCTTCACATGTGGTGGATCAAGGCACTAGGGCATTAATAACTTAAGAGTCATTCGTCAAGTTTTAAGATTTTGTCAAGTCGAGTCGACTAGTCGTTTGCACAGCAACGGAGGAACACAAGTGTCCAAGAATGAATTTTTTTTATTAAAATTCTCTGTAACATTAACGGTCAATATTACAATAAAACAAAACATAGGGGAATACCTTGAACTTTCTGGTTCTAAAAGTGGGAACAGCTTACACAACGGCAGACACACAGAATGAGTCAACACTATACAATGTGGTTCACAAAAGTGCACATTCACTTAAAAAAATAAATATAAATGTAAAGCATCCCAATGTGCTCTGGACTTGACGACTCAGGTCAGGGCAGTGCTGCATCATCTGTGTTAGCTCGCGGATGCTGTTTCAGATGGCTTGCATAATGGTGATACTTTTCTTGTAATTCAACACACACTTGCAGATTGTGCAGGTCACCTTGGGATTTGCGTGGCCAAAAGTGAAGTCATTCTTGTGATGTGCCTACTGCCTACTGCCTTTGCTGCCATGTCTCTCGGTTTCTGTTTAAATTTCCCTCCAAGCCCAACATTTCCACCCTTGACAATGATTATTAGTTAAGTCAAGTGTTTATACAACACGCACACAGAGAGAGGAAAAAACACACGACTTGTCGACTCCTTATAGTCATGACTTGTGCCTCTGAAGTCTACTATTCTACTAGTCAACTTCTCTGTTAATTGCCTACAAGGAACTGATTTATATATTTTATTTTGCTTTATCTATTATGAACTCTTTTTTTCCGGATTATTTTTTAAAATCATATAGAATGCAGTTTGTTTAGTGCAGATTTAAGCCCATTATAGCTTTTTATCGCTGTGAAATGCAACCTCTTGGGTTTGGATGGTCTGGCTTTGAAGGCAAAGGTACAGAAAAGCCATTAGAATGAGCTTGTCATGTTAAAGATATGGCAGCTGTCTTTTTTTATATTTTCTTGTAGTAGCTATTTTTCAGTCCATCCTGTGGCTTTAATAGTTAGCAATTCACTGGTCCAGAACAAGTGTGCAGGACATTTAACTGACTGCATTTTGCTCTGAGTAATTTCTCCATCAATAAAAACCATAGGATGTGCATGTCTGCCAGGGGGATCGGCAATAACATTTAGCAATGGAAGATTTCATGGTTGTGTTATTACAGGTTCACTTTAAGGTTACAGGACAGCAGACCAATAAGAAATGGAAGGAAATGTTATGGGTGTCTAACAGCATCCAAAGCCCAGCATGTCTCTTTTTTTAAGCCTGGGCATATTTTATTTTATAAGGAGAGCCCTAAAGGAATATCTCAGTTCTTTAAACAAGACAGGACAGTTTAAGGTTGTAAATGTAGCAAAAGAAAAGATCTGCGATTTATCTCTCCATCTAACAATAAAATAGAAGCTGGGTAAAATATTACTGTTGAGGTTTGTAAATAGCCTGTGTCTCATTTTTCTCTCTGAAGTTATTCCGCAAAGCTCTTACAATGACTGTCATGGTGGAGATGAGAAGAGACAGCACAATGTAATGTGCAGCGGAGTTTATAAAGAAATAAAGCAAGAGAGAGAACGTAATGGCTTGATTTACATTCCAGGCAAACAAAGCCAGCCAATTTTCAAGAGTACTGTACCCAAGGCCGTAAATACATATCAGAATACAGTATGACCCCTTATGCAATGTCCATCTATTACCTCACGTTACCGTGCACTGTCTGATCTCACCCACTGCTGTCTACAACTAAATTGTGTCTTATTTATATCTCTAGCTAGTTTGGGCTCTTTAGTTTCTTGTTTCTATGATGTTGTAAATTGCAGCATGAACCATTTGTGTGATGGAAATATAAAAACAACAATTCCGATCCATAAAATGAAATTCTCGTGGTTCACCGGGGATGCAAGTTTATGAGCTAATGATGGTTTTGTTCTCTTTATGTAAACAGTTCACTCTAAATGAATATTATACTGACATATTAGTTTGTATGGGTTTGTGTTTTTTTTTTGTGCTCATGCAAATGAATGAATGTCAAAGGGACTCTGTAACCTTTGTGTTGTTAATGCCCTTCAGGCAAATATGTAGCTACAATAATTCTCCCTATGAAAATGAGAGAAAGAGAGGGGGATGAAGAGAGAGAGAGAGAGAGAGTGTGTACAAACAGGACTGAGCACATAGAAGCATCAAGTCTTAAAGATACCTCTCTTTGGCTATTCAATGTTATAGAAGCTTATGATGTCTGGACATGACTGTTCTGCTAGTATGCTAGCCAAGGATATCACAGCAGGCTAAGGATAGAACAGCCTATTAGAGATGGGCGAACATCAGCCCGGAGTGTCTGCGAACAGGGCGGGTCGAACTTTTAAAGATGTCCGCCATCCGCCCTGTTCGCGGACACATTCAAATTCCCCGCCTCTAGGCGGGGAATTTGAATCGGAAAAAACGGATGTGACGTCAGTAACGTCACATCCGGTCACTGGAACGCATCCTGGAACGCATAGTTCCTGGTTGCGGGAGCCGGCTGTGACGTCACTGACGTCACTTCCTGTTCTGAGCCGGTATTTTCACTACAAGACCGGCTTCATGCCGGTCTTGTAGTGAAGAGATTCTTCCTCCGGCACGATCTCGCAGGTTCTGATCCTGCCGGAGGAAGAATTTAGATCTTCTGGCCGGCGAACAGGATGGGTCGAACACCCGTACTGTCCGCCGGCGAGAGGATCGGCGAACATGCCGAGTTCGCGGCCGAACTGTTCTCCGGCGAACAGTTCGGTCCATCCCTACAGCCTATAGGCCCCCATACACTGGTCCGTTTCCCATCGGATTCCGGGACGATCGATTTTGGGCGCGTGCACGCGAAACGATCGTCCCGGAATCGCGTGAAGCCCAACATGTTGGTCTTTCTGATCCGATTCAGCACACATCAGGGGGAGTTGCCATTTGTGAAGTTAGCGATCGGACACGGAATCGTCCAGGAATCCGTGGGCCAAGGTGGTATGTAGCGATCGGACAGACTTAATTGGCCGATCGATCGGACCTCTGATTGCCGCTGACATCGCCGGAATAGATCGGATAGGTGATCGATCGGCCATGGAATCCGACAATATATGGCTAGCTTATGGCATTTCCACCTCTGCAATTTAGTAATATCTGAAAACGACAGTATTTTTGCTATAAAACCCGAAAATAAAAAATGTCAGCATCTTAGGTACCAGGGTTTAGTACCAGCAGAGTTTTCAGGAAGTAGAGGCACTCTCAGAACTTACGGAGAGTCACATTTTACATCTGATCCATAGGAGGGGTGAGTCTTTTTCACAGAATATATTCACTGCACTTACAATTCACTTTGTGAAATGAGCATGTTATGCTCATACTACAAGTGCCATGAATGTATTATGTGACCCTTCCCTCCCACCTACCAAGTTTGTGTAAAAATGGAGCTTGTAAAATGTGACTCCATATATTAGGTATATCGGTTCTGCCTCTACTTCAGTATAATTTCAGCCCAGCAAACTGTTCTGGAATCAAGCCCTGCTCTTTGGGATGCTTGCCTTTTGGCATAACCAGAGAAATAGGTTTGCCTTCTTTGAATGTGGATTTAAAAAAAAGAAAGTATAGGTTTAAAAATGCATCTTATAGAGTAAAAAATATGGTAGTACTTGTGTGTAAGATTTGTGTAAGTGTTTTTTTTTCAACCTTTATTTACTGTATGGTGATACATACCATATTGTCACTTTAAAAATAAAAGTTCATGATAACAAGTGGAAGATCCACTTTAATATTTTCATAGGAGATGGCATTTTTATGTGGATTTAAAAAGACTTTATGTGGTCCTAAGGAGCTCATAAATGCCTGCTAATGCTTGAATGCTTTACATCAGGACCACTGAGATTTCAGTCTGTTGCCTACACTGAACTTTTCTGTTTCTGGTAATTATTGTATAGACATTTATATCTTAATAGTGAACTGTGGATTTTCTATATAACAAATTGCAGCTATGGATGGAAAAATGTTACTGAATCCCTAGGAAGGCATTACTGACCTTTAAAATAACTGCAATGTCAAAGAAGTCAAACCTAGCCAAAAGATCCTAAAATCATCTGACAAGATTTTAAGATTACAGTTTTCAGCTGTGTAATTCTGTGAACACCAACTTTAGAGTTGGTTTTGTTTTAAAATAATCCTATACTGAGAAAATATGGAGGCTGCCATCAGTAATCAACCTTCCTGAAGATAATAGTTCCTCATTAGCCCATAATTCTATTACAGAATTGTGAATGCCCACTTTTGTTTTTAGAAGGAATGGCAGCCTGAAGCCAAGTGAAGGTGAACCATGGAAGCCTCTCGATATTGGTTTCTTTCAATCAATCAATCACTAAGGATATGTAATTTTTAGAGTTTTAGATTGAACTTGAAGTATTTTTAATTTTCAATTCTTAAACATTTGTTTTCCATATAAAGTCCCATTAGGGGGCTAAATATTTTGACTTTCTTACTTCTGTGTCATTTGGGCTAGTCAACTGAGATGTCAAAGATCGCTGCAGTTCCAGTTCTGTTCCTAAGCCCCAGAGGACTAGTGTGTGCAGATGAAGAGCTCCCACTTCTGGATGCTAGCAGTAATTCCCTACCTTGTCAGGTGCCTCTCCTTCCAGCCCTATTTAAGGAAGTGACCTGAGCAAGAAGGTCTTATATTTTGTTGTTCCTAGGTTCTTGTTTTTGCTATACTTACTCTTTGATTCCCCAGCTTCTGATCCTTGACTTGTTCAACCTACTGTCTTTGTGTTATCCCTTGGCGCTTAGACTTGGCAATTGTCAGGTACTAACTGCACAGGTGCATCTGAAGACCGCAACCTGAGAATCGTCTGCAGAGAAGTCCTTCACCCCTTGCGGATGCTCTGGTGATGACCCAGTGGTTACTTAGACTCTGTGCCTCAGATTGCACCTTTGCCAACACAGTGCTCCCCCCCCCCCCCCCCCCCCCCCCCCCCCCCCCCCCCCCCCCCCGCAGCTTTGGTTTCACCCGCAATAACACAAGTAAACTTAATGGACTGTTTTCTGAACCTTTTTTGTTTAGGAAGCTTTACTCAATCGCTATGTTAAATGCACAATTTATTAGATGTCAATCTTACTTTCAATTACTTTCTCATGTGCAAGAAGTTTAGATTTTATTTTAAAATTAATACATCATCTTCTCTAAAAAACTAAATAAAAATATACTTCACTAAGTGATCATTATGTACTGCATTAGTAAACCAACCCTATAACACTTACACTTCATCACATGTTTAATTTAATGGTTCCTACCTAACTATTGTGATATATAACAGACATGGTCTAATTAGGAATCCACAACCTATATTTTATCCTTCTGAATATTCAGAGGTATTTATAATACTTCAACAATCCTATTCTGATGACCTATTGATTAGAGTGCAATACAAGTGAAGAAAGTGACTATAGCTGGGGCCAACAGATCAATAATGAAGTGTGAATCTTAATTTATAATGCAAAAACTTTCCAATGACATTGATTTCCAAATCATATGCGTCAGAAAATTAAAGTGTATATTTTTTATCAAGTAAAGTGGTGGTTTACAACAACTTTTGAATGAGGCTCCAATGGTGGGATTCCTTCACTATGGACCTGGTGAAATGGTTGTATCTAGGACAGGAAGTAAGGGGAAAGTATGTAATTATTGAGGTAAATAATCTTATAATGCCCTTGAGAGGAAGTATTTACACTCTCCCTCCCCTGATAAAAGATTATTGAGTTAATAGAAGAATAGGGTAGTAGGGAGTATGAGAACTTTAATTATTATGTCCTTGTTGCATTGTGTTCATCACTTCCTGTCTAGAACATAGTTACTTGAATAGAAAATAAAGAGGGAAATCTTAGGATAGCAATACAACCTGTCATTCTATCCCAAACTCTGAAAGGTTTTAGGTAAAGATACATTCTATTAGAAAGTTAAACACATACAATGATTCTTAAATATCCAACTTAAAATGTTATTCAAATTCAAATTTTTAAGCTCTAAAGATTTAATCTCTAAAGGATTAGCATTAATAGAGAGTGCCTTCACCATTATACTGTGGGGTCATTCTAGGTTATGTTCAGATATATTTTATTCTAGGAAAAGTGGGAAAACTACTTTCTGTGCCTTTAAAATTCATGCACATATTTTTCATGCCAATCCTGTCCTTGATCAGAGTAACAATATGGCAGATGTTTAGTCTCAATAATACATTAAACACTACACAATGTCAAATGAGTAATGAGATAATCATATTAAGTGTTCATTGCATTTGTTAAGAGTTTAAGAAGGACATTCATGCTGCAAAACCCAACAGCTCTTAGGTAGGGGTCTTATTTGACATTTTCCTTTGTTTATCACACCCAAGCATTCATGCATATGTTACCCAGGGGAGAGGCAGTAAAAGTGAAAACTAATCAGGGGAATAATAATACATTTTCAGCTTGACTGATCAATATCCCCTCAAGGACATTACACTGCCAGGTATCACTGATATATGAGTGTTACACAATCAGGCCACAAATAGTCAAATCAGGCAACTGTCCTCACAGGAATAGGGATGGGCTTTGAGATCGCACAAATGCAAATGTTGTAAACAGTAAACTTACGTACTTTAAGCATCTGCCTAATAACTGCCAGTGCCTAGTCTCTTGTTTAACCTGCAGATTGTTTGTGAAGCATCACAAGTTGTACTAACAATCACTTGCTATTTTACACATTGAGAAGTGGCTGGTACTTCCCCTGTCAACCCTCAGTCTTTGCTTGTTGATATTTATCTTTGGGACTGCTAACAGAGTAAGCTGGCTATACACCTTTAGATCTCTCTGTCACATATCCTTTAGATCTACCAACAACTATGCAATTGAACACAGGTAGACTTGATTGTTTAAAAAGTCCCTCATATTACATGGTTTTGGTAAAGCAAAAGGAGATCTAAAGGAAATCTGACAGAGAAATCTAAAGGTGTATGGGATCCCAGTCTGCTTTAAAGCAATTCAAATGGAACAGTAAACAGATGGGCTCAACCCTTACTACACATTATTATAGATAACTTATTCATTGAAGAACACAAGAAGTTCTAATGATATAGTAACCAGTACTAACCACTGCAAAACACTAATACAGATAACATTAGGTAGTATTTTAATAAATTACTGAATACATTTTTCCTTACAAACAAATGCCAACTTTTTCTGTTTTTATCCTTAGGAATCTTCTACAGGCTATGGTGTGTCACTGGTTTTGTAGGTGTCTGGAAATCAATAAAGATTGATCTCATAGTTTGTCTAACTTGCCAGTAGTCACCAACATCTTATTTCCTTGTGCATTCATGGAAGCATACAATGGGAAAATGATGCCATGATAATGGAACCTGGAAATTTAAATAACCAGAAGGGTAAGCACTCTTCCTTTATCCTTGCATATTTATGGGAAGCAATACTTGAAAGTGCAACTGGAAGGAAAATTACCAAATAGATTAGTAGACAATGTTCCTTTTATGCATACAATGGGAAGAAGTATGCTGCCTGGAAAAAAGGAACATACTACTTGTGTACATTGTATTCCACATACACGATGGAAAGAAAAATGACCAGATATGTAAGTCTACAAATTCTGCTTTATTTAGACCTTTAAATTCATTCAACTAAAGGGTGAACAATGATACCACTCCAGTCCTGTCCTTATAGCTAAGCTGCAATCTTCTCACATCATCGTTGTGATCACAGAAGAATCTAGTAGAAAGGACTTATGAATTGCCCAGAACTCAGAAACTGTTCAAAAGTAATAGCATTTTAATGCCGTATGGATACAATTCTTATAAATAATAGAAAAGGTACAAATACTAAGCTGCAAATACTAGACATGTCTCATTTGAGACTAGTAATATTTTCTAAGGCAACCACTGCTTTAAACTATTGTACACTGAGACAAATTAATATGTTGAACATGTGTAATATCTCAGCTTTCACTGGACTGACTACATGATATCGCTGCAAGCTACTATATGAACATTTAATGTCATTGGTCTCTGAGAGGTAATGATTGACATATCCCTTCCTGACAGTTTTGAAGGTCAGGCATACGTATTTGTTAAATACATCCCAACATTACAGTGTCCTCTTTAGGCGGCAAACAATCTTTCTGGTTATATTGTTTACTGTATATCTCTGCTCTAATAAACCCAGTATTTCGTTTTAAAACTCGCCACATAAATCAGGAAAACTCTCAGAGCAGAGTGATTTATTGCCAACATACAGAGGGAGCATGTCTCATAGACAATGTGAGATTTCACAGCAGATAGTGCACAGAATGCAATGAACATGTTTAGATGACATATTATGTGACTCCTTAGGACAATATAGTAATTAACAGCTGATGAGAGTCTTCCAGATATGACATGCTTCAACTTAAAGGTTCCTACAGACGTGAAGATTTCATGGTTAGATCGACTTAATAAGATCAATAATAATCGTAATCGCATATATATTGCATGTTCAAAAATTAATCCAATCAATGTAGTTTCATGATTATCGAACGTTAATTCGATTAAATAATATCGGACCTGTCAGTAAATGTTTATCGATTTTATAATAATCGAGAGTAAAATTTCTTAACAAGATTTTTTCTAATCTAATGTCTAATTTAAATATCTTTACTTCCTGTCGATTGAATGCACATCGTTGTTTCCTTTTATAAAAAATTTTGAATCAATCAATCAATCACACTTCGATAAAAAAAACACTTCCTGTCGATTTGATGAACATTGAAAAATATCTTAACAAAGTGACGATGACGATGTACACATAACTATGATTGGTCCAAAGGTACACAAAGATGTGGCATTTTCATTACCAGGATCCCTTTGTGTTCCTGCTCTGTAATATAATTCAATTATCTATACTTTATTGTATTTAGGCTAGGTTTCCACGGCATTAAGGGCTGCATCGATACCCCCTGCGTTAATCACATACCTTGACGGGGATGCCAACGCAGCCCATCCATATACATGCCTACCGCACCGCCTGTTTCCACGACTTTCAGCCAGTCCGCCGGCCGAGAGATTTACTAAGTGCACTACGTCAACCTCCATTGTCGGCTCGGCTGACCAGCTCAACTCCATGGAAACAGGCGGTGCAGTAGACAAGTATATGGATGGGCTGCATCGACATCCCCATCAAGGTATGTGATTAATGCAGGAGGTATCGACGCAGCCCTCATTGCCTTGAAAACCTGGCCTAAAACTAAAAGTATTGACCAGGAAACAATCTGCATTAGGTTTAGAATCTTGTGGGGGTTTTCTCCTACATTCCAAAAATATTCAGCTTAATTGATATCATCCCTTAAATAAGCCAAAGTCTATTAAAGATAGAATTGATTATGGTAGGGACATGAAGTTGTGAGCTGCTCTGCTGGAAGACGTCAATGATGAAGATGACCGAAAAACATGAGGTGCATGCAACCAGCTGTGCGTAACTGCATGTTAGCCTGACCAACAGACTTTTCCCTATGGCTATTTCTTGAATATGAATGATAATAGAATAATACAAGTAACCTGTAGTAACTGCTAATTATATCTCCAGCAGGAAATCAAAGAAACTTTACTTTTTGAGGTTCTCCTGAAGATGTTGCATTAGTCTACAGGCTAGCTTTCTTAATTCAGAACCTGATGACTACTGAAAAATCTTTAAGAGAACTTCAGTAAATCGTTGCTTTGATCTACTACTGCAGAAAGGCTATGACCTGGGTAAAAAGGAACCTTCATAGACAGCTGCTAATTATCTGTGGCAGTCAACACCCCTCTGGAGATTTATGTTTACCTGAAGCCAATATCCAAAGTAGACAACTTAACATGGTGTTTATTTTGCAATGCAGTAACTGGTCAGTGGTAATTATAATGTATATGTACACACTCCAACCCTTTCATCATCATAACAACCAACACATTAAATTCAGGAAATTAGGTTCTTGGTGGTTCAGAGTTATTTCCCCATTTTGAAATGGTTAGCTATCATATGAATAATATGGTGAGAAAAAAGTTTAAAGACTCAAAAATCCAAATAGAGATTCCTTGCAATAGAATAATTATCACCTATCTAGTGACCAATGTCTCCAACCTTTGCACCATTCCTGGAATGCAACTTCCATCAGGCTTTTAAGTACCAAAAACGTCTCCATTCCCAACCCCACTGCCGTGTCTTACAGTAAACTATAATTTTGAAGTCTGGGAATTAGACCCTACTGGAAATGTTAAAAGCTGGCAGGGTTTAAAAGCATACAGGAGAACCTCCAAAGATATTGGCTGGGATTGATGGGAACACATATCTTACTTTGTCAAATCATATCTCAGAAATACACTATGCTTAGGATTCTAATATATCCTCCCCAAACACCATGCACTTTAACTGTCTGTCCAATATTGAGTTAAGGGGGTGTATGTTTGAAAGTATCTTGCTGGTTTGATGATAGTTTGGATGTAGCAAACACAAATACATGTAGCGATCATTATCTGTTAATTGATACCATTTATCGTAATGGGATAATACATTGATTAAAATTTTCAGTTCCCTGGTGCTTGGAGGTAAAATACGACTGGTTATTGAGATAATTAGTATATATATATATATATCTCAATATCAGCATATCAATATCAGCATCATTGCACACACCCAACAGAGTAAATGCCTGTATGCACAATGATATAGAAAAGAGATCGTCCGTAAAATATCCTTACCATTATGAGGCAACTGAAGGTGAAGAAAAACTTCCAAAAATGATTTATTAGATTTTGAATGTTTTAATGAGACACAGTTAACCTGACAATGTTCATTTGTTTAGGTGTACATGACATAATTAGAGAATATGCTTTCTTTTTTTGCAATAAACCACTCAGTATTATGTTTTCTATTCCATTACATTGTTCTCTGTGTTTACTGCCATAAATGAACCTTTGTGGAGTATTGTTTACTGCCAGACAGGTGAACATAAAACAAATCAACACAGTTACATTTTAACTGCATATATTTAAATAGCAATTGTATGTACACAGTTCCCTACAGATAGAGAATATTTATGGGTAGGTAACATTTTCTATTCATAGATCTGATTGTGTAAAATAGCTTTGTATTGCAACTTATGAAGGCTTACCATAAATATTAAAAGTTCCTATCCCTAGCCTCTTCTCTATAAAGTTCCCATTTCCCTGGCTCTTTACAAGGCTTAACATTGCCTGGCACATTCATGTATATCATCCTCAATCTCAGCTTCCATCAGTGCGATCCTCTTATACCAAGCTCAGAAATGCCTCATCTTTGAACCGCTTATATCTACAACACTCATACCTAAATCTTTCTCTCTCATCTCTCTGTAACTCTGGCCCTTTTCCTTTTTTGCAGAATTCATCATACACCCTCTCCAACATCTTGAAGCCTGGATGAAAATGGGCTTTTAAAAACAAGTTATTCACCTAGATGAAAGTCACTTGAAATATTTCTAAGGTACGTTGGCTTGTTTTACAAGGTGCTCTTTGCCATTCCGGCAGATTGTGAGACGTAAGGCATCACCTGTCCATTTACACTGCCTAGATATTTTACAATGGCTTCATTTTTAGAATTGTTGTGTAGTAGAGAATATTGGAGTTTTCAGTATAAATAAAGTAAAGATATTTACAGAAATTGTAGGAAAGACCAAGGCTTCAACGTGCATCATAAAAACCCAATGGGACACAATTCTGCTAAAATTACAAACTCACAAAGTCACTTTTAACTTATATCAGTCCGATTGCCCATAAAATGTCTACACGAAGGATAGGTGGGCATAGAATAATTACTATAAATAAATGAAAACTGGCATCTCTAGAATACATTTATGCAGATTGCCAGACATTGTGTCGCTCCCTCTGTCCTGCCTACCAGTCCTGCCTACATATAAAAGGAGTCCTTCCTTTCGCAAAGGTAAATTCCATGTCCCCTTAAGGATAATAGATACATTTGCAGTATACTATTAGCATTACCGCACACACACCGCTTTTTAAAAACAACATAACCCGGACACTTTTTAACAAACAACCAATGTGTGTAAGACAAAGAGTAAATAACAAAAAGAAAAAAAAAACGTCAATAAGACATAATCATTCACAAACTGGACTGCAGTTGACTGAACTGGACTGCAGTTTGCACTTTACTTGACATAGACTCCATCATTTCCTTACCCCACTACATTTTCTGAAATACATAGAGATATACAATAAAATTTTCTCCAATCATCTAATCCGAGGTGGGTATTTTTATTTCATAATATTCCTCTCAATCTAGCTGCGTCTTTAGAGGTGATTGCTGGTTTGGCGTGCTGGCACAAAGCATACAATGGTAAGTAAATCATATGAGTCATCAGTCCAGTGAGTAGCATTTATATTGTACTTTTTTACAGATACTGATTAAACTAAAACGATCAAAGTGGGGAGGCGGTGGACATTTTTTGTCACCAGGAAGTAATTATGCCATCCTGTGCCAATAGTTAAGTTCTACAGTAAATAGCTGTCATTGATGAGATATGCAGTTTCCCTGCTGGCTTGCTCTGTCAAGATACTACGGAAGAGTCCAGTCAATTAGAAATCATGCATGCACCATTGAGCAATAATTTTCCATACCGCTGTGAAAATCAGCTCTACTATCTCAAATGCCCAGCACAAAAACAGCAACGCTTTTGTGACTTCTCATTTACCTCCCACTTGACAGGTTTGCCAAACACAACCAGTAGTCAAGTGTCTGAGCTGCAAATACCAGCAGAGTGACAAAGGCACTGGACCAAAGTGTGCAATGAAAAATATCGGTATGAGACACCTCTTCCATCTGAGATGTCTGTGCTAAAACTCCATGTCACAGGTACCGTTAACCATCTGACTGCCACAGTATCCTGCAAGACAAAGGGATAGCTGCATCCATTAACACAGGTATGCAGCCCTTTAAATTCAGCGCAGGGGTGACTGTCCACAGATCAAAACAATAAACATTCTACTACAGCATGGAATTCCTCTCCTACAAGCATTGAGGAGTGTATTGAAGATAATATCAGATGTCTCAGTAATACCAATCATTATATTCACCCTGATTGGCATCAATATCAGTGCTCATTGAGGAACATTAACATTACTTCTACATACAATATAATATTCAAGACAACATTACTATAACAATTAGAGAATACAATGCATACAATAATGTTTAGTGCTTTTAACTGGCAACAACTGTATAGCCTAATAGTTGTATTAGTAACTGGAAATACATGTTATGATGCCTTTTTTGTATGAAAAATATTTAACTTCCTGATATACAATGAAACATATTTAAAGGTAAGCACTATACCTGGAACATTACAGCACAGTTACCCATGTGTATAGAGCATGTCTTTGTGTCTTATGCACGTGCTAATGTACCCCTATGCTTTCATTCATAGCTTGCCTGTAGAAGTATGCAGGATGTAGAAAAGCAGCTCTGGCATTTGTCTCCATCTACATGCCATCCTTATCCCTGGCAGTGTAAAGGGTACCTACCTTGTTCAGCGTAGAGGTGCCAGGGCAGGGTGAGACACATGAGACAAGTGAGGATGCTGCGGAGCCCCATGCTGTGTGTACTATGGATACCCAGAGATGCTGAGCCTGGTACTGATGCTGCTGTTTGGAGCTCCCAGTCCGGACTCAGGCTGCCCCATAATAGGAATAGAAGGGCGGGGCAGAGCCAGCAGCGGTAGCCAATGGGAAGGGGGCGGAGGAGGGAGCCACCACGTGTTGTGTATCTATGAGGATGGCTAGTGCAGAGGATGCAGGGCGACTCAGGAGGGCTCACACATGGATGGATGAGGGGGATGCTCTGCGTGCACGGACTATTGAGAGGGGATCATCCAAGGGTATTGTTTGCTGTGCAGCTGGATGACATCCCTGCTCCGTACATGCTTAATGGAGAAGATAGTCAGAGCACACCTATCACATATAGGATATAGGCATATCACACATGGATAGGCTATGGCTGTGATGGTTAACTATTCATTGTCACATGTGAAATGCTCTACAATTCTCACCTAGATTGAACGATTTCTTCACTGCTTTTGTAAAATGCATTAAATAGAGGAAGCAAAATCACTGATACTTAAAGTGTCAATAGACACAGTTTTTTTTGTTCTTTCAGACTATATATTAAGCTGCCCATACACGCTTAGATTTGTGACAGATCGACCGATGTGCGCACTCAAATCTGATGATTTTCACTCAGTGTATGGGGGGCTTTAACATTGACTGGCAAGGTAACCATAGACGTGCAGATTCTCCCTCAATAGATTGGAGGGCACCCTTTGTGTGCCGAACATTACTTTGGATGGGGACGGTAGTGGAATCTACCAACATATCAGATCTCGCCAGGTGGGCACACTCGATTTTCTAGGTATGACTACCTTTAGTATGTGAAATATTTTATTATTTTTATTTAAAAGCCCTTTCTGTATAAAAATACTGACAGTTGCAGGGTCTCCCGAAATATTGGAGTCCATGATAAGCTGCCTGATGTTCCCTGTGCAGGAAAAAGTCTGGACACCATTAATCTGTCCAACCTTTCCTAATACTTATTGAGAGTGTGTGACTGCAAATGCTCCGATCCCTAAAGGCCCTCATACACGTGTCGCATGTAGCCCACCTTGTCCAATCGATCAGGTCCAATCGTTCAGGGGCCCAAAATCGGATCCGACAGAGAACCAACATGTTGGTTCCATCAGATTGATTCTGCCCAGATCAGGGGGAATTGCCATTTGTGAGGTGGACAATCGGACACGGAATCGTCCCGGAATCCGTTGGACAAGGTGGTATGCAGCGATGGATACTCTTAATTGGCCGATTGATCACACCTGCGATTCCCGGCAGAATCGCCGGAATCGATCGGGTGAGTGATCAATTGGCCATGGAATCCGACACGTGTATGGTTTGCTTAATACATCATTGACATGAAAGTTCGCTTGACCTGCTAATGGTTAGATTCTCCCACAAATCGGATCCTTGCAGTTATAGAAAAATATCAACTGCATGACCGGAATAAAAATAAGGTATTGATACAACCTATTATAAGATATTTATTTGATTATGTTGTGTTAGGTGTCTTAGTCTGTAATTTTGGGCATAGATGGGCAGATTCCTGCACGATTCTTCGCTGATCGACCGCCGTGTGCATTACCGCAATTGGTTGGAGGTCGGCCAGCAGCAAATCAGGTGCACCCATCTGGTCAGATTGATCAGGAATCTGCCGCATGTCGAATCGCACGGTCAGTCGGTCGGCTGAGCAGTCGATCGGAAAATGACCCGTATATGTCCAGCTTAAGGCTTCTTTAAGTCTAGGGGGTTAAAAAAAATATATATACTCACTTGATACTTTGAGGGTGGTGTCCGCTCATTCCTTCCCTTGCAGGCTAATGATATTACACATAACAACAGAAGCTGGCTGTGGGTTAGGTGCTACAAAGCAGTGTTGTCTCAGTTCAGAATATCCCTTTCTTTATGCCCCCTAGACCTAAACAATCAATAAACCCTTGCAACTGGGGGGGGGGGGGGCTAGGGCCCACAGCGAGGGTTATAAAAATGAAAGTTGGAGTTCAGTTTTAGGTATATTGAAGCTTTTTGTATTTATACTTGAGCTGCTATTGTGGCCACAAAAGCCCCTCCTACTTAGCCTCATTGGTTAATGCTTACTTATTTCCAAAAATACTCAAATGCACACACAAAATTAAAAATAGAACACACTGTTAAAAAAGACTCTACACAATTAAGTGAACCTTCTAAATAAAACACAACTTTTTCTTTTTTTTGTTTCAAGCTAACTTCACCCAAGCATCATAATGAGTGTAAAGGCCCCCATACACGGGTCAGATTCCCATCTGATTCCGGTAAGATCGATTCCGGGCGCGTGCACGCGAAACGATCGTGCCGGAATCGCGTGCAGCCCTCCTTGTTCGATCGATCGCGTCCGATTGATCAGGGGCCCAGAATCGGATCGGACAGAGAACCAACATGTTGGTTCTGTCAGATTGATTCAGGGCCGATCGTGCACGTTGGTGGTGGCCCTCAGATTGATCCCATCCTGGTGAGGTCATGGCCGATCGACTGATGGTGAGGCGTCCGACCGATCGGACACGGAATCGTCCCGGAATCCGTTGGACAAGGTGGTATGCAGCGATCGGATACTCTTAATTGGCCGATTGATCGGAGCTCCGATTCCCACTGAGATCGCCGGAATCGATCGGATGGGTGATCGATCGGACATGGAATCGGAACGTGTATGGCTAGCTTAAGAGTCTTCCTTTCTCACAAAATACCTCATCCTTATCCATCATGTAATATAGTACACTATGTTCATTCTACACAGTGATGTCTGAAATTAACTCAGTAAAGGTACCCATACACATAGCGTTTTTTTTCTTGGACCGATTCGATATTCGATTTCGACTCCCGATTTTTGCTTTACTGCCATTTTTAAAAGTCGACCGATTTTTTTTTTCTCTTTTAAATGTGGCCGACCGACTGAAAATTACAGGCATCATCATTCGGGACCTGACTGACTTTTCGGCCGATTTTTCTAAAACAGCATCGGTCAGATTACATTTGCATGTTACGAATGGCGAACGATCGACCTAGCCGACCGACCGGATCGGTCAGAATGGCTAAAATTGCACGAAAAGTCGCAATGTGTATGGGTACCTTAAGAGAGTACTCTACTGGTTACTTTTACTCAGGACTTGGTTTGGGCCCCTTTTGCATCAACTGCTGAGGTGTTATGGAAGACCTGGATGCTTCAGCAGCTTCAGCTCTTCTGTTTTGTTCCCTCTTATGTATCTCATCTTTCTCTTGGCAATGCCCTATAGATTCTCTGTGGGGTTCAGGTCAGATGAGTTTGCTAGTCAATTCCATGACCATTGAACCAGGATTTGGTAGTTTTGGCATTGTGGGCAGAAGCTTAGTCCTGCTGGAAAATGAAGTCATCATCTCCACAAAGCTTGTCTGTGGAAGGAAGAATAAAGTTCTCCAATATCTCCTGGTCTGTCTCCTGGTGCTGTGACTCTGGACCTAATAATGCACAGTGGACCAACACCAGCAGATGGCAAGGCTCCTCAAATCAACACAGACTGTGGAAACGTCATGCATCTTGGATTGTGTGCCTCTCCATTCTTCCTCCAGACTCTGGGTCCTTGGTTTCCAAATGTTATGCAAAATTTGCTCTCATCAAAAAATAGGACTTTGGACCACTGAGCAACAGACCAGTTTTTTTTTCTTCAGTCCAGGTAAGATGCTTCTGACATTGTTTGTTGTTCAGAAGCTGTTTGAGAAGAAAATACAACATTTGAGGCCCATATCTAGGGTCTGTGTGTGGAGGCGCTTGATGCATTAACTCCAGCCTCAGTCTACTCTTTGTGAAAGTCCAAAATACTTTTGAATGGCCTTTTCCTGACAATCATCTCTAGGCTGCGGTCATCTCTGCTGCTTGTGCAACTTTTTTTTCCACACTATTCTTAACTTCCTTTGCAATTAACTTGAGGCTGATGTCAATGATGGTTTTCTGCTGTCAGGTCAGCTGTTTTTCTGTGATTGTAAATCCTACTGAACCAGACTGAGAGACCATGTAAAGATTCAGGAAACCTTTGCAAGCGTAAAATTAGCTGATTAGAATATGTAACCTATTCACTATATATTCTTCTTAGATTTTGAATTTGGTGTTTTCATAAACTGTAAGCCATAATCATCAAAATTAAGGTTTCAAATATCTCGCTTTGCATGTAATCAGTCTAATTTCATATATTAATTTCACCTTTTAATTTGAATTACAGAAAACAGGAACTTTTGGACAATATAAAATTTTTTCACAATTTACCTATATACACAGTTATTAAAAAAGGGTATACAACTTCCATTTGGTGGCCATTACCATTTAACTCAAATTCATATCCAACCATTCAATCTAGGTGGTCAGAAAAAAAAACGGGACATCAGGTGTTCCCCTCTTCCTTTTCTGTTTCAGAATCAATACATCTCAGTATGTTGAGGGATACAGAATCCATTTTTAATGAGAAAGACACCACATGCCAATGCTCTCCTACCTAGCATTCAGGTTTTCAGACTGAGCACATTTCAAAGCTTAGTGCTCATAATGGGTTAAACAAAGATGAAAGGAAGGAAAAGAAAAACATTAAGGGTCTTAAAGCTTAAAAAAAAAGAAGCATAATTCTATTTATAGGTGTGTCTGCCTTGAGGAGAGACACTTTGGAGGGGAGATGTCACTACCTTAAAAATACTCCATTCCGAGTCTTGGGAGATCGGTTTTTAGCATAGCATCTACCACCCAGTGGCGTAGGAACCACCATAGCTGCCATAGCAATGGGGCCCGCCACTTCTGGCTGCTTCTTTTTTTTTTCCCTTACTGTCCGGGGCCCCCGCATCAGCCATGCCCCCCGCCGGCGGGGCTGAAGACAGAGGCAAGCAGGTGAAGTGGGACTATTTTTTCACCTGCTTGTCCCGACGCTGACTGCTTAGATCCGGCCGGCTGGAGGGGACTCCCCCCTCCTCTCTCACTCATCTGCTGAGCTGTCAGACAATGCTTCCTGCAGCTCGTATCCCAGCCAATAAAAACGCAGGGGAGAGGACACACCCTCTCCACTCCAACTCTGCTCTAGAAACTAAACCAAAACAACCTGTGTGACACTAAAGCTGGCCATACACCTTTAGATATCTCTGTCAGATTTCCTTTAGATCTCCTTTTGTTTTACCAAAACCATGTAATATGAGGGACTTTCTAAACCATCAAGCCTACCTGTGTTCAATCGCAGAGGACCCTATACTACATAGTTGTTGGTAGATCTAAAGGATATCTGACAGAGAGATCTAAAGGTGTATGGCCAGCTTTACTTTGAACATTCATAGCACGAAACCCATTCATAGTATAATCATGAAACTTTCAGGGTCAGTATTGCTCAACTACTACTACTTACTTCTCCTTTTCTATCCGGCCCGCGGAGCCAAAAGAGCTTAAATCGCCACCCGTTTTTTGATGGCTAAACAATCACCAGGTGATCTCTGAACAATCACCAGTTGATCGCTAAACAATCGCCAGTTGATCGCTGAACAATCGCAACTGCTCGCTGACCAATCACTGACTGATCAGCGATTGGTCGGCCATAAAATCTTGGGGGGCTTGTATGGGGGGCTTTAGAATGGGGGTATCAGACTCCGGCCCAGGAGCCAAATCTGCCCTGCAATGTAATTCTTTTTGGCCCACTAGATTGTTTTTCCATTTTTTTTTTTAAAATGAATGCCACATATGTGTCTTTTAGTTCACATTTGAAGTCACATAAAATAGTTTGCTCCAGATTCAAGGTATAAAGGCTGGAATACACAGCTATTTTTGAGCTGACAGAGAGATCTCGGCTTTACGCTACTGCCTGGCTTCCCCGATATCGGGAGCCAGCATTCAGCCTGTCCTATACTTTGAATGGGAAACCGCTGGTCCCTATTCAAAGCATAGGATATCGAACAAGGTTTACCAACATGTTGGTAACCTGTTTGGTCGAAAAATGGCATATACGAGTATATTTTTTCCCAGATCTCTGTGCAGAAATCGACCCGTGTATTGCTACCTTAAGAATAACGTGGATGGAAAAGGATGAAAGTTATATATTGAGATCTGATTTTAAGTAGTCAAGGCAATGGGACTTGCTAAAGTTTTCTTGATAAGTTTTTAGTAGTCATCCAACTGGGTGATTTCGTTATAATTCTCTCTTTATTGATCTGATCACAGAACTGGATATGAGGCTATTGCTTCTGAATTAAGAAAGTCAGTTGGATGATCAGCAAAATGTTAGCAAGTCCCATTGGGTGATGAGACCTTCCACAGACATAATATATATTTCTCATTGCTTCGGCAAGCGTTGAGTTTTCATGATTATTGTGTATACAATGAGGAGCCTTTAAAGCCCCCATGAAGTCCCTAGTCTTCATTTGGGGTAGTAAAGGGGTTGTTGCAAAGAGCATCCGTCTCCTTACACCTCACAGCACTCCAGATCTCACATACTACATTTAGGGCTTGTAAATGTGCAGTCTTTTTTTCCACTGCGGACGCGCGCAGCATAGAAGAAGACACTTAATGAAGCCACTTTTCCAAACATCCGGAGGATGGCACAGAAGATACTGGTGCTGTTTGAGTCAACCTATGTTTTTGAGCAGACATTTAGCGTCATGAACATCAACAAAGCCACTCACGGATCCAGCGTAACTGACAAACACCTCAGATCTATCCTGAGAATAGCCGCAACAAAACTAACTCCAGACTTTGATGCATTAGCTAAAAAAGGAGACCAACAACACTATTCCCACTGAATAGAGACCAAAAACATTTCAACCCAGTCTATATTGCCATCTACATCTACGTCCCAGGCATAATTTGGAAGTCACACTAAAGAAAATGTTTAATTTACTGTTTACACATTTTGTTCTTTTCAAATTGTTTTAGGTTTAAATTATTTTATTATATTTAAGTACCTTTCCTTTGTTGCCATCTTCAATATAAGGTATGTTATTGTGCTATGATTCCTCCATTTTTTGAAGTTTCAAATTATAATAATTAGTGTTGAAATGATTTCTTGTTGAAATCAATAATACTAAAGAAATAAAAAAAAGACAGTACCCTTTTATGTAATGATGTTAACTTTGAATTTGAATTAGTTCATACAAACACTCCATCCATGCATTTGTTCCGGCCCTCCGGTCCAGTTTAAGAATACATTGTGGCCCTCGAGTCAAAAAGTTTGCCCACCCCTGAGCTAACCCCTGAGACTTGTTCTATGCAAAATTTCATGCCCCTAACTCCAACATTTCCTACAAAGAAGTTAGCTATGATATAATTCTTCCACAAGACCATAATGGCCTACTCTGCTACATGCTCAGGGAAATTTTGCATAGGTGTGGTCTCAGGGGTTAACTGCTTACCCCCAAAATTTCAAAGGTATACTACCCATACATTTTTGATAGGCAAGCACTACTGGGAGCACTTAGATTATGAAATGAACTCGTTCTTGCTAAACCTGACTCAATTCATCTTGCTAATGTTTCTCAACATCTAATATCGGTATCATTTTGTTTATGTATTCTCAAGCCACACAGTGCATAGTGTGCAAGAGCACTTGGATTATGAAATTTACTCTTTCTTGAGTTCATAACTTGTTCAAGATACATGTGACCCGTTGAGCCGTTATGTACCTTTTCTCTGCCAGCGCATAGTGTGCAAGAGCACCTGAAGACATTGGTCAAACCTTAGGAATATCATTGGAGACATGGACTGGTAAAGGGACTGGTAGGCCAAGAAAGACATGTAGTCCTTTGGACACATTCCATTCCAATGTATCCCAGTCCAGGATTTCACATTTACCTTGCAATCCTATCATTATTGTACCTTTACTTTAAAAATGTGCACGCTCTTACTAGGAAACTATCTACAACAAATGTATAGTATGTGTTTTGAGCACAGCCATCTTTATTAAAAAGAACATACTGGCGACAGGTTCTGTACTTATAGCTAATGATTTATTACAAGCCCTCTGTCTGTCATGTCTGCC
>CM070033.1:104833170-104848052 GCA_036250615.1 Ptychadena robeensis | reverse complement strand
CTATTAGACTGTAAGCCCAACCGGGCAGGGTCCTCTATTCCCCCTGTGTCATTACCTGTCTCGTGTGTTATTGTGTGTTGTATCTCCCCTCTAATGTATTGTACAGCGCTGCGTAATATGTTGGCGCTATATAAATAAATGATAATAATAATAATAATAATACAGGTTAATCCGTCAATTACTTGATATTTGCTTTCTATTTTTTCAAAATTAAAACCAATAGAGATTCACTATCTGTGATTACTAATAAGAATGCTGAGGGATTAGTTCATAATTACATTAACCCAGTATGCAATGCTTGGACTTTACTTATATTTATAGTTATGGTTATAGTTCATAACCATGGTAACTCTTATTATTATGTCACCCTTATCAAGAAATATCAGAGACTACTGCAGTTAGAAACGCAGTGTTAGACATACAGATGCTTTAACTTACCATTAGAATTGTCATAATAATTATGAACTACCAAACTACCAAGCCTAGAGAACTGAACAACTCTATTATTGTACAGATATAGTAATGTCAGTAACCATAAGACCACCCAGTGGAGGTTTTACATGTGGGCAGTATGGGCATATGCCCAGGGCGTCATCCGCCATACTGCCCATGTGTAAAAGTGCCCTCTCTGTGTGCCAATTCCAGCTCAGTCGCCTTCCCCGAAAGAGATCACTCCAGGGGCGGGCAGGGAGGCGGATGTGCGACTCTAGCTCTGACACTTGGAGTCTGATTTTGATGTGCTGGAAGTGTATGGGCAGTGGCACAGAACGGGTCCCATTCTGCGCTATGGACAGAGGGCACAGAGGGGGAGGCTGATCTCATTGTCAGTGACAATGGGGGGCTCACATATACAGATATATGTTGAGGGGAGGTTGGTGTAATGACCCCCCTGGTGCTATGGCGCTGCCCATACCGTAGCTGCCACAGGCCGTCACACAGCTCCCCTCAACTTATATCCATGTATGTGGGAGCCCCCCTGTGTCACTGAGAGTTCATTCTATGGACAGGGGACATGTCTGGATCAGCCTCCCCCTCTGTGTCCCCTGTCCATAGCAAAATGAACAGAGCAGGCTGATCTTGATGGGTCCCCTGTTCTATCAATATGTGCCTCCGTGTGCATAGCTGCAGCATAGCATAGAGGAGTCACTAGATCACTGCACCCGCACATCTCGTTGGGGAGGTCAGAATAATCAGAGGCACGGCCATTCATATGTTTGGGGTCACCCTTTTCCAGACCATACCAGACCCTTTGCAAACATGCTCTGTGGGGACCCCACTTTGTTCATGGCCCCCCTTTTATCAGAGCATAACAGACTTTATTCATAACATGTCATGTATGCCACAAACCGACCGCTGGGCAGACAGTTCAGCCATCAGGAATCCTAGTATGGAGACCTATTGTTTCCAATATGTCTAAAACATAAACATTTTCATTTTTTTTACATATTTGGGCCATAAGACGCACAGACATTTTACCATTGATTTTTATAGGAAAAAAGTGCGTCTCATAGTCCTAAAAATACAGTATATATTTATGGATCAGAACTCCGTCCTTCACTGACTACCACCAGTACAAATCCATTCTCCAGATTTTCAGGTAGAAACATTGCTTTGTTTATTACAAACTGCAAGGCAGCTATTTATTTATATCTTTATAGATAGTAAATCCAGAAAATGCAGGCTGAAGAGACAATATTTGAGAAACCGATTTATTATATGATAATAGGTAGAGCATTGTAAAAAGCAGTGGCTAAAATAGAAATTTGAACAATGGTTATTATAGATGGTCACAATGTTCACAAAAATGTCTGGTTTATTTGGGAATTAATACCAAAGTCCCTGAAAATTATATCATCACCACAAATACTGGAGATGTATAGAAGGGTTGTGGGAACATTGCAAAAAAAAGTATTGATCTGGCACATGCAATTTTTCGTATATATTCAGTTACATTTAAACTGACTTTCAAACCACATGTTCATTTTATTCCTTTTTTTGCTAACGGTTCTACAGCCCTTCCCTGCATCTCCACTAATTTGGGTGATGATGCTATGTCTTTGCAATAAACAAATAAACTAAGCGACATTTCATGACCATATAATCATCAATTTCTTGTTTGTAAATATGGATACATACATTTTACTAAACCTCCCTATATGTATGCATGTTCCTGTTGAATTACTTACGAATTGTTGACAGAGATGACTTTATAACCAGGTGACTTTTATTCGCACAGTGATCGACATGCCGGTAAATTCAGAGCTGATCCCATTAGTTTGGATGGGGACGGTAGTCCCAATCGGAATTAATGGCCGACACACAAAGGGTGTCACGCACAAAGCGTCATCACGCCCGGTCGGTTGGCTGAGCAGTCGATGGGAAACGACTCATCTATGCCCAGCTTTAGTGGTATGGAGATAGATCCAGGCAAATATGCCTATTTTCACTGTAAGGATATTAAGAAAATTGTTTGGAGGAATATTAAACATGTATTATGTATGTATGTTCTTCTTGTAAAATGTAATAAAAACATAGTTAGTGGGGACCTAGATGCTGTTGAGCATGTGGTCTTTGTGGCCACTAAATTCAAAATGAATGATTCAGCAAACCAAATTTTGTGTTAAGCTAGCCATACACGTGCAGGATTCCATGGCCAATTGATCACTCACCCGATCGATTCTGGCGATTCTGCCGGGAATCGCAGGTGTGATCAATCGGCCAATTAAGAGTATCCATCGCAGCATACCACCTTGTCCGAGCGGATTCCGGGACGGATCCGTGTCCGATTGTCCACCTCCCAAATGGCAACTCCCCCTGATCCGGGCAGAATCGGATGAGAAAGACCAACATGTTGGTTCTCCGTCGGATCCGATTCTGAGCCCCTGAACGATCGGACAAGGTGGGCTGCACGCGATTCCGGCACGATCGTTTCGCGTGCACGCGCCCGGAATCGATCGTGCCGGAATCCGGTGCGAATCCGACACGTGTATGGGGGCCTTAAGGTTTCTTCTTAATTGTTGAAGGCTTGCAACAAGCGCAACACCTGAGAATGTTAAGTAGGGTATAAAATGTACAGTTTGCAATGAACAAAGATCAGACAATGTAAAGCCCCCCATTCATGTTCCGATTTTTCGTACAAATTTTACCCGATCAACTGGGAGATCAGTTGGGGTGATGGATCTGGAGAATAATCGAATGCGGAATTATGTACCCTTATGTAGGGCTTGTCCGTAAATTTTGGTCGATCTGCTGTTGATAAAATAGTGTCGGGCCTATCGATCGGTGATAATTTGAATTCCAATTTTTCGTGCCAGCCGACCGATCGACCATAACATTTTAAGTGAAAATCGGGTGACCTGATCGTACGAAAAATTGGTCGGGAGAAAAATCGGAACGTGTATGGGGGGCTTAAGAATTAGAATCTTCAAACAATGTTATTGTGTCAAGTAACATTGCTGCAATTGCTAATGACTTGCTTCATATCTCTAATCAATTAACTACTCAATTAACTTCTTTAGACAGACAATTTCATTGGGGACACTTTCGGGCTCCCCCTAAAATGGGGGGGGGGCATGTGCATCTTATAGTGCAAATGCACAACTACCGACTGCCGAATAATTTCGGCTGTGGGTGGTCGCACCTTTTCCATTCTGTCTGACCAAGCAATGAGCCTGGCTGGCAAAAACACAGCAGTAGCAGAGCTAGAGGAAATTTTTTCCCATGGGGCTCTTCCCTCTGCCTCTGCTGTTTGTATGTGAACTGGGCTCAAGCTGCCTGCCTCACATACACAAAGCAGAGAGCCAGAGGAAAGATCAACCTCTGGAGGAAAGTCCAGCTTGATCCTGGCTTACATATACACAGTGTTGATCGCAAATATTTTTATTTGGAATATAGCCACTTTGAGAATTCATGAAGATCTTGTATTTAAGTGCTATATCTTAATCGTAATATACCTATCTATATCTAACTATATCTTATCGTAATCATAAATATTTGAGATGTTTACATCAGCAGAATTCTCGAATTTATGAATTTGTTGCAAAAATGTTTTGAATATGAATATTGCCTATGCTGCTTATCACTAACACACAGCAGAGTCAAAAGAAAAAGGGCAGTGGTGGATTTTTCTTCTGCAGTGTGTATTTGACCGGGGCTAAAGCTGCTGAGCTCACATACACAGCTCTGTCGGTCGGGACAAGGAGACAGAGTAGTTTGTCACCCACAGCCTCTGACAGCTTGCCCACATCTGTAAACTCCTGCTCTGCTGGTCAAAGCATGACTCTTCTCTCTGCAGTATGCATATGAGCATGGCTGAAGCTACCCAGCTCATATACACATCCTCCCTGTTCGCGATCAGGAGACAGAAAAGCTGTTATGGGCAGCCTCTGTCAGCTTCCTCACCTCCTTTAACTCCTGCTCTACTGGTCAGATCATATTTTTTTTTGCATTTTACTAGAATTACATTTAACAGCAGAATCTGGTGTTTTCTTCATGTTTAATTGTTTGGTTAAATTACTTAAAACTTGAATCCCAATATTGTTAAAATTGAGATTAAATATCCATATGTCCAAGAATGTTACAAATACACATAGACATGATTTTTCACACGACTGTATCATATTTTATTAGTTTAGCTGGTTAGTTCATTAGCTTCTTTAAACTGCATTTACATACATTTCTGGAGTTCTGCAATTGATGAAAGCTAACAGTTAAACATGTATAATAGTAACTTTACAAATAGTATTTTCCCTATATAAATCAAATTAGTATAATCTAATATTAAGCCTGGTACATCAAATTCTCTTGTTACCTTTACAATAAGGTTCTTTTTCTGAACTTTTCTTGTAAGTTCTTCAGAATTGCAATGCTCCCTTTTAATTGTTTACAAACTTTATATTTCAACACTTGATCTAGAGATTATTCGGGTGATTAAATCATATTTCAGAAGAGAAATGAGTGGGCCCATGTATCAACCCTATCCAGTCACTGTCTCTTGTAGTGTATCTTATCAACACCCACAGAACTGCTACAATGATAACATTTAATTTCCATAATTCCAGGCCAAGGTAGTCTTAGAAAGTGGTGTAGTGGATCTTTCTGCTTGTGGTTAAGATAGAGAAAAACAAAGCTTGTGCACCAAGAGTAAAATAAGCAATATTGAAGAAGTGAAGTAAAAACTGAAAGTACATTTCGATAGACAGGGATGCACATGAGCGGTCCGCCAGTACGCAAATGGGTGGAAAAGCCAGCTATGCCGGCTTGGAATATTAAAAGTTGAAATATGACTATGAAAGGTTGACATTTGTATTGCAGGTAGTCTCAGGGGTGAGTTACTAACCCAGGAAATTTCAGGGTTGCACTACTGAGGTATGAGATCTGGGGGTTCAAACAATGCTGTACAGTGAGAGTTACATTTGACCCAAATCCAGCTGGTGACCTGTGGATGGAGACAGCTAATCGGAGGATTAATAAAAAAAGGAAGGTCCATCTGCAGCAGAATCTACCATGCAGGAGGCTGACGCAGAAGACAGTGAGGGAAGATGACACCTATTAAAACCATGCTACATTTGGGATGAGTACCAAACACCATCTCCTGGTACTCATATGAGTAGCTCACTAAAAACAGTTATGTGCACCCCTGGATATAGATTTAACCTGCATTTGTCTACGCTTACAAATATCCAAATATTGTTTTTTATTTTGTTAAATAAAAAAATGTGATCCCCTTTCATTTTTTTTCAGTGAAAGAGCTAGAGAGATGTCCTAGTAAATCAAAAGTATACTGCATTACTTCATAGTTCAATGGCTGGAAATATAGACACAGAATCATCATTTAGTTTCTATGAAGTTCAAACAAACAGATTATAATTTGAAGTAAGTGCTTCGTCTTCATGAAGAAGATTAAACTTTTTGTTTTAAAATATAAGATTTGAATAAATATAAATATAAAAATGGCCCTTTACAGAAAATGTGAAGTAGCGATATTTCTGAGGGTAATTGTTATGAAACTGAGCAGAAAGGCCAACCAACAACAATTCAGTTTATCTTTTATTAAATGTTCCAGGATGAGGTTCCAGGATTTTAAAATCTAGCAGAGGGTCTAAGAATGGCCAACTATGATTAATTCAGCTAATATTTTTATGGAATAAAATTGCTTTGGTCTATCATATGTAAATAGTGTCCATCTTGGTAAAAGCAGGGCTTTGTTTTATTTACCTTGATATCTACCTAGTGATGAATCAAAGAAAATATAGTTCTCATATTTATAGAAGGGATGGTCTAATTTGTTTTTGAAATTTCGACAAGCTGACTTTGTGAGTTTTTGCAAAGTCTCGTATATAATTGTTAGGGGACATTTGGTTATTAACAACACCCCTTCATACTTTGAAAAAGAAACCCGTATAACTAGGTGATGTACCTCTTGTCGTAGGATAGCACCCTCCTGGGTGTTTAGCCCAAATTATCTTGGCGTGTGTTTGCTAATAAAACTCACCCTAAGCTAACTGCGGGCATACTCACCTGTACGTCTAAAGACCCCGGCAGTCCACAGTATCGGCAGACCCACCAATCTTTCTGGGTCCATGCCAATGACATTATATATGAAGCCAGAGGGATGGGGTTTTGACGGCTCCATTGACCTCCATGTAATGGAGGGGTCATAGCTTTATTTGAGGGCACATCCGCCGTGTTAACGGTGACTCATGATGTGTTCAGGGGTTCAAAGGAGGGCAGAAAAATCAGCTAATTTTATTGTAACCAAACCTCCCAGCAGGTTAAAGGCACCACATACAGTCAGGTCCATAAATATTGGGACATCAACACAATTCTAAAATTTTTGGTTCTATACACCACCACAATGGATTTGAAATCAAACACATAATGCGCTCTAACTGCAGACTGACTTTAATTTGAGAGTATTTACATCCAAATCAGGTGAACGGTGTAGGAATTACAACAATTTGCACATGTGTCTCCCACATATGTGCCTCCCTGTTAACGGACCAAAAGTAATGGGACAGAATAATAGTCCTAAATCACGCTTTCCCTTTTTAATACTTGGTTGCAAGGCCTTTGCAGTCAATTACAGCCTGAAGTCTGAATTGTATAGACATCACCAAACACTGGGTTTCATTCCTGGTGATGCTCTGTCAGGCCTCTACTGCAACTGTCTTCAGTTCCTGCTTGTTCTTGGAGCATTTTTCCATCAGTTTTGTCTTCAGCAAGTGAAATGCATGCTCAATCAGATTCAGGTCAGGTGCTTGCATAACATTCTACTTCTTTCTCTTACAAAACTCTTTGGTTGCTTTTGCAGTATGCTTTGGGTCTTTGTCCAACTGTACTGTGATGCGCTGTCCAATGAGTTCTGAAGCATTTGGCTTAATATGAGCAGATAATATTGCCCAAAACACTTCAGAATTCATCCTGCTGCTTTTGTCAAGAGTCACATCATCAATAAATACAAGAGAACCAGTTCCATTGGCAGCCATACATGCCCACACCATGACACTACCCCACCACCATGTTTCACTGATGAGGTGGTATGTTTAACATTGATGAGCGAGCATGCTCTGACAAACATGTGTTCAACTCGAGCATGGCACTACTCAAACAAGAACCTCATGTGCTCGTGTGCCATGCTTCAGTCTGCACCCTGCACGTTTCGCAGGTTGTAGAGAGCCAATCATGGGGCAGGTAAGTACTGCCCTTGCTGTAATGCCAGTAGCCATGTTAGGTGCTGACATTACAGTGTTTGGCTGGCCGGAACAGGTCATTGTGTGCTATATATCACCTGATGGTGCATGTTTGGCTCAGATAGAGTAAGGGAGAGACACTGTTAGGCAGGGAGAGATTAGTGTGCGCAGCAATAAACACATTGAACAGTAAACACAGTAAAATATTGTAAGCTTATGTATTCATTACATGTTAGCTACATGTAATCATGAAATAAATGAATACAGGTAACAACAATCAAATGTGGAACCCCTGCCCTAAAACCCCACAATTCCAAACAATTCCAAAGTAATAAAAAAAAAACTACAATTCGTAGGCCCCAAAAACAAAACCGGACAATTGCAAACAAAAAACCCACACATTTACAATACCAAAACAACACATACAAATGTATATGCTATAATTACAATAAATATTAAACATACAATCTGATTAAAATAGGGGTGATTTTATTCCCTATAGAAATCACAAACAGTGAACACCTTTACCTGAAAAGCAGCTAATCAGCAAACCAAACATATATATACATGATAATACCGGTAACATGTAATAATAACTTTAATTATTACAAGTAGCCGATATACATATACAAATGCAACACATATAAGAAATATACAAAATTAAATAAATGTAAAATTACTTACAGTTATTGTGTCCAATCCAGAGCTGTAGTCCAATCACGATTTAAATCCAGTAAAGCTATTGTATTTAATAAAAAAAAAAAAACTAGCTATTAGAAAAATGAATCCTAAATAAATCCAATGTTTGCGATGTTAAAAAAAAGAAAAAAAAATCTTGGCTCCCGAGCTCTGCTGGAGACGATGTCCAGTGTCCGGCGTTGAAATAGGTATGACTTCCGATCCTGTGCAGTATGAGTATGAGAAAAATCTTTCCACGCTCACTGCATCGGTCTGTGACGTCACAGGGGGCATGACCCTTGGAAAAGACACATTGTTTACCAACAAACCATGACGTCAAGGACCGGAGCAGTAAGAGTGGAAAAATGTTTCTCATACTCACACTGCGCAGGACCGTAAGATACCTCTTTCAACACCGGACATCGGAAGCAAAGGATGTCTGCAGCAGAGCCCAAGACCTTTTCCTTTTTTTTCTTTTTTTTTTACATCGCAGAGATTGGATTTATTTTGGGATGCCGCTTTGTGGATACATTTTTTTTAATGGCTTTTGGGTTTATTGGATTATAATTTTTTTTATTTGAGTTTTTTTTCTTTTTAATCAAGAATCGTTTTATTGGATTTTTATCGGAATGTCAGGATTGGACTACATTACTGAAGGGGAACATATTAACTGTAAAGCCAGCCATACACAGTCGGATTCCATGGCCGCTCGATCACCTATCCGATCGATTCCGGCGATTCTGGCGGGAATCGCAGGTGTGATCGATCGGCCAATTAAGAGAATCCGATCGCTGCATACCACCTTGTCCAACGGATTCCGGGACGATTCCGTGTCCGATTGTCCACCTCACAAATGGCAACTCCCCCTGATGTGTGCAGAATCGGATCAAAAAGACCAACATGTTGGTTCTCTGTCGGATCCGATTCTGGGCCCCCGAACGATCGGACGTGATCGATTGGACAAGGTGGGCTGCACACGATTCCGGCACGATCGTTTCGCGTGCACGCGCCCAGAATCGATCGGCCCGGAATCCGGCCGGAATCCAACCCGTGTATGGGGGCCTTTAGTAAATGTACATTAATTTACTCTTATTTTAGTTTTTTTTGGTAATACTTCTGTAACACATGTCATGTGTATATCGGCTACATGGGATAATTAATAGTGATGAGCGGCATAGGCAATATTCGAATTTGCGATATTTCGCAAACAATTCTACTAATATTCGATTCTATATTCGCAATTTTAATCTATATTAATAAATCGCCTCGCAATTACCTTTAAAATGAATGGTCACATGTGCTATTTATTTTAGTATTTCGAATATATATTCGCAATCCATGCCCATAAGCATCCCAATGCGAATATTCGATATTGCGAATATCCGCCGCCATATTCGAATATTCAAGCTCAACACTACTAATTAATGTTGAAATGTGTATGTTTAACAGCATGTTTAGGGGGTTTGCAGAAAAAACTTTCATGAAATTCATATTTGGCTGACATTAGATAGCAAAGTATACAGCATTTGTGGTTTCCATTAAAGCGGTTTTAAACTCAAATGAAAAAAACAGACATACATTAAACAGACACAATACTCACCTGTCAGCAGTTTAGATGCTGGAAAACTGGTACACAAAAAACCCCCACACTATACTGACTTCACTTGCTTGCAGTTCTCATGCTGGCATCTTAGGTCCTGGAGACCTGCAGCCACTTCCGCCCTCACTGCCCCCCTCTCCTCCCCCCTTCACTCTACCTCCTCCTGTCTCTTCTCTGTCGGAGTTGTAGAGATTCGTGGGGGGGGGGGTGGTGTGTGAAGAGGGGGAATCAGCTGCTAATGATTTTCTGCATGGGAGAGATGTCCCAGACACCACTTCGGCTGCCTAGGCGCGACGTAAGGCAGTGGGAGAGGAGCACTCATAACCAGGTCCCATCCAGCTGTCAGAATAAGATTAGTTTTTTACAATAAATGATGTCAGCAATATCGGCTGAGCTGCAGACGATAATGCTGAGTGACCTCCCAGGTGGTAGGTCCGCTTTAAGTTGCTACATTTCTCAACACTCAAAAAAGATTTTTAGACACATTGCAAACAAATAATCATGATCTTAGCAAATATGGTTTTTGAATAAATAACTTATCCCGACATTACTTGAATCATTCTTTATTCCAAAACTACACATGCTATAGTGTCACTTTTTTTTTGCTATGTGTCTTAATATCTTTTTAAAATGTTCAGAAATCCTGGTAATGATAGTATGTTCAGGGGGTTTGCCATTTAATAGAAAGCATGAAAAGTGAAAACGCTGACATTAGATGTGATTATAAAATTTATCAATATTTCTGCTTCACATACAATGTATTAACCTCTGTATGTGAATATACACCTAATAAATTACTAGATGTTTACATCCACATTCAGAGGGTGATACATTGTATGTAAAGGCAAAAATATTGATACATTTTATAATCACATCTAAGTCGGCATTTTCAGTTAAGGAAAACTTCATCACACTACGAAATCCCCTGAACCAGGACCAGGCACCCTCACTTCTTCCGAGCAGGGGGTGTCTGGTTGTCTCCCATTGACTTCCATTATACTCGGGTGCTCGGAAGAACACACGAACATCGCTCATCGCTAATGCTTAGGATCATGAGTAGTTCCTTTAATTCTCCATCTTCCCATCTGGAACAAGTTGATCTTTGTCTCATCTGTCCATAGGATGTTGTTCCAGAACTGTGAAGGCTTTTTTAGATGTTGTTTGGCAAACGCTAATCTGGACTTCCTGTTTTTGAGGCTCACCAATGGTTTACATCTTGTGGTGAACCCTCTGTAGTCACTCTGGTGAGGTCTTCTCATGATTGTTGACTTTAATAAACATGGAGAGTGTTCTTGATCTGGCCAACTGTTGTGAAGGGTGTTTTCTTCACCAGGGAAACAATTCTTTAGTCATCCATTGTCTTGTGGTGTTGCTGAGCTCACTAGTGCGTTCCTTCTTTTAAAAATGTTCCAAACAATTGGTTTGGCCATGCCTAATCTTTTGCTATCTCTTTGATGGGGATGTTTTTTTTTAGCCTAATGATGGCTTGCTTCACTGATTGTGACAGCTCTTTGGAACTCATCTTGAGAGTTGACAGCAACAGATTCCAAATGCAAATAGCACACTTGAAATGAACTGAAATGACCTTTTATCTGCACATTGTAATTGGGATAATGAGGGAATATCACACACCTGGACGTGGAACAGCTGAAAAGCCAATTGTCCCATTACTTTTGGTCCCTTACAAGTGTAAGGCACAAATACAAACTGTAGTAATTCCTACACCATTCACCCGATTTGGATGTAAATACCCTCAAATTAAAGCTGACAGTCTGCAGTTAAAGCATGCTGTGTTTGTTTCATTCCAAATCCAAATGTATAAATTGTGTTGATGTCCCAATATTGATAGACCAGACTGTACATCTAAATAATATTTGTTTACAATTTTTTTGGTACATACTCAGCTGGCGATCATGCACAGTCCAGGTGGACTTCACTTTAAATTTCCTGCAGCCCAACCAGCTGCAGGAGATTTACCAGCTAATTGATCACCAATCCTATAGCACCAGGTGGCATTATGTGATTGGGCAATCTGCCCATTTAATGAGTTTCTGCCTTGCATACAATTGCCTGTTTAGCAGTGTGCATGGCTGTGCTACTGTATTTTCTTACCTGTCTGTCTGCATGCATCTTTCACTATCACACACGTCCAGGTGTGTGATAGTGCCTGATTTTGGATTATGGTTGAACCCTCCTTGCCCTAAATTTTGATTTCCCTGAGCACGCCTCCATCCTTATCCATTTTCTAACACGGCAGGACAGAAATTTCCCCTCACATTCTGAGTACACTTTGAATCCATGATCACTTGCTAATGTTTATATTTAACTTGGGCAAGCCATATTTGCAAGAAGCAGTATACATTGTAAGTCCATATAATTAAGAAAGTGTATTGCTTGAATTATATGACTAAATAGAAACAAATATGTTAAATAATGTACAGTGTAGTCCAAAATTTTTACCCCTGAGTTTAAACAAGAAAGAGACCTACAAAATGATTAGCCACTGCATTTAAACAAGAAAGAGGCATCCAAAATTATTAGCTTTGTGGTCATTAACATTTTGAGGGAGAATATGCAGAAATCTGCTTGAAGTCCAGGCTTAGGCTGTTGCTGAGTCTTCCAATGGTACAAAGCATGCATCAAAATTAGTCCAACTGTTCCAGAATGTCCATGCTCAAAAACCATGCAATTTGGACCAGCTAGAACAATTTGCAAAGAAAGAATGGACCAAAATCTCTCAAGGGACCTGTACCAACCTAGTAAAGAATAGTGGTGATCCTGAATATTCTAATCATAAATTTTAATAGCAATTATCATCACTTCTAGAATTCACGAAGATCTCAAACAAAGTGATATACCTCCTAATCACAAATATTTGATAGTAGTACCCAGAACAAGTGCCAATTTGCACAATTAAGGTAATCTGCGGACAGTACCATGCATTGTGTTCATAATATGCACATGTATAAGTGCCAATTTGCACAATGAAGTTAATAATGACTGGAGATCGCCAACTTTCAAAAGTAAAAATTTATTGCGAATATTAGGCGAAAATGTTTTGATATTAAGGTAAAAAACTACTAGAGATATGTTGTCAGTTGTGGCTCAGGAAGGGTACACTGTTTATTAATAATCGCCAGGGGGCTAATCATTTTGGATGTCTAATTTTTGCCCTTTGTTGTTTCTCTCTGTGTATCTCGGTATATCAATAAAACATCCTAATTTAACTTTATAGAGTATTTGTTAATAAAAAAAACACTTATTGTTAACCTCTCTATCAGATTGCTCTTATCACACCGTGGCATGGTACGGGCAATCAAAGTTATTTTCCCCACCCCCCTTCCTCCCCTTTACACATCACCAGTGTCATCGATGACGTCAGTGGGTTGGGAAACCGACACCCTTCCATTAACATGGAGGTCTATGGCGCCCCCCACCGATGAGGCAGAAGAGCTGGAAGCAATCGGAGGGTTCATTGTTATTCACAATCCCTGCTGGATTGTAAACAAACTCTGCTCAAACTGGGTTTGTCTCAACTGCTAAGGGGTTAATGATCTTTTGCATGGAAAAATCAAGAGTTGTCTAATTTCAGGGGGCTAATAATTTTACCCTCAACTGCAACCCCTAAATAAACTAAATGAAATGTCTCTATGTAAAAGACAAACAGTGGATATTCAGTTTTAAAAGCAATATGAGCAAGGTAACATAAATAAATGTTTTCTGTTTTCTTCGGAGCCCTTCCCAAAAAGAAAATCGATATAGCCACTTGCTTACAAAGACACCATAGCTCAATAGATGTGATTCTCTTTCTAACTAATTATGCAGCCTGCATTGTATCCTTTTTAAAAACTAAATAAAAATGTCAGATATTGTTTTCTGATGAATACCCAACAAAGGAAAGCATGACAGAATTTTAATATAAACCCCAAACAGTAGATTGCTTTTTCAGATAACTATTTTTGCACTACAGCTGAGGTTTCCTGTACGTTGAATAAGGTTTTTTTTATTGTGAATGGCTGTAGAATTGAAATTTTGTTACTCTGAAAATTTGGTTTCTGTGGTAAATTGACTGTAATGTTTTCATATGATAGCTGACTCAGAAGAGCATCCAGCAACATTAGGCCAATGTACTCTCATTGCAAGAGAGAATAATAGCTGAATAAATATGGGTTGCCTCTTGCAATGTCTCATATACAAAAGTGAAATCAAATAACCTACTTGTACATTTACCGCTGTGTACTTTAGTCCATATGTATGCGCTTTTAAAGGCATATTGTGTTAGAGATGATACATGCTCACTGGTCCTAAAGATCACATTACTGAGATAAAATATAGATAATTAAAAGCAAACCTCTTTTTTGAACACCCATTGAAATTTTAACCTGGTTCCTGGAAAGTTTAGATGTGCAGTTGATAGAATTGATTTCTTTATTGGTTTTTCATCAGGCTTGTGTGCCTTATCCTTCTAGTTGTCTGTCATTTACAATGTATAATACAATAGAAAGGTTATCTTGGCTCTTCTCCTGTACTGATATGGCTTTCTCATTTCACAGCACTGAGTGAGCTTCTTATAGGGGCCAATTGAAACTGTGGCAAGTCAGGCTACAGTTCAACATCATCCATCTATTTTCTCCCAAGCTATTGTCAGGATCCAGGACAGAGGAGGGGACCAGGCAGGCAACGCACACTGAGATCCAGACAGAGGTGGTGGTGACAAAAAACAGATTTATTTGCAGACTTACTGGTAGAAACAAACAAAGGTGAAAAAGTCCAAGGTACAGGGGTGTCCAGGGTTCAGGGTTCAGATTTAGGTTTCAGGGACAAGAAGCCAGGGAAAGAATGAAGTCCAGTCTAGCCAAGCAAACAGCAACAGATACAGATACAATGAACAGCCAGCATGGTCTGGATGAAGC
>CM070033.1:104803743-104820345 GCA_036250615.1 Ptychadena robeensis | reverse complement strand
TGGGGAGATATACTTCCCATCCAGGATCCACCCTTGGGATCCTCTACAATATATATATAAGAAGAAAAGACTGAGCATTTTACTGATGATTGTTCTGTATGAGAAGTAGAACAAATATTACATATATATCCCCTACTTTAAAAAAATGCATAACTGGGTAAATCTGAGTTATTAATAGTAATGGACAAACATCAGCTGCAGCTGTTCGTGAATAGGCGAATGGAACTTCTGCAATTACCCGCCGTTCGCATGTTTGTGGCGAACCTCCATTGACTTTAATGGAGGGCGAACTTCTTAAACCTGGACAGTGTCATCCAAAATGGGGATCAATGGCTTAACGTCTCCCCCAAAATACATTTTTTAAAATGGTGTTTTTCATGTGGAATGGCCAGAAATTACATCTAGATGAAAGATTTTGCCAAACATTAGCTGAAGTGGGCTGCCAGCCTAACAATTTCTTTTGCAGTGCATAACATTTAGATCTCTCTGCAATGCATAATACAGTATACCAGGCTGCTTCTTTAATAAGGGGGTGTCCTCCAGGAGGGAAGAATGTGTTATTGGCTGTACTGTCCCACCTGACACTCCTGACACTTGTTAAGGTGTAGGGGTGGGTCTAACACCCATAATGTTCGCGGGTTGCGAACTGTTCGCCAAGCGAACTTTTCAGCCATCACTAGTTATTAACAACTGTATATCCTTTACTGGTATATCTTATATTATCTCTTGATCTGCTCAAATTTTTTTCTGCTATATATAACACTTCTGTTGGAGGAATAACCAGCAATAAAGTATTTTTATTTTAATCAGTCAAGCTTGTTGTATGATGTCACACTTTAAAAGTCCAGAGGAGGTTAGCCATCTTTAGTATAGTAGTACACTCTATCTAAAAGTGATGAAATCAACATTAATCATGCATTAAACTACACATATAACCATCTTAAGTACGCAAACCTGGCTGGCCAGGAAAGGAAAGCTGACCAGGCTCAATGCCATATCTGAGATAGGGAACTGATTCCATAAAATGTTGCCAAGTGTTCTTGAGATCTGTAGAGGAGAAAGTAATTTGGAATCTTGGGGACCCCTTTATTTAGTGGTTCTCAAGATGTCCACACCCCACCCCCACACATTCCTAAAAAGGGTAATAAAAGTTAATAGGATTAGGAATAGAAAGATGTTTCTGTGAAAAAGGTCTTGTAGTGAAATAAAAACATGACAGCATAAAAGGGGTATTTTCAAACAATAAAAGGGTATTTTTTGCTATATTTCAAGCAGGAATAAAAATAAACACTGAAAAAATAACTAATAAGAATTGCCAATAAAAAAAGTTGGCTTAAAAAAACATCCTAGGACAATTCAATATGGAGTTACCTTTCAGGAACTTTTCTCCATAAGTCTCTAGCTCTCTTCTTAGGATGATCATTAACAGTGCAACATCCCCTTAGCACATTGCCTATGGCCACCCCACTCTCTGCATAGTGTATGCAGTTCTAGAGGTGCCACAGGTCCATAGATAAAAGTAAATCCAATGTGACATGCTCTTACAGATGAACAAATAAATGTCCAGTTCAGGTGGCATGTTGCTTGCTCACTCTCTCCTCTGTAACAACCTCTCCAGTGATAACAATCCCAGGGCCAAATGGTTTCCCTCCACCCTAGCCTTGGTGAAGGAAGTCTAACACACTCATATGCTGCTCTGAGTTCTTCTACCCTAAAGGCCAGCTGGTCTGTCTTATAATGGGACAAGGGACCTCTCTCACATGCCAGAGAACTCCAACTGGAACCCCCCTTTACACTAATATTTATCACTGGGACACAGCACATGTAGTTAACGCTAGCTAACTCTAACTTTAGGAGACAAATCAAATTACACTAATACAATTTTATGGGAACATTTATACCATGCAACTTAACTTAATGCAAACATGAAATAGTTTCAATAATGCCTAGAGATCCTGCTTTGAAAGACACCCATTTTATAGGCCTCTGATCTCCTGTTCATTATACCGGCATTTGTAATGCGATTTATGTGTGTGTTGCCATGGTGACATCTAGCTGCAGAATGTGAATTTGCATCTGCAGTGTAGTCTTTTAAAAACAACACTTGTACACAAGTAATTGGCATTTGTACATTTGAATATTGCAAACGCAATGCATGATACTTTCCCTAGAATCTTGAATATTTGAGATCACAAAGATATAGTACTATTCGAGATCTTCGCAAATTCTCAAAGTGCCGATATTCCCAACAAAAATGTGCAATTCGAATATTCATGCTCAACACTGATTGTTATCTTGTAAGAAAGCCCCCCTTGGGAAATACCTAGTCTGGAGTACATTTTACTAAACACCAAGTGGCTCTAGTAGTTTAACAGCACTGGATTCCAAAAAAAGATAAAAAGCATTATGTTTGAAGAAAAAAAAAAGATTTATCAAACATTTTTTTTCAGCAAATGTAATATTATTCGAATAATGTTTACATCTATGATTTACCGTATATACTTGAATATAAGCCGAGTTTTTCAGCCCAAAAAATGGGCAAAAAAGTGCTCCCCTTGGCTTAAACTCGAGTCAGCTGAGGGTCTAATAACCTCACCTGGATTTCATTGCTGAATGCTTAAGACAGGCAGCTTACCTCTTCGGTAGATCTTCTGCGATCTCTCTGAGTTCCTGTCAGCTCCGTGCTTCCGAGAATCAGCTGATGGACAATAACAAACTCCACACTGCCACCTAGTGGCCAGTTACTAGTACAGATACAACACTCCATAGCCTAAAAAATAAGAATTGCCTTGCACAACCCATCCTGTAATAATAATAATCCTGTGTTCTCTTAAATTTATTACGGATGTGGCACTAAGATTTATCCTGTTTGATTAATTTCTATGGGCAATGGTGCTTTCTCTATATTTTGTCATTTAGAAAACTCCCCTATCTGACGGCATTTCCCACCCTCGGCATATACCCAATCAATACGTTTTTCTAGTTTTTGTAGATAAAATTAGGTACCTCGGCTTATACTCGGGTCGGCTTATAATCGAGTATATACGGTAATCCTAAATTGTTTTTTATTTTAGAATTGCCACCCCATATTTTATCATTGATGTTAAATTTTTTTCTTATTTTGTTATTATAGTGTTTTAAAAAAAAAAATAATAATAATTTGTGTAAGGCTTTATTTTACCAGGTGACATGTAGAGTAGTAACAAAAAATAGCTAAAACATTTAACACAACGAATCGAGCTGAAATTTTATTTCTATTCCAGGTCCTAAATATTATTATTATTACTGCTATTAGAATGCTTTTTTTCTGGCAAGAGTAAAAGAGAAGCTGTAAGTAACTGACCTTTAATCATAGTCATTTGTGCAATCAGTCATGTGAGGTAAGAAGCTAGTTTGCACTTGAAAGATGCCCTTTAAAACCACATAGCTTTGATATGATATAAGAGTCACATGGCAAATTGGATCTCACTTAGTAGCTAACGGGACACCACAGTCCTCCATTTAATATTCATGCAGTTGAGTGTGTTACTGGTCCACGAAGAGGTATTAATGTGCCAAATCAATGCACAGCAGCGGGACATTTTCATTGATATATGTACTCCCCTAGGAGTCTTTATAGCTGATTTTCCTGAATGCTTTTACCAGGAATGGTGCACTTCACATGAATATCCAACAATGGTGTCAAGTTTATTGTTTTTGGACTGACACAAGCATCATAGTAATATGATTCAAAGGAAAAAAGGATTTTCCTTAATATAGGATGTCACTTCTAATACACAGAAAAATTTTATTAACTTTATAACCAAAATGGTTAGAATGGAATCACGCTGACTGCTTAATTAATGCATCCTTGGGTGTTTAAGTGCCATCTGTATTATTAGATGAAATAACACAGTGAAACTGTTCATTGTTATACAGAGGTGGATAAAATTATAACTGCTTATGTCTTTCGTTGGACAAAGAGCCACATGAGCATCATTGTCAGCGCTGTTTAAAACATTAAAAAATCAAACTTCTTAAAACAGTAATGCAAAGTAAATTAGGCAAAATGGTTTCATAGCCTATTCACAATACATGTGCTGCATTACCTGCTCTAATATTGACATGTGTTTTGCTGAATGCATTTTGTTATGCTATGCAGTTTTTACAAAAACGGGAGGTGAGTAACCAATGTGTGCGTTGTCTGTGCACAATGCAGCGCATATAGTGTTTAAATATATCCAAAAACATTTATATTTACTAATTAAACAAATGATGACCGGACCTCTTACCTATTCCTACAGGCTTAAGGAATACGTTAAGTAAATAAAAAGCGCTATTAAAATGAAATAGTAAATTAAAAAAACTAATTGCGAACAATGTCCCCCACTTAAATCCATCAAGGCTTATGTGAAGTTCTTCTGCTCAGCTCTGGTTGAAACCTGCAGTACATCAGTGCTGAAGTCTATGGGGGACATAAGTAAGTTCTATTATTCTATTTTTATATGTGTATTCACAGTTTTAGTTTAATATCATTCTTGTATTTCAGAAAGGCTATGTCCCCACTTTGGCAATCTCCCGTGATTGTAATCGTGTTGTGGCTATCATGCCCATGCATTTCAACGGGCTCTTCACCACAGCCGCGGTGCGGCCTGTGATCTAAAAAGCCGCTCACTGTGTTTTTGATCGTGGACCACGAATGAATCATAGAATTTAACCCCCCCCCCCCCCCTTTTTTTTCAAAAGTAAATTTTTTTTGCTCTTGTAAGGCACCTCGGGCCTTTTCCTCCAACACCTAGTAATTTCACTGTATGAATCAGAGATTCACAATGTTCTTTTAATGTTTGCACTGTTGTGATAATGGAATTTAATTAAACTCTCAACTGAATTTTTTATAGTTTGACTGTACTCTGCTGTGGATCAAAAAATAACACTAGTTGATTTGTAAAAATGAATATTGCTGTTCTACCATAATTTGTTTTTATTTGCTTTTCATAATGTACCTGTTACTGCTATTACTGCAAATAAGAATTAAAAGCTGCACACATATTCAAAATTGAGCCTAAGACTAGGGTCACATGGTGCAATTAGCTCTGTGTGTTTTTCTCACAATTGCAAATGTGTGAAACAGCCTAAAAAACACCTAAAGTATTTTCCCTGACATCCTTGGACAGATCTCAGGTATGGCTATGGTAGCTAGTTCTGTAGACAAGTGTCTTTTATACAGGTAAGTTAAAAAAATCTAAGATTTACGTTCATTGCAATGAAGGAAATAATTATCTCATCCCCTATCAACCAGCAAGATTTTAAGTTGATATGTTGATGTTGATAATGATTTGAGTTTAGGAGCAACAAGACAAGTGGACATGTTATGTCTCAGGACCTTTGAAAGTTAATTCTGTGTTACGTTGCTTAAAGAGTTGCATGTTGTGAGAATTGTCCCAGCCAGCTTTTCGTACTTAGTCTTGCGATGCTTAGCCCCTCCCCTCTTCATCTCCTCAGTAGCCATTTTTTTCTTCATCATCTCTCACCTAATATCATCTCCTGCTGAGCTGGACAATTCAATTGCTTTTTACCTGTCATTATTAATGTACATACAAGTTCTGCGTTCAGGAAAATAAACTTCTTGAATCTTTCATCGTACCAGTGTGACTGAGTAAGCTGTCTAATTTATGTGGATACAAACCTAAAGTTACCTTATGGGTAAGTCAGGAGCATTGTCCCAGTAATTATTCATTTGTAGTTTGCCATAGGTGAAACAGAATAGGACAAGTATGTTATATTATTCTATTAACTCTTGTTATTAACCTTATTCATTACAACTAAAGGTGGGCATAGACGGGCCGATTCCTGCCCGATTCGACAGCCGGATGCTGTTATGCGCGTTCCTGCATCCGATCGATGGTCGGGTCGGCAGGGAATTGGGTGCGCCAACTGGTCATATCGCACAGTGATCCGACATGACGGATAATTCAGATCTGATCCCACTAGTTCGGCTGGACGGCAGTCCCTAGCCGAAGAAATTGCCGATTCTCGGCACTAGCGGCAATGCGTGATGACGGTCGGCTAGGCAGTCGACGGGAAATCGCCCCCTCTATGCCCAGCTTTAATTACCTGTATAAAAGAAACTTGTCTTATAGAGCACTCCCTTAATGTCCCCATACACCTTCCAATCTTACCATACAATTTCTGTACAATCCACTTTTGTTCTACCAAAACCATGTAATATGATGACATTTCTAAACCTTCCAATCACTATGTATTCTTTCAGGGAAGACGCGGCACTACATAGTTGTAGTTGGAGTGATCTAAAGGCTGCCATACACGGCACGGATTCGTGCCGGATTCCGGCGCGATGGATTCCGGGCGCGTGCACGCGGATCCATCGTGCCGGAATCCTCTGCAGCCCACCTTGCCCGTCCGACCGCATCCGATGGATCGGGGGCACAGAATCGGATCCGAGGAAGAACCAACCTGTTGGTCTTTTCGGGTCCGATTCTGCTCTGATCAGGGGGCGTTGCGGTCAGGGAGCCGATCCATCGGACACGGATCCGGCCGTGCAAGGTGGGCTGCCACGATCGGATTCCCTAATTTGCTGATCGTTCTCACCTGTGGATGCCGGCGGAATCGCCGGAATCCATCGGTGCTGAATCGATCAGCCAGGGAATCCGTGCAGTGTATGGCTAGCTTAAATGTGTGTGGGGGCTTTATAGAGGTTGCTCCTAATCTTAGATCATTATCAGCATATAGTAAAGACTTGGGAGAGCCTGAAAACTTGCTGGTTGTTAGAAGATCAAATACTTTTTTCCCTCATTGCAATGAATATCATTCTTTGACTTTTGTGCACTGGGTTTGTGATGGATTGTTCTGTTGTTAATGTGTTAAGTTGGGCATTGACGGGTCATTTTCCCGTTGACTGCCCAGCCGACTGACCGGGCGTGATGATGTCATCACGCACGGTCGCTAGTGCCGAGAATTACCTTTTTTTGCCAGCCATTACCTCGGTAATGGACGGTAGTCCCCATCCGATTTAATGGGATCAGCTCTGAATGGGATCGGCTCTGAATTTACCGGCATGTCGGATCACTGTGCGATCCAACATGCGGCAGATTCTTGGTCAAGATTACCAGGGGCCGCACCCGATTCTCTGCTGACCCAACCGGCGATGGATTGTGAACACGCGCGGCGGCCTCATAACAATTATAGACTGGTGATTGTTTTGTCAGAGTGGATCAAATACCCCCAAAAGGGGGAAGAGAAGAAGATAGGAAGAAAGTGAAACCAAACAGCAGCAATCGGGAATTGACCCGTGCATGGAGGGCTTATAGAGCTTGGGCCCTATGCGCATGCAAATTCAGCATATGGCAGAAAACAGCCCTAACGCCTGGCTCCATTACATGGAGGTGCATGTCGCCCTGTTCTCTCTATGTCATCGAGGCAGACCTGGAAAAATCAGTGGATCCATTGATACAGAGAAACGCCACAGGTTACCAATGGACAGGTGAGTATGTCCGATGTAAGCTTAGGGTGAGTATTGTTGGTAAACAAACTCACCCCGAGTTAACCACCCAGGAGGTTAACATTAAATACAATCTCAAGATTAACATCTACCTTTTGAGTTGTCTGCTACTTTTATCCCTGTTGTATACCATACACAAAACCTTTCAGAACTTCTAAAATAACATCTGCTGTTTAGGTAGACACCCCAAGATGCCTCAGCAGTCATTAAAATCAGGATTGGGGAGAGCAGCTGTTTTGTTTGCTCATGGATAATTAGGATAAGCCACAGCATCTTATGCTCAAATAAACCTAAAAAGGCACATGGTCATCATTTTATAACTCGTAGGTAGAACTCCTATGCCGTCGTGATTCATCAGCTCCATCATTAAAATTAAGAAAAAACAATCATCCTTGCAGCTAACAATTATATTGCCATATTAAACCTTGTACAACAAAATTAAGCTCATTCTATGGCGCAATAATATGCTCATGAAATCGCAAGTATCAGTAGTAAACATCATTTGAGCTGCACCATTGCTTCCTTTCACAGCAAAAATACCCTAAGAACCTGAAAAAGATGTTGGCTTGAGGCAAAACAAGAGAAACTATATTTTGTTAATGTGTCTGAAACATACCAACTGTTTTAAGACACATTGAATTGCAAAAAAAGCTGTAGTAACCTGCTAATGGTTGTTTCCTATGGCACTGCAAATGAACAGACACACAAATTATGGAAACATATTCAAATATGTCATTATTGTGGGAGCAATCTCCATTGATCTCAATTTCTTAACGTGTTCCCCCAAAAATAAGACGCTGTCTTATATTAATTTTTGCTTCCAAAGATGCCCCACGTCTTATTTTCACGTGGGGTATCAGGGTGGGGGATCACCTAAAATGACACAGGGGGATCAATGGGGGGAATCAAAATGGCACAGGAGACTCAGAGGGAGGATTACCATTTTAGTAACCCCTTCTAAACCTCCTGTGTCATTTTGATTGCCCCCTCTGATCCCCCCTGTCCAGAGTTACAGTACTGTATCTGGGGAATGCCTTATATTTCAGCATGAGGGAAAAATGTAAGGGTGTTTTATTTTCGGGGAAACAGGGTATTAGGAAAGGTTGCTGAATAACATACATACATATGCATAAGAAAATATTTGTAAGGAAATGTCGTATTCACAATACTCTCCATGAATTTAGCCTTAGTTTTGGTAATAGAAACACTTTGCTCTAGTTGAAAAGTTTTCCTATACAAAGGCAAACTATTGCTGTAATATTCTCATGAAAAAATGTAGCACTATGAAACCCAATTGGCATCACTAGCATAAGTGTGATTATACTAATCATGGTTGAGATATTAATTGGATGTTAGTTTTTTTTTCTGCTGGCAAAAGCCCCCCATACACCTTACAACCTTACCAAAGAACTTCTGTACAATCAACTTTTCTTCTACCAAAACCATGTAATATGAGGACCTTTCTAAATCTTCCAATCACTATGTATTCTGTCAGGGAGGACCCGGCACTACATAGTTGTTGGAAGAATCTAATGGAAACTGTATGGAGTGATTTAAAGGTGTATGGGTGGCTTAAGCAACTGGTATGCACAATTCAGTAAGTATATACATTGTATACATATTTTTATGGTTATCTACAACAACATGTATAAGCTATAATGTAAAGATACATGTTTTTTTCAAGTTTTAGCATGCAGTATTTAAATAATGAGGTTCTTTAGGCTGCAATGAAGTTCAGCTTTTGGGATAATAGCCAGTGTCACTGCCTGCACCTGCATGAGTCTAATCTAAAGCAGGTGCTAGCAGCTGTTCCCTTGCTGTGTGTTTGGAGCCAACTTTGGAAGTCAAACGAACAATCTACTGCGTCCTAATGGTACAAACATAATTATTTAGACCTGTTTGCCGACAACCTTTTTGACAACTTCCCTTTTATGTGTTTATTTTGTTCAAATGACTAGTTTGTCAAGCAATACTTTCCTTCAGCTAACATTTCTATTTGTGTGTAAGCAACTCAGTTTCCACGGTTGCTCTGTCATTGCCCTATACATTTATTGTGGCTATTGGTGTTCTTTTTTGATTTAAAAAAAAAGTATAGAGGAATATTTGCCTAAAATTTTGCTTCTGCAAGGAATGCATTGCAGCAATATTCATTATCTGTGCTGTAGTTACTCCACAGAAACAAGAACAAAGCACCAGATTGTTCTCATTTGGACCAGTTTTGATAAAACACTGCAACATAAGTGGCCAGTGGTGTCACATGCTTTGATATCAGCTGGTGCTAGAAAACCTTGGTGTCACCCCATAGTGGCATATTTGGTGTGCTGTGTGTAATATGGTGTGCCAATGTTGTACTGATATATATACACAGCAGGGACAGAGGGTAATCACATACTGTTAAGCCCCCCCAAACATGTATAGATTTTGCCTTCAATTCCCCATCGATCAGCAAGCGCATTCGCGCAGATTGATCATTGATTGCTGGGGAATCGAAGGCTGCCCATCTTGAACGATTGATCCCAAAGAGTCGAAATCAAACAAACATTGAACTCCCCCATGACTAAAGAATTCATGCATATGTGTAGCAGGGGTGGTGCTGCAGATATCAAGCCAAAGACTGCGCTGCAGCTGTCACCCTGACAAGATTGAAAATCCTCTTGCTGATGTGCAAGTCCTTTAGCCCTTGTTTATAAAAAAAAATCATAAACATCTCTGGAAAGTTTAGTTCCACCTCTTTTTAAACAATGGCACTAGTGATTAGTGATGGATGAACATCGTCCAGGACCGTTCACGAACAGGCGGATCGGACTTTTAGAAAAGTCCAACGTCTACCTGTTTGCAGATTTTCAGAGCCGATTTTTCACTAGAAGACCAGGTTCTCTACTAGAAAAGATTCTTCCTCTGTTGGGATCTTACTGATCCTGCCAGTGGAAGAATAATAAGCTTCTTCTCGCCGGCGTACTGTTCGCCAGCTAGAAGGAATGCGAACATCCGCCTTGCAGACATGATACTAGTGGCTACAGCCTTACCTGGTATGTGGACTTCTATTCTATTTCCTAATGGGAGACAATTATCAATGTTAATTACTATAATTAATATTCTATTTGGGTTGGCAATCTTATGTTTTTTTACAGATTTTTAAGGCCACCAAAGCACATAAAAAAGCTGGTGATTGACAAGGTCTTGACAAGGATTGTTCTTTTCACTCAGTGCAAGTTTGTACATAACTGTTGGGAGAGCAATTGACTATCTAAGATCTTTAAGTAACTACCTCCACCAAAAAACTTCTTAAGCTAGCCATACACGTGTCGGATTCCACGTCCAATCGATTCATCATCCGATCGATTCCGGCGATTCTGCCGGGAATCGCAGGTGTAATCAATTGGCCAATTAAGAGTATCCATCGCTGCATACCACCTTGTCCAACGGATTCCGGCACGATTCCGGGACGATTCCGTGTCCGATTCCACCTCCGATTCCACCTCACAAATGGCAACTCCCCCTGATCTGTGCAGAATCGGATCAAAAAGACCAACATGTTGGTTCTCTGACGGATCCGATTCTGGGCCCCCAAACGATCGGACGTGATCGGACGGACAAGGTGGGCTGCACACGATTCCGGCACGATCGATTCACGTGCACGCGCCCGGAATCGATCAGCCCGGAATCCGGCCGGAATCCGACCCGTGTATGGGGGCCTTTAGGCTAAGGGTCCACTTAGGCAGTTTGGGAGTGGATTCGACGCGGTGAACCGCAGATTTTTTTCCATGTCCGCACTGGACCGTGGCTAATCAGCGGCTCAAATGTGTGCCCACGCTAGCCGCGGTTTTGCCACGGGTTTTAGCCCTCAATGGACAAAAAAACGTGGTAAAACCCCGTAGGGAAGCGGAGAGTGTACTACGGGGAAACCGAACAGAAAAACACATGCTTTCCACATGTGGTTTTCTGTCCTCCCGTAGAGGAGCCTTACTCTAAATGTATTCTCTTTGACCAGGGTAATTGTCTTAATTGAACAATTTATCCGATTGCTGATAAAAAGTGACCAAACAGGGAAAGACATGTCTGTTTTTCTCTCCTCATCCAAAGTATTGAAAAGGAAGCAATGTGCACAATGGTGCACATCGATTCTTAGTTCGATCGACGGATGCCCGAGCGCAGCGCCCTGATCGTGTCTATGACCGGCTTTAGTACTGGGATCACCTGCTCAATCTGATTTCACATATCTGGATGGCAATTTAAAGATGAACACATGTTTATGTCTTAAAACAGATGTATACTCAATATCTAAAAATATATATTTAAAATTAAGGTTTGACTTACCTCTATTGCTCAACAATGCTAAAAAAATATACTTACTTGCTGTTGCCCTGAAATCATTTGAGAGATTCCATATTTATCTGCCAGGCTTCTGGCGGAAGTACATTTCAATGGAGAGCCGAGATCAGGTACTTTCCCGACTGTCAATGCTTTCTGACATATCATGTCTTTTCTGGTCTGCCGCAACATGTGCCATCAGAGGCAGGGAGAGAAGAGAGGCTGCAAGGGACCTTTTTAAATGACTCAATACAGTTTTTTTTGCATGCATTCCTTCCTTTTATTAATACTTCTAGTGCATAAGTCGCTTGATGATATTCTGGTCCCTTTGCTGAAGTTTACTATCTTACCACATCTTCCGAGAAATATAACAGCTATACCTAGAATACCTATAGGGGTTGCAAAACATAGCAGATTCTCCGCTGCTTGTGCTTTTTTTATAGACCCCCGGGACCCCCTCAGCTAAGCTTGGCGGGAACCCCGATGGAGCACATAGACTTTACCTGCTCGGCGAATTCTGTGTTCAGACATCCGGCAATGCAGAGGTTCAACGTACTCCACTCCCAAGTTCAGCCCTGCATCGGCAGAATGGCTTAGCGTTGTGAGAACACAGCATTCACCGAGCGGGACCTCCCACCAAGCAATACGCTTAGCGAAGGGGGTCCCAAATCATGTGGAAACCCCCCTTAGGCAGACATTTTTTTCTTTTCAACTTCAGGAAATATGTTTTCATTCGTGTGCTTCCACTGTTGCATTCCACATGCCAAAAAATTTCAGGATTTCATGAATGTTAGAACTTCTAATTCATCAGACCGTTTCCTAGTTCTTCATGCTGTATTTGAATATTTAGCTAGTAGAACACATCTTTTAGGTCTTTCATTTCACAAGGCTGTGTTCATTTTTATTAATTTCTTCCTATCCTTTGTGTGCAATAATCAAATCATCAACATACCGCAGCTTAAGCCCCCCATACACGTTCAGATTATTCTCCCGACCAATTGTTCGGCCGATCCTGTCACCCGATTTTCACCTAAAATGTTATGGTCGGTCGGTCGGCTGGCACGAAAAATCGGAATTCAAATTATCACCGATCCATCAGCCCGACCCTATTTATTAACAGCAGATCAACCAAAAATTTACGGACAGGTCCGAAGCGGTCCCGACCGATTTATGGCCGATTTTGAGAAATCTGGATCGGTCGGGTACATAATTCCGAATCCGATTAATCTCCCGATCGATTAATCTCCCGACCCGATCGGTCGGTCGGGCAAAATTCGTACGAAAAATCGGAACGTGTATGGGGGGCTTTATACATACTCTTTACATCGTAATGTAGGGCAGACATGGATCAGCTTTACGAATGCAACTTTAAACTATTGTTTAATTCAATGCTCTGGTTGACTGAGAGAACACAATGATCTGTGTAAATATGATTCTCTGTACAAAATAGAACTTGTTTTCCAGTTTTTATATATCCTTTCGGTTGTTTTGTACACAATGGGGTTCTTAAAATAATTTGCTTTGCAAGTAGAGCAAATGTAGCATTATATTCTTCCCTAAACTTTTGAGGTTACCCCTTTGCAATCATGTTCTTTATGATAGTTTTGACATATAGGCATTTTATCATACTTCCTCTTTGTTTGTTACCCTATTGGTGTCTGGAAAACAATATTATTGTAGCTAGCAGATATTTCTTTCAGAGTACAAGGTTACAATTTAGTATGCTTTTCTTCAGATTTCCAGGTAAGTGGTTTTAAGGTAGCATACTGCTGTTATTGCCTCTCACCAGTTTGTTATCGGCATGACTGCCTCAAAAACCATGCTTCTGCTACTTTCACAAAACATGTGGTTCATTCTTTCTGAAACAACATTTTGTTCTGAAGTATGGTGCAGTAGCCTGGAACATAATTCCATGCTTCCTCAGAGAACCTTGTGTTCTGCCACTTGTGTCCTTATCTGTGTGACGAAATAGAGACGGCTTGCCAAATTTGTTGCTTACTCGTGCAAGAAGTTTTCTTTTTGTACAATCCTTTAAGCTTCTCAATTTCTGCAGTACATCTTTAAATGACTTGTGATCATTAGTTCTTGGCACATATTCTGTGGCAGGAGAATTTTCATTGTGTGCACCTCATTTATTTTGCTTCTATTAATGTAATATTGGCTTAAACATTATAAGTAATATAATCTTGACGAGCAGCAATTGTATTTATAGGCTCTTTCACACTAGCTGTGTTGCTGTTACTGCATGTAAATGTGTTGTATCATTCACACTTGGGTGCGTTGCTTTATGCATGACACCTTGCAAAATGCATTTCTTTACTGCAGCGCACTCACCTCCCATACAGGCATAATGCAGCGTATTGAAGTAGCGCTATGTTTTGTGGACCCGCAACACTAGCGTGGGCAGGTATGAAACTCTGTTTGTGTAAAATGGCCCTTAGGGAACAACTCAATGGCTAACAGCCAGAGACTTGATATTCACCAAAAAGATCACAAACACAATACATTGTCTCACGGAGGAAAGATGAAGAAGTGGTTGGATATTTCTTACATACTGCAGATTCCTAATGAATGTTATTCATCAAGCTTAGAGGAACCATTTTCAACAAAGGAGAGGAGACTGTAAAAATGGGCAACAGTTTTTTTAATGGATTAGGAGTTTGATGTTTTTCTTTTACAGTTGTTTGGACTTCTTTTTTAAGATGAATGTTTACCTCTATAGCAGTGAACACACGTATAAATATTAGACAGGAACCTCGAACGTCTTCTATATCGAGTCATGTGTTCCTAGCTTATATGCGCTCAATAAACAACTAGAGCCAAGGGGCACACTAAGCAAAGGGTTGCTTGACAGGGCAGTGATGTGATGTCAGCTGGGAGGGGTTGGCATAGGGGCCTATAAATCAAAGGCAGAAAGGGCGAGCCACACTCTCTTGGGTTAACAAGCAACCTACCTGCATTTTGACATTGTTAACTTACTGTGGTGTTTGTGTATGCACCTTCCTATGATGTTTATTGTATTTGTATTACATTAGTCTTTCATCTTTCATAGCATTAGTGGATCCTTGGCAATGCCCATAAATAAAAATGCCTATATCAAAAGGATTGGTAATGTGTTGGTGGAAGGGCAATCACCAAAAGGAAGAACCTTGAGCTCTTAAGAGGGATAATGGCCCAGTTTTGGTTTGAAGGATTTTGGTTATTGTGAGTACCCACAAGCTGGGAAACATGTTGAGGCTGGTGGCTGGTGTGAGTTGGGTACTACATGTTTTTGTAAAATGGGTGTCATGGATTAATTTTGTTTAAACCCTGTTTTTCTAGTAAAGCTGTGGTCAGTTATATTCCACTTTTCTTGTTGTCATGTATAATTTTCCAGCTTTTGGTAAAAAAAAATGTGAAGATGAGGCTGATTGCTGAAAGTGGTACAGTTAAATTATTTATGTAGCACATTGACCATATGTGTAGTTTGACTGTGGGACAGGTTTGCTTTAAGGCACCTGTTTATCTGCAGTTTAGATAGCAATGGATGTGTATATTTTTTTTTATCTAACTTGGGCTCAAATATATCTGAAAGGAAATGAATTGCAAGTATATGGCACACTATAAATATAAAGGTCGCCATACACGGGTCCGATTCCCAAGGGATTCCGGGACGATCGATTCCGGGCGCGTGCACGCTAATCGATCGTCCCGGAATCGTGTGAAGCCCACCTTGCCCGATCGATCACGTCCGATTGATCGGGGGCCCAGAATCGGATCGGACAGAGAACCAACATGTTGGTCTTTCTGATCCGATTCAGCACACATCAGGGGGAGTTGCCATGTGTGAAGTGATCGATCGGGCACGGAATCGTCCAGGAATCGGTGGCCCAAGGTGGTAGAGACAGGCTTAATTGGGTGATCGATTGGACATCCGATTCCCTCTGGCATCGCGGAATCGATCGGATGGGTGATCGATCGGCCATGGAATGGCTAGCTTAAAAACAGAAATATTTATGGTCAGCATTGATTTAGCTATTTTCCCACAGAGATCTGCGGAGAAGAATATTAGGTCACTATAACTTCAGTTTGTGTCTTCAGCATTTGGCATTACAGCTGTTTTTATTGGATGACAGGCTTGATAATAGTATTTTATTTTGTGAACTCCTTTCCATCAGTGTAAGATATGTACATGTGATTTGCAAAAAATCACAATATTGTCCAAAAGTTCCTGTATTTCAGTAATTCAACTTAAAAGTGGACCAACAGCAGCAGATGACATGGCTCCCCAAATCAATAGGTGATAGCAAATTTTGCATCTCTTCGTAGAGCAAAAAAAAAAGAAGGACTCTGAAGGAAATAACTAGTCTAATATTGTATTGACATCCTGATCAATTCAAGTGATATCCGTCTCAAAAATTGTCTAGATGGTGTAAGTAACAGGGACATGACCTTACATCCTGTCCAGGATGTGAGGTCCTGTACTCCATTCTGATTCCAGAATCGGGTGTTAGTTTCCCAGATGAGAGATTCGCATCTGCGGTCCCCAAACTGGAAATGTCATCAGGGTGGGTGGGTTTCCAGGGGGTATATAGGTAGGAGGTGAGAAGGAACAAACACTACACATACAGTTAACCTTACATAAATTTCTCTTTTTTGAACGTATTGTCTATATATTACTAAATACATTCTATAGATATATAACTTCAAATCACTCCGAATAGTAGTTATAATAGATCATCTGTTTCAGTTTAATTTATTTAAAGTGGACCTACCACCAGAAATCTATGTTTTCATGAATGGCACTAGAAGTG
>CM070033.1:104772943-104803643 GCA_036250615.1 Ptychadena robeensis | reverse complement strand
CGGAAATGTCTTAAGTGAATATATTTATAAATATGTGTATGTTTATTTATTTATGTATTTATTGGGTATTATAGATCTAAACTTTATCTCTGGGTGGTTTCTCCTGCTGGCTAATTGCTTGCCTCCTGTTGGGGGTGTTCCTGTTTTGTGTCTGCCTGTCCACCTGCACATGAAAGACGATCATTTAATTTGCTTTTAAAGACTGAATGTCTTTGATATGCAACATAAAATCCACAATATGTTTAATGATCAAATGTAAAAGTGATTAAATGTATTGTACATAGGATATTTATTCTGCCGAAATTGTATTTATGTATACGTGAAAAAAAATTCTCATTATACTAATTAATTATATAGATGGTAGAAGCTTACGCATGTGAAAAAGACCTATCTAGGTCGAAACGTGTCGGAATCATATGTGACCTTATGAATTCAATACTATCATGTGCTGATTGATCTGAATGTTTTGGATGTGTTTGTCATAACTTACATGTATAAATATGTGTGTGTAAATAATATTTTGTAGATTTGTACCTTTACTGTCCTCTAGTGGGAAGAAATGTGATGATTTGGGGAGCCATGTCGTCTGATGGTGTTGATCCACTGTGCTGGTATGATCCTTTATGTCCAGAGTCAATGCAGCCATCTACCAGAGATTTTGAAGCACTTCATGCTTCCTTCCACAGAGGAACTTTCAGAAATGCTGACTTCATTTTCCAGCATGACTTGGCACCTGCCCACAATGACAAAAGTACTAAAACCTGGTTCAATGACCATGGGATTCCTGGGTTTGATAGGCCAGCAAACTTGCTCGACCTGAATCTCATAGAGAATCTATTGGGCATTGCCAAGAGAAAGATAAGAGACATCAGAGCAAACAATGCAGAAGAGCTGAAGGCCGCTATTGAATATCCTGGTCTTCCATAACACCTTGCCAGTGCCACAGGCCCTAACCAAGTACACGATTTGCATGTAATCAGTCTTTTTTCATAGATGAGTTTCAAGTTTTAAGTTGAATTACTGAAATACAGGAACTTTTGGACGATATTCTAATATATGGCAAATGACCTGTAAATTTTGTTATACAAACTTGACCATTGCTGGAAAACACAAAATTATTTCATTACATTTGAAGGTTTATTTTAGTAAACTATGTGCAGTATACTCATAATCCATATCTTGAATAGCACTCTAAGTTGTTTGTAGTCATAACATAAGTAGAAATGTAAAGCAACAGCAACATTTCAAAAAGCAAACTTTTTTGACAAAAATTGAAAGCTTCTGAATATGGTATCATCACCATTGTTGTGCAGATATATATGTTCACAAAAAAAGATACCAGACATGCACACCACAAGTAGGGGCTGAAACCACCTTATTTGGAGGATTCACATCTACTTTTTTCTTGCCACTAGGCATCAAATCTGCCAAGAGATGACAGAAAAAATTGCACAGTAAAATAAATTCCTTATAATGTTAAACAGGATACTGTAGCATGCCAATTTTACACTGTAATGAAGATTTATTTTTGCTCCTTACTAAGATTTGCAGGAAAATTATTCTAATGTGTAGAGTCACTATACCTCACACTAAGGTTTGCCATACTACTTACTCTACCATCACCCAAGTACTAACATCTAAAGCTTAACTCCTATATTCTCTCTTTAACCTCCCTAAAGGTTAAGACAAGCCCAGCTCGTCCAGAGTTTGTGTGATTAACAAACTCTGGATGAGCTGGGCTGCCAGGAAAGCCAAATATCCCCGGAAAGCTACGGCGATTCTGCTTCCAGCCTTGGCATTTCCGGGGTTGTGCGGCGTCACCGATCGCGTCACGATGATGTGGAAGGGGGCGGGGGGTGGTCGGCGCCATAGACCTCTATGTTAATGGAGGAGCGCATTAATGACAACGGCTGTGTGGAGAGGGGAGGTGGAAGAGGGGATATGGCAGGCAGTTTACCTTGTACACTGCCGCGATTGCCCGTACCAAGCTGTTAAAAACAGTGCGGTACGGGCAGTGTGCTAGGGAGGTTAAGTTTGATTTGCCCCTATAATTTTATCCTTGACCTAACCCATAGCATAACCTTTAAAGTTAAATATCCTTTAAAACTTAAACCCCTATATTGACAAGACAACAATGCATTTAAAATAAAAATGTAATGATGTATTATTAATTAGAAGAACTTAATTTAATTTTGTCTGCCTAGAATTAACCTTTAGTTTAGTTTAACCTTATACTCAGATTTAACATAATTACTGTATTTAATTAACTCTGTCCTAAACCTATAAAACCCTAAAATAGTTAACATTAGAGATGGTCGAATTTTTGACTTGCTAACTTTGTGAGCCTCTGAACATGGTTTCATCACCAAAATTACTGGAGATGTAGAGAAGGGTTGTTGGAACATTTGAAAAATATGTTTTGCTCTAGCACATGTAGTTTTTGCATAACTGAAGTTCAAAATTAAAGTCAAAATTCCGATTTTCAAAATTTTGACTTGACTTTGAACTTAATTTGTGAAAAAAACTATTTGTGTTAGAGACATACTTTTTTTTGTAGTATACCCCAACCCTTCTCTACATCTCCAGCAAGTTTGGTGTTCCATGTCCAGGGGCTTTACAATTAACTCGAAATCGTCAAAATGGTTGAATTTTTTTTTTTAAATGCGACCATCTCTAGTTAGCATTCACATAGATTAGTCTTTGATCTAACCAAGAATCCCAATTACTAAAAGTTTAATTAATCCCAACACTTAAACGTAATCCATAAAAAAATGAAACATAACACCTAATGTCTAAATTTTATATTGAAACTTAAACCTGAACTAGTTGTTTTAATCTATCCATCTTGGACAAATGTCCATCTTGGACAAAATGAATGCACATTTATATTTTGTATTACATGAATTTTGAAAAATCTTACATTTTACTTTATACATTTTTAAGAAAATACCAATTATAGTCTGTCTTTGGATATATACCCATCTCTGCAACAGTATTTCAGTAATACAAGAAGCTGAGTTGCTTTACTATATTGCAATTTGCTTACTGCTGCAGTTTACACATCATTATTTCTTTCTGCAAAACCTTTATGAATAAACCGCTTTAACGACAAGGTCCAGTCATATGAATAGACAATATATTTCATATAATAACCATCACATAATTATTCATCTCATCATTTGTTAGGTTCCTTAGTTTTGCTAATGAGAATGCCCACAGAGGCATGCAGAAAGAAAGATAATTATATTAATTTCATTAATGTGAATTACCACAGTGCTTGTAACTTTTGTCACATATTTCATTAATGAGTTTAAATTCCTGTTAAGTTTGCAATTCATTTAAGGCAACTGAATGGGAAAATTAGAAGTCAGTGAAATAATCAGCATCCAAAACGTATGACAATTCTATGGCAAAAAATGCTTTACAAGTGCTTTTCAACATGGTACCATGATGCTGCCCATAAGATCACTGTATTTCACTAGGTGAAATTAGCTAATATACGGTACTGATACCTGTTACACATTCACATAAACAGAGAAATGCTAGCTATGCTCACTTCATTCCTTGCTCCTTGGTAGCCAGCACTTACCTATTTCATGGCTTAAGCCCCCCATACACGTTCCGATTATTCTCGGTCGGCTGGCACGAAAAATCGGAATTCGAATTATCACCGATCCATCAGCCCGACCCTATTTATTAACAGCAGATCGACCAAAAATTTACGGACAGGTCCGAAGCGGTCCCGATCGATTTTTCGGCCGATTTTGAGAAATCGGGATCGGTCGGGTACATAATTCTGAATCCGATTAATCTCCCGATCGATTAATCTCCCGACCCGATCGGTCGGTCGGGCAAAATTCATACGAAAAATCGGAACGTGTATGGGGGGCTTAACAGATAGATGTTAATGTCAACTAGTGGAAGAAAGACTGTTTTGTGGTCTTCTTAATAGCCCCTATTGGGTACAGCTGTTTCTCTCTAACGCCATTGAGCTTTTGTGTTCCATGCCACATTTGAACCTGTGTTCTTTCCACCTACAAGATTGGGTCCAGCCTGGGTAAACATACATGCTTTTATGTATTTCTAACATTGTACTTCTGTACAGTGAATCACTCTACTTTATGTTAATCCCTGAAAAGGCCCTTGATTGCCGAAATGTGTCATATTTTAGTACCAATGTAATTCTCCAGTTTACATGAATAGTATTGATTAGTTATATGTGTGGTTATTATTTTAATGCACATTGGAACTAACAGCAATTTACCTCCTTGTTGTTTGGGTAAGTTTGTGTACAAACAATACTCACCCCAAGCTACACTTATGGTTACATACCTGCCTGCAGCGTCCCTCCACATTGGTGTCACTGTTATCCTTTCAGGTTTTGCCTCTTTTGTGTCATGCTAATGCAGGAAATGCCGCTCTGGGTACTCGTGTTCCAGGCATCATTGTTATATTGTAATCTGCTTTGATTGCCCGTACCGCATTTTAAATTAAAATGCGAAGTGGGCTAAACACCCGTTTAACATTGTACACATATGCATATTGTTGAAAGCACTTTAACCTCCCTAGTGGTCATGACCCAGTTCATCAGGAGTTTTTTTGATGATTGGGATTGCCTGACATCCCGCATGGAAATCCTGCATTTCCGGGTTGCCGGAACCGCCTTAATTGCGTCACAGTGATGCCGAATGGGCGGGGGGCCACACCATAGCCCTTCATGTTAAGGGAGGGGCATCGGTCTCCAGCCCACTTGGATTGGTTTAGGGCTGCTACTACATTAAAAACGTTGCGGTACAGGCAGACCGCTAGGGCGGGTAATTTTGATAATATGTAGGCAATATTCAATATTCAATTATGCTTTTTGTTTAAATTTAACATAATTTGGTACTTTAAAAGCTGATTGTTGAGATTTAAACAGTTTGGGCTTCTTCTCCCTTTTAGGTAGGGTTTTTTGGTTCCTGCTATGGTGTGGTACATGTAATATATTATACTGGGCTATTTCATTATGTATTTTAAGTGGATGACTCTCTCTTATTAATATACAGGGTCTCATTGTCTCTGCTTGGAATATACCACAATATACCACTGACCACAATAAGGTGGAAGATTATCGGAATTAATATTGGTGCCCAGCATTTTTATTCCTCCCCATTTCTTATTACATTAATTCTTTATTAAATGCAATTTTACGGGGTAAATTCAACCACTTTTCAGTGCCAATGTAGCAAATGAGGTTGAAGAAAACTAAATGCGTGTGGAGTGGAATGATATTTGTTGTTAATTTTGTCTCAGCAAGCTTGCTAAACCTCAATCAATTCTCCTGTTCATGGTATTGACAAAGTGTATTCTGATCTAGTTCTGCTCGGTAACAGTGAGTGCTTTAGCTCAGTAGGAGTAAAATGCTAGAAATTGCATTATATTGTTTCTTCTTTTTTATATTTGACTCTCTCAGCAAGCATTTTTACTATCCATACTTCAGCATGATTTTTGCAAATGATCTCATAAACAACTTGCCTCATTAGAAATTAGTGAAAAAATTGTGAAAAGCAGAATTTCTACTGAATTGCTCCTAATCCCATATTTCACACGTAGAGGGGAAAGGTGCATACATTATAGGCTTAGTTGGTTGGAACCCACCAACTTCCAAGGAGACATAACAGCTGAACAGACGTGCCATGTTGCATCACCCACTGTTGACAGTAAAGATAGAATAGGTGGCTACTGAGGTTGCTCACAGGTTGGCCCATAAATCTCTATGGATGCTCTCAAGTTGGCCCATACTCCCCACAGAATAAGAACACTTACACAGACTTCCTCTCAGGCTACATAAATTAGTAATTGGGCTTACCAGTGCAGGGGTCACTAATCAACCAGTCTCCAAAGCCTCTTCAATTCAGTATAGATGCTCTGCACATGATATAAAAGTACACAAAGTACAAACTTTATTTGTACATTAGCAGGATACAGTTCCATTGACTTCCCTGGGGTTTTCATCCTCTCTGACTCATTTCACACAAACTGTGGGTCCATTCAATGTGATCTCTGCCAATAATTCCCCCAGTTGGGGTAAAACACGTTAGAGAAGAGAAAACCCCAAGAGAGTTGTGTGGTACTGTATTTTAACTTCTCATATCATGTATGGCACTTCTATACTGTTGTACTGTAACCTTATGTTTGAACTTAACATTATTGTCTTGAAATAACATTCATCTTCTAGTTGCTCCATTAATCCAGGTGCAAAAATGTTTTAACTTCTTAACCTCCTTGGCAGTGTTCTCGAGTGTAAGCACATTGTTCATTGTGCAATCCCACAACATGGGCCGGGGGTCTCTTCTTCCTGAGGGCTGTCCAGGACACCTATGATAACAGATAAAACAGGCATAGGCATGGTTGCTTGCTTTGTCTGACAACAGATGACTATGTACATTGTTTGCACTTCTTTTGGCATTCAATTGCAGAAGGAAGGGAGGGGAGGTTAAACAATCAGAATATAAGTTTTCTCAGTCCATCTAACACTACATGCTAAAAGCTGTTGTCCAAGGATGCTACATTTCTTGAGAAAGGATGATGTGGGCTACCCAAGGTAGGATGCGTGTTCCTGGTTGGAAAAGCAGATAGAAATAATCACATAGAAATAAACAATGTTGTGATATTTCAAGGTGCAAGTAGCATTTCCACATTATATCATCTGGACCACATAGTGAATAACCCTGCCAGAGATGAAAACTTTTAAATTATTTTCACAAAACCAAAATTATGAAGCAGGATCTGTATCTACTAGATTTTTATTAACTCATGGTCAAATAATGGCTGCATACAAGATAACCCAGCATCAGTACTCTACAATACCCGTGAAGATGATCCAATGAAAATAAAATCCTTTAGTAGCAAAGAGAAGCTTTGAAATTCTCCTTTCAGTTACAATATTTTTAACAAAATTTTCAGAAAAGAGCCATGGGACATAAAAAATTTAAACTTTAATGAAGCAAAAAGCACATTGGCTTGGTTTCTCCTTCCTCTGAAACTCATCTTTTTCTCTTGCTTATAAAGGAACTCGAGGCCCTGTGACCTACAGAAGCTGTAAGGAGGAGACTTCTACTGATTGGGATCTGTACAAAAAGTACAATACTTGCAGGTAAGCTACAAAAATATAGCAGGGCTTTCAAAACTTTGGCCAAAAATAAGAAAATGACCCACTTTGCATTTCAGAAGACTATGGAGTGTGCCTATTCAGGGTCATGCATTTATGATGAATGAGAAGACTTGGTTTGAAATTGGTGATCCAATTGAAACTAAATTTGCTCCGTTGAGGGTTGAGGGTTGTGGGCTGTTTTTCCCATACAATACAACTCAAACTATGGTGCTAATTTTGCGCTCTAAAGCTTGCCATACACCTGCAGGATTCTCTGTCAGATTTCCTTCAGATCAGATCAGATCTACCAACAACCATGTAATATGAGGACCTTTCTACACCTTCCAATCACTATGTATTCTATCAGGGAGGACACTATACTACATGGTTGTTGGTAGATCTGATCTGATCTGAAGGAAATCTGACAGAGAATCCTGCAGGTGTATGGCCAGCTTTAGACACAGTCCTGTTGAGCAAGAAAGGGTATTTTCCAAACTGGTGTCCCAAGATTGGAAGTTTTAAAATATATATATATTTGTATGCTTTATAACTAAACATAATAATTTTATGGCATATGTTTTTGCTTTTTTTTACTATAATGGGAAGTCAGTAACACAAACAACAATTGCTAATAAAAAAAAGGATATTGAGGTTAATGAGACCAAAACTGAACTGCTTTCAAGCTCACTGAGGGAGGCATACAGTGGGTACAGAAAGTATTCAGACCCCCTCTTTTTTTTTTCAATCATTAAATAAGAAATACTGAAATATAACTAGGATGATCTGAAGAAATTAACCTCACCTGACTTGCAGCAAAGGGTCTGAATACTTAGGACCATGTGATATTTCAGTTTTTCTTTTTTAATAAATCTGCAAAAATGTCTACAATTCTGTGTTTTTATGTCAATATGGGGTGCTGTGTGTAATGAGGAGAAAAAACAAACTTTTACCAAATTTTACCAAATGGCTGCAATATAACAAAGAGTGAAAACTTTAAGGGGATCTGAATACATTCCATACCCACTGTAGACTAATCACCCAATTCTCATACATAGTTCCTGCAGTGACATAATCAGAATTATTGAAAGCAATGTGAAAACGAGTTGCAGGAACTATGTAGATGTCCTTTGAGTTCGTGCATTTGTGTAAAAAACCTTCATATGAGAGTTCAGAGGCTGAACTTCTGATGAAATGGCATAGAGCCACCACTATATATGTGCTGGACAGGATAGTCATTCAATATGGTTTTATTAAGATTGTCTATGGATTTCTTTGGGTGAAGCCAAAGCCAAATAAAAGTAATTTTGTTAATCTACCAGGACCTTTGTGATTACTGGACACAGTAACACAGTGGTTATTTGAACTGCTATAGTTTGCATTTTAAGTTCACTAAGGGGCTTACATATATTAACTTTCCAGGCAGTACATGTATTCCTGATTTCTGTTTCAAAAGTATGGGAAATATAATCAGATTACAATATAATTTATGCATTTTCCTCATGCTCTTCCTCTCCCCCTGCACATTCCCGAAGTCATCAATTTTATGGCTAAGACACCTGCACCTTCCCCACACCATCACTGATGTTAGGAAGTTGGAACTAAGATGAAGAGCTGAGGGCCCCTTTGCTGGAGGGTGGTGTAGTGGAGCTGGGGGTTACCAATTTTAGTAATAAAAATCTAACCTAAGCTCTACTTAGGGTTACTGCTAGGGACGTAAGGAGTTTCTAAATAGTGTTGTGAAGAGAGCAAACACACTGACTTGTGTGCATACTTCACCTATCTACTAATTTTTGTAGAACGGTATCTATCAACGAACTAGATTTTTTGCAGGCATTTCTCTGTGAAGGAGTACTGCATTACGTTGGAACAGAAAGGGGCCAACCCTAAACTTCCCTCAAAGTTGCAAGCCTGAAAGCTACCCCACACCATAACACCAACTACAAAACTTTACACTTGGCCCAATATGGTCAGGAAAATCCCACTTGTTTCTTTGTCTTATTAAACCAAAAAACTGGTCATGAGACTGTACCACATAGTCCCTCTGGTTTACCATCTAGGGAACTAAAAATAAGAGAGCGGCTGTATTGAAACCAAACAGAAAACGGCTATATGTTTGCAATGACATATTTTAAAAACTAAAATCCCTCAAATATATAATACAAAGATAGACAGCCATAGTGGAGTTTCACTTTAAATCATTATAATGCAGTAAAGGAATGAAGCTGTTTTTTACTTTCAGTTAATGGAAATATCTGGAAGTCACCATGATGCTTCCCATGCACCCTAGGGCGAAGTCATTTTTAGCCGTCCCATTGCTTTCAACTATGCAGCACTGTCATTTGCTTTTAAATAACTTTATTTTTTCCATTATCAAGTTGACGAAAGATTATATTATATTGCTCTGGGATAATGTTTGGGTTTCATCACGAGAACCTTTCAGGAAACAGACAGCTAATGAAGCGTCAGACAGAAAAGTATCTGCACTGCAGGAAATCTATATGCTGCAGAGACTGGAATGGCTGCAAGTTTGAAGATAGTTGAAATTATGTCTGTCATAACTTCTTTTGTAATGTGCACCCCTCCCTATACCCAAGGGAACTAGTGAAAGGTAATATATTTAGGCTGATCACATTTGACAAAACTGCATATGAGTTTTGTTTGTTAATATGTAGGAATCACATAAACTGCAGACCTCTGTTACTGGCCAGAAGAATGACACTAATATTGCTACTGGTTTGTCATCTCTGCATAACTGAAGCAGGTACAAAAGCCATAAATTACAGTGCTCTTCGAACAGCCCCGAGAGGGTGAGAGCCATGCCTTAGGTAACAGCAGACAATTTCTTACCTTACATCTTATTGCAAGGCTAAAGGAATTAAACTGTTGTCTCAAAAGGACACCACAGTGTTTAAAAATATCATGAAAACATAATGGAACTTTAAAGGATAACTGTAAAATTTCCCAATAAATAGTGTAAGAGCGCTTTATAGTTGTGAATTGAAAATTTTACAGAAGATCCAGAAGATGAAGCATTATTTTTGCTCTCCAAAAAAGATATTCTTCATCAAATTTAAGGGAGTGTTGGTCATAGCTACCCCATTACAAGAAAGGAAAGGTAATAAAGGGTAAATAACAGATGAAATAATTAATATACCCACATCATCTAAAAACTGGGACGCAGGGGTGACTCTGGACAGACAGATTTCCCCTTCCTGGGCTTCAGTGACTTCAAAAATTAAGGTTGGGCCAAGCATTTTTACCCTTAGGATCTGGTCATGTAATACTGTGGGCTGTCAAGACAAAGATTGGGTTATTAGGTTAGACAATTGTGATATGTTCCTATTGGTTATTTAGCTGGATAATACATTTTCATAACTCTTTGCTGTTTGGAAATTCTGTCCCTTAAAAGTGGCCATACACAGTTTTTTTCCGCTCGATCAACTTCTAGTATCTAGTTTTTAGTAGACCCCCTCAGAAATTATTTACCACACGTGGTATGATTGACCAAAAGTGATCGATATCCAACCAAAAATTTATTGTAAAATGATCGGACATGTTGGGTAAATTTTTCGGTATCTGTATCAAGTATCTGGTTTTCTAGGAATTTCGATAGATGAGAATCCGATGATATTATAGGGCATGCGCTATTATAACATCAGCCACTTCGTTTCCATATTGTATTGAACAATGTATTGAACAAAAATTGTTCAACACCTGCAAATATTTATTCTAAAACAACATATGATACAGTAGTTCTCTTTTTATCTAAAAATCTTCTCAGCATGCTCAGTATTTTAGGTAATGATAGCATTTTCAGGGGATTTGCAATTTAATAGAAAACTAAACTGGAAATTCCTACTAGGCATCGTACATGAATAAGGGAATATGTGGTATTGAAGTTTCTATCAGATCCCCTGAACATGCTTAGCATGTCAAGAAGACTTTTAGACACATTTATAAAAATAAAAATTTTGACTCTAGTATATGTCATTGTTGAATAAATAACTTTTAAATAATGGAAAAAGTTTTCCTTATGTGAAAATCCCAACATTACCTGAAACATTGTTTATTCAAAAACTATTAATGCTACAGTCTTAGTTTTTCTTATGCAATGTTTCTAAAAATCTTCTTTAAATGCTTAGTAGCTTTGGTAATGATAGCATGTTCAGGGAATCTGCAATTTAATTGAAGTCTTCATAATGTTTATTTTTATTTTTTGTTTCAATCAAGTTAATGTTTTTTATGTGTAATATGTGTGCCATGTTTAGAAACAATGTATCAACCTCTAAATGTGGATATAAATGTCTATGTAACGGTGAATATGGATGTATATATATATCAGGAACTGACATTCCACTTCCTTCTATATGCTGTATAGGACAGTATATTTATATACAACCCCTATTTAAGTATTTTGCTCTAATTATTACTTTAGCAGCAAATCATTTTTGGAGTTTTTGTAAAGGTTCTTTATTGCTGTCATCACAGTTGGCAGAGCTGAAAACATTGTTTCAGAGATTTTTGCAAATTCTCGAAATTATGATATTTGCAATAAAAATTTGTGAAATATTAAATATTCGCACTTAACAATAGTTATAAATACATGGGGAATTTTAATGTTTCTTAAAATACAACTTTTTTACCCTTCTCAATTGAGAAGGGTTCAATTCGACCCCTATTTAAATTCCATTAATACATGTAATAATAAGTTTAATTATCACATATAATAACTTTTGTGTTAGAAAGGGATCCATTTGTTAGCAATTGATCATACTATGGTGGTATGTGGTGGTATTCTAGATCGATGTTAAGACCCCCATAAAACCCTTAAATCACTATGTATTCTATCAGGGAGGCCACTATACTACACAGTTGTACTACTAAGTAGATCTTAAGGAAATTGTATGGGGTGCTCTAAAGGTGTATGGGGGGCTTTAGACTGACAACAGATATTTCAATCGCACAAGCCATTGAATCTAACTTCGATCTAGTAAAAATTGATGCATCTATGGCCATTTTTTTTGTCTTTTCCTAGTAAACATGTTTGTTTTGAGGTTTAGATATGCTTTAGGATCACAAAGTAGCAGGGTAGTGGATGATGCATCAGCATGTAGTTCAAAAATGACTTCAGAATGATAGTTTTTCATTCATTTAAAATGTCAGTAAACCGGACCCTATTTTCCAGTGTATTTATGAAAACAGGGGTTAACCTGGGAAATTAAAAAAAGTGTAGGACCAATGGACATCCAATGTTGACACTGAAATTGTCACACATTCCTTTTTTTCCTTTTCCCCTATACTTCCTCATTCTGTACTTAATTCAATCATGCTTATGTGCTAATACTGTATAGTGTATTGTAATAGTGTATTTGTGTACCCTCTCTTTTTCTCATTTTGTTACTGTCTTTTTGTATTACTATTGTTTTTCTTTTTTTAAATCAATGTTCCCTTTTCGGATTTAAAAAAAAGTACACACATCAGCCTTCTTCATACAGTTTTAGAAGTCTTACACTAAATATCCATTCCTAAATCAGGATATATTGAGTTTAAAAAATCCCAATTAATTCCCAGTTTTATTCTGATTTAGAGATTTTTTTTCTTGTAACTGCAGGGACCCAGTCTGTGGGCTGATAGGGCTAATGACCTGTGATATCACTTCTGTATTCAGTATTGAAGCATTTGTAGTCACATACCCACAGCAAGGCAAAAAAATGCATGTAGTCATACAACAACCCTTAAAGGTTCCACTAGGGCTGTCCCCAGTGTGGCTGTCTCCATGAATGCGGATTGGCACAGTTTTGCCATGTTCTTTTGTCCATTGGCAGCAATGGACTGAAATAAATTTTTATAAAATGCTGCAAATCCGCAAGTAAACTGTGGCTAATCCGGGCAGGAAACACATGCTTACTGCATGTGGTTTTCTGTGCACATTAGTGGAGCCTCAGCCATAGAGAGCTATGTAGTTCCAACCTAAAATTTATGGTTTTGACATGGTCTTGAATGGGCTACTAACAAGCGTTGAAAAGGGTTGGTTTCCTCCAGCATCTCACAATCATTAGTGGCAAGAAATACATATGAAGCTAGTTTTGCATAAAGAGTCAGCTGTGGAGGACACTTACTGAGTACAGCAATCTAAGTGCCTCACCACACGCTTTATCCTCACCACATCCCCTTGGTGGGAGCCCTGTGCTCCACATGGGAGAACACTGCTAAGCTCCCATTATATAGATATAACCACCCCTAATGTGTCATTTACTAGCTACCTGTCCTGTCCAAAAATACTCCCTATTCTGGGTTAAAGCCAATCCAATGCAATGTCACAGAAAAATACTTTCAGGTCTCAAAAAGGGTTGTGTGTGTATATAAATATATATATATATATATATATATATATATATATATATATAAAATGACTGCACTCATCATGGTCATAGTATTATTTTATTTTGTCTTTTTCATTTAACAATTTTTTTTTGTGCATACATTTTTAAGGGGATGCAATTTCTTTCTGTCAAAATCTGTGTTAATGAAGATGTTTTTTTAATGAGGTTGAATTACATCCCTCATTTTGTGGGGGAAAATGCAAGACACTGTGGTTTGTAGGCTTCTCCGGGTCTCCATCTAACCATAGGATGACCAGGTCTTTAGCATAACTAAAAATTGTACCCACAAGAGAAGGTGGCCTTTAGCAAACCTCAGCTAGAGACTTCTTTGACTTTTTCTCAATGATAAAGGTCATTTATCTAGCTTTGCATGGCCCTGCTTGTTTTGAACTGTTCTTTCTGTGCAACCCCATTACCCCATAAATGTGTGACCTTGTGAAATTATTAGGTGTGGGTATGAAATTAGCTATGTGAAGTCCCAGACTTCTCCTGGTTATACTTTTTTCTGTCTAGTTCTCCTCTAAGCACTGAGAAGAATGACACCAACACAGGTAGTATAGATATAATTCTTAAAGTTTATTATTCAATGCTCAGTTTATATAGACAAGACAAAGAAGGAGCAAGACTGCAAACATAGACCAGTTTGTGCTTCCTAGAAGGTCACAGGAGTGAATGTATACAAGAATGTTTACTTTGAAGCACATTCCTCAAGAAAACCATGAATAAGCATTCAGGACAAAAACACCTAAAAAATTGACCTCTTATGCACCTCTTATAGTGATATATGATTTATGATTAGCATAGAAGCAACATGAAGGTAACTGCATCCTTGTGCCTGTAAATTCAGGATTTCACATTTCTTTCTCTTGCCGAAAACCATTCTTTTTTTTACCAGTTTTGGCATTATTAATACCATTAGTTCTTTTTTAATTTCTAATTGCCCTTGATGTACTTCTCTCTGTGTTTTGCCATCCAACTGGTCACATTCCAGGAGTAGAGTGTTGATTACAACAGTGTTTTTTGTTAACATTTGATTGAGGTGATCACCTAATCAGTACCTCATAAAGCAGAATGAGCTTGTGCAGACATTTGGCAAGGAACTGTCATACTCCAAGAGATGCTGATTTAATGATACATTTCCGAGCTCTCTTATTTTTTTTTTTTAAAACGTTATACCATATGTACCATCAGAAGATTCTACATTATTTTTATTGCATTTTTACATTGTCCATCCAGTGTCACAGAAGTTGGAGAAAGCTGTAGGAATACAATATAATTAATACACAATTTTTCTTTGTAAAGACAACTACATGGAGTTGTTTGCTTGTGGCAAAGAAATGTATAAAAACTTGTTTTAGATACCTATTGGTTTTCCATACTAGTACATTTATAATTGCCATTAACACTTAAAATAAAATTGGGTGGATTTTATTGTTTGAGTCTGAAAACCCGCAGCAACATCACATTACAGCTGAGGATAGATATGTTTATAGTCCAAGCATGAAAAAAGAGTAGTGTAACAACCATGACTTTTGACATGGTACCATTCTTACCATGCTTCCACTTGCTTAATAGCCTGGAAGATTTGGCATTGTGAAATCCCTGATAATATGGCAAATCATGCATAGGAATCAAATCTAGAAATGTTTTAATAGATTGAAGAGAGTATTTGGCAAGCACAAGTTCAGCAAATAAAACTTTGACAAGTGACTGTGTGCTGCATTGTACAGGTTCACGCGTCTTTATCTAAACTAAGATGAGGATCAGCTTAGTACATTTCTTTTTTTTTCAAAATAGAGCTGGTAATTGCAGAAACAGAAAAATTGTGTTCCTAAGCATAACATTTTCAGTTCCTTGAACATCAGTCTTCAGCTTTTAAATTTGAGTTTTCTGATTTCTGGCAACACTGTGCGCGCATGGGGATCAATACTGTTATATAACAACAACAAAATGTCAGTGTTTTCCCATCTATAACAAATAGAAAAAAAGAGATATTATATTATTTGTCTAAGAAATTTGCATGTGTCCAAAGCATTTAGATTGTTTCTGTGAGACCACCTATTGCATTATTCCATTCCTATAAGCATTACAAATAGAGTTTGTTGAATACCCAATCTGCATATTCACTGCTCTTTAGCAATTGCTAAAAAAAAACTTTACTTTTTTTAAATTTTCATGAAGAAACAGTGAAAATACACTTTCATGTGGTTTATAGCATCAAAGTGTAATTTATTGATTTATATGCCTTTTAATACATGTTTAAGGTGCAGTAACTAGCAATTCCCCAAACGCCATGGTAAGAGAAAGGCAAACATGCAGCTGTGCTGATTCTTAAGGTGGCCATACAAGTTTCGATTTTCTGTTCGATCAATGCCCGACAGCCAGTTTGCATGGAACATAGCATGTTCGCAGTTCGCAGTGCCGGCGAACATTATGGGTGTTCAACTCGCCCCCTATATCTTAACATGAAAACAAAGTGCGATCCTATAGTCAGGTGGGACAGTACAGCCAATAAAACGTTTTTCACTACTTTTCATCCCCTTATAAATGAAGCAGCCTGGCAGACATTTTACATTTATCCTGTCTCTCCAGTATTAGATAGATAGGGAGAGCTGCTGCTGCTGCAGCTGATTGATGGATAGCTTAGCCACCTTTTATTATACTCCATCTAGCGATCTGTAGCTATAGCTTAGGTGTTCTGTTACATGCAGTTCATCATTACTGAGCAACAAAAGTCCTTCACTGGGGGTGGGGTATGCTTTATTATGTGGTAAAATCTATCATCTAGATGTAATTTCTGGCCATTAGACCTGAAGAAAACAGCATTTTAAAAAATCCATATTTTGGGACAGAAGTTTAGCCATTTATCCCAATTTGGCATGACACTGTGCAGGTGGGTTGCACCCTTTTGACTTTTTGTATTGATATTTTGGCTAAAAATATGACCTGAAGGTTTGAGAAGTTCGCCTTAGATTTGCAGTGAACATGCGAACGGTGGGCATTTGCAGAAGTTCAATTTGCCTGTTTGCAAACAGCCGCAGCTGATGTTCATCCATCACTTCTATCAATGTCTAATTGAAGTCTGAAAATAAAGTATAGCATAAATTAACAATTGAAGTTAAAAAATTAATCATGAATTCCAAAATGTAATTTAAACTTTTGCCTCATCAAATTAGCTACCTTTGGTAGGTGTAGAAACTGAACATATAGTGACATTCTTTACAATGGAAATCAAATAGTTTTCAGAAACTTCTTCCCAACTCTGTTGCAATAGTTTTCATGAATGTATGGCATTTGTAGAATGCTTTGCTTTCACTCTTCATTCTGTTAAGTTTATCTCAACCAGCTTTAAGTCTAAGTGCTGGACACTCTATGTTTTCAAGCTTACCATCTTGTTATTTTTTTCCTGACATGGCTTGGATTTATGTTTTGGGTAATCCTGCTATAGGATGAGCCCCTTACAAACTTGGAGCATACCAGAGGGTACTGCTTTGCATTGGCCCATATCTTCAGCAGAAATCAAGACTCATCAGACCAGACAACATTTTTCCAATCCTCTATTGTCCAATTTTGGTGAGCCTGTGCAAATTGTAGCCTCAGTTTCCTGCTTTTAGCTGACAGGAGTAGCACCCGGTGTGGTCTTCATGGTTCGTCATGTTGTGCATTCAGAGATGCTCTTCTGCATACCTTGATTGTAACGAGTGGTTATGTTGTCTTTCTATCAGAACCACATTTTTACTAGGGACATCTGCAGGACGCACATGCAAGTTTAATAATTGTCAACATGCCCTAATGCATTGAGTTTTCACCATGTGATTGGCCGATCAGTGATTTGCGTCAATGAGCAGTTGGACAGGTGTGCCTAATAAAGTGGTTAGTGAGTGTATATATACACCTTATTTTTCTCGATATAAGCCCACCCCCTCTATAATCAAGAGCTGCAGTAGTGTTTGGATGAGGGTGGTCATGCTTTCACACCATGAGTCAGATGGTTGGGCCTTTGCTATCTGCCAGCTAAGCACTGAGCTGGAGGAGGAATATCTTCCCTCTGCGACTGCTTTGTGTATATGAGCTGGTAGCCTCAGCCCGGCTGATATACACTTGGCAACTAAACTCAAGCTTAAGCTTCCCAGCTCACGTACCCAAAGCAGAGAGACATAGGAAAGTGTGTAATTTAGCAGGGCTTCCAGCTGTCTTTGTGTATGTGAGCTGGGCTGCCTGACACACGTCAGAGGTAGTAGTCACAAGCGGGCAGATCTTTCCTCTGCATTGTGTATGTGAGCCTGGCTCACATACACAGGCTGGCCTGAGCAGGACCAGAGGGCGGAGCAGCTATCAGAGCTGACCAACATGATGCAAATGCAGAAGTGTATATTGCTCAATTTAGTGCCGTATACCTAACAATAGCCTAATTATCATACATTTTCTTGTCCTAATGATATTATTTTTTCGGCAAGCTAGGTCAGGTCAGTTTTTCTACATTTTCCTTTTGTCACGCTTATTCCTGTAAATTTGTTCCACAACTGACTGTAAGCTTGTCACATATTTTTTTCAAACTAAGCAAATGTTCAGATGCATTAAAGTAGTAGAGTATAACATTTTCCAGAAATTTTTATCATCTCCGGAATAACTTACATTTTTACTAGGGACATCTGCAGCACGCACATGCAAGTTAAATAATTCTCCCTGAATTCATAGCTCACTATAAATCTTCATCTTTTCTATTATATATTGTGTAGGCAGATATGGTAAATGAGTTCTTGCGTTATGGGAACCTTTGACTTCACAAGAAGTGGCAGCTAAACTGAAACTTGAAATCCATTCGTCTCCACTGCGGTTTTATGCCTCCATCAGATCATCGAATAATAATAGTCCTACCAGCCCACTCCTACCTGCATCCCAATTCTGCCACATATAATAAATCTGCTGTACCTGCTCTGTGTCTGCATAGCCAGCTGCTACCAGTCTCCTACACATCTCTTTAATACTACATTCTGTCTGCTGCCCTTGAGAAAAATTCCAAGGAGAACACTAAGCATTAACCTTCGGACGACAGCTCGTTACCAGCAAGTCATAGCTTCTCCTATTATCTCATTAGTCAATTCCGAACAGCAGTGTAAAGCATTGCCCGTGCCCAAGAAACCCAACTTATTATTATAGGTATTATTGTTGGAGCAATTAAGCCAAAATGGGCAAGTACAAGAAACACTTGTGTTTAAAAAGGAAAGTTTCTGGCCCTTGAATGGAGAGCAGCTCATTCTATATTAAATGTAACTGTAAGCTGTAAATAAAATGTCACCCAATGGTCATGTTTGTGTACATTGTGTACATTTTCTAGACTTACTTTTATTGTAGTAAATGCCTGCAGAAAAGTGTTTCCTTTTTTTTTTGCTGGGTTGCTGACTTCATACTTAATTGTCTGTTTTCTTTGGAGTCAGATTTTACAAAACTAAGGAATATCTCATAGAGATGTTTGCAGTCACACTTCAATGTAAGGGCTTGTTTCCATTATACGTCGGGACCCCCTCCGCTAAGCGCATTGCTTGGCTGGGATCCCGACGTAGCACATAGACATTGCTTGCTTGGTGGATGTGTAAACACAGCATCCGTACTCAACTACGTTGAGCCTTGCATCGGCGAAGTGAAGACATAGCATCCGCCAAGCAGGTAAGATCTATGTGCTACATTGGGATCCCTGCCAAGCAATACGCTTAGCGGAGGGGGTCCCGACGTATAATGGAAACAAGCCCTTAGTGTGTAAACTCTGGAGACTAAAGCTAAAGGGTTAACACACACACTAAGATGATGACTGTTCACTAAGGGGTGAATGCAAAAACACTGATTACCTGTCCCCAAGGGCCAATGCATACACAATAGAGGTGTTTTTTTAGGAGGCTAACGTACATAATGTAAAGAGCGGTCAGTTAGGAGTTCGAGCATAGTCTAGAAGATATTCATTATATGGGTAATCCTGACATGCCAATGACTAGTTTCTGTCAGTTATTGCACGTAATGTTTCTATTAAGTGGTCATTTTGGGAAACTAGACACTATTAGAATAAAGAATACAGCAACCCTACTTTAAAATTTATAATCACCTGGGCCGGTATGAAGAACTGGTCAGATATGTTTACATGTCTTAAAAGATGATTAAGGGATTGTACCAAGCCTTCTATTGTCTGACACAACATATCACTAAAAGGGATCTATGGTCTTTTCTCCGGTGTGCTCATAAATACAATAAAAAATGTTCATGGCAGTGACATTAAAATGTACCGTTCAACTATTGCCCTGCTCCACAGATGAACTCACTTATGCCTCACCGGTAAAAGTTCAAAGACTTGGCACTATCTCCTTAGCTTTTCCCGAGGTACAGCTAAAGGAACATATTGCCCTTCACTTGATTCTTTAAGCTATTGATGCAGATCATGCACTATAGACCTATGTCATGTGTCGATTCTTAACTAAATGCAAAACAATCCGAATGCCTCCAGCAATAAAGGTGTTAGGTGACATTGCAAAAGGTGATGTCCAAAATCTGCTGAAAGCATTGCTTTATACAGTTTAAGAAACTAATACTAAGCTGTACTGTGCCTATAAAATCGAGTTTTATGGAGGTTGTGGCACATTTTATTGTTGCCCTATAAATGTTGTGTGCTGCTGTTATTTTAAGACTTTAGCGATTACTTCACTAAAATATGTCCATAGTGATTGCAACTGCCTTCAAACAGGTCATTCATTAGTATAGGAACTTATAGCATATTAACCTTAAAATATATCCAACTATAATTGGTATTCTCAGGATTCTCAGCTATAACAAAATTGATCTTGATACTTTTCTCTATAATTATGCTTTTTAATATTGCACAACTATATACTAGTATAATAATATGGCATTATAGACTGTTAATTGCACATGAATGTGTGAGGTTACATATGAAGGCCACTGTAATAGTATTTTCCCATTTATAGTATACAGTACATAAAGCACATTTCCTGCACTACTTGTATGGCAACATATTTTGTCTGGGTAACATTTTTCTACACATGACTTTATGAAAGATACATTATTTCCATTTAATCCAAACATGTTCATTATATGTAAATACACTGTAAGATTAGTTTTATACAAAGTTTCACACATTTAAAGTAATCCTGTTCTGAGGACTTGCCTTCTGCTAAGAATTCTAGCTCTCTTAGGGTATGTCTTTTTATGTTTTATGTGTTTTCGGCCGATCCACATACCTTCCTACCAGATCGGCTGTTCTCATGGCGTTCTGCTGATCCACTGGCCAGAAGGTCAACGTAGTGCAGTACATCAACCCCTATTAAATGTTTCTTCCTAATGTAAAAAGCAGTAGAGCAGTGGTTCCCAAACTGAGGTATTCCATGGGGGGCGGAAGCTATCAGGGGCACCTGAGGTGGCATCTGCGTAAGAATCACTGTCAGCCAGAGAGGGGGAGGAAAATCTGTAGCACTCAGCTGCCATTTATCTCTCCTGACTGTCATTTGATTGCACACAGTGCCCTGCCCCTTCCCTGCCACTGCCAGCCAATCAGAAGCCAGTAGGAAGACGTCCATAGGAGGAACTAGTTAAGAATGTAAGTACAGTGCATGGAATGTGTGTGTGTGTCTGTGAATAATGCATGTCTTTGTATGATTGGTGTCTGTGTGTCCTTGTATGTTATTCTATGTGAATGATTCATATCACTGCATGATTGGTGTGTGTGTCTCTGTGTGTTATTCTATGTGTGCTGCGTAATATGTTGGCGCTATATAAATAAATGATAATAATAATAATATGTGAATGATTCATATCACTGCATGATTGGTGTGTGTGTGTCTCTATGGGAATGATGCATGTCTCTGTATGAATGATGAGAGTCTCTGTGTGAATGATGAATGTTTTTGTTTGATTGCTATGTGTGTATAATAGGAAGAAGAATGTTGTATTTTGAATCGAGTTTTAGGATCATTTCACACTAGTCATGCTTCAGCTGTGGTAAATGGCTGGTAATGGATGCTCTAGTGGTAACAGTACTGTGTCCATTGTGTTGTGCTTGCTTCTCCCGTTTGGACTTGCGGTAATGCACGGCATTGCAAATGTTGAGCCAGTGTCAAAGCATTAACGCTTGCAGTAATGCTACACATGTAGCGCACAGCTAATGTGAAAAGGCCAAATCTGAACTTGTGTAGTTTGATAGTTTAAATGGGGGTAGGGTCTCGAAAATAATTCTATCTAGAAAAGGGTGCCCTGCAGGAAATGTTTGGGAACCATTGCAGTAAAGTGTACTGGAACAGTGGTTAAGTTGCAAATAATCTTATTGTGGATTGATATACAGTTTAAATCTAGGGATGGACCGAACTGTTCGCCGGAGAACAGTTCGGCCGCGAACTCGGCATGTTCGCCGTTCGCCTCGCCGGCGGACAGTACGGGTGTTCGACCCGTCCTGTTCGCCGGCCAGAAGAAGATCTAAATTCTTCCTCCGGCAGGATCAGAACCTGCGAGATCGTGCCGGAGGAAGAATGTCTTCACTACAAGACCGGGCATGAAGCCGGTCTTGTAGTGAAGATTCCGGCTCAGAGTAGGAAGTGACGTCAGTGACGTCACATCCGGCTCCCGCAACCAGGAACGATGCGTTCCAGGATGCGTTCCATGGACCGGATGTGACGTCACTGACGTCACATCCGGTTTTTCCGATTCAAATTCCCCGCCTAGAGGCGGGGAATTTGAATGTGTCCGCGAACAGGGCGGACGGCGGACATCTTTAAAAGTTCGACCCGCCCTGTTCGCGGACACTCCGGGCTGGTGTTCGCCCATCTCTATTTAAATCATCAGTTATGTGCCTTTTCCTTTTGCCTGTTTCACTCTTGTATACAACAGTATTTCTTACATATCAACATCACAAATACCGAATAAAACAAAACAGATTAAATCATTAGATTACATTGTCATTGATAAATGTGATACCTGAATGAATCAAGATTTAGGGAGCAGCTCTTTTACTTTTACTAACCACACAAGCATTTACTGCTTTCATATAAACCAACATTAGTACTAATTCCAGTTCTGCAATTTTTACAAGTGCCTAACGTTCGGATAGCATTATTACTGTAACAATAGCCGTAACCACTGTGTACTTTGTTTAAGAATAGTGGTCCCTGGAGGGAGAGTATAACCTTTCTGCAGCTGCTGTTTGCAGGGGAACATACAAAACAATTCAAAGAAACGTTTGGGGCGGCTTGAATTGAGTAGTTGTGTGAGTTATTCTGCCACATAGTATAAAGCAAAACATAAATCAATTGTGTGGATGGAACATTAACAGTGTTGACCAAATTTTTTCTTCTTCAACACGAAAGCAGCAAATCAACTTGGATTGATAAAGTGTAATAAAGTACACAACACGTAAGTGTCATCACATGATTACTATTTGCCATTTTAGTGTCACTTAAATATTGGTTATTATGGTGTACACTGATTGATCCATCAGATTTGATGCATATGAGCCATAAATGTAATATAAATAGATAATTTCACTGTTGATAGCAAAAAAATAAAAGAACAATATAGAGGTTATGCATTGCCCTCACTTTTTGCTCTCATGTGTAAAAACAAATGTTGACCACCTTCTAAGGTATTATTATTGTTTGTTTGAGATCTTTTGTGAGTTAATTGTGAAACGAGAATGATTCTGGTTTTGACCCTCTACAAAAGATAAAATTCTTTAAAGTGATAATGTAAAATAGACTTCCACAACAGCTGTTTTTATGTACTGATGGTTGTGAGAATTTCTGATTGCAGTAGACAATCAGGTATAGTCTCTTGCTGTAGAACCTTGGACAATGCCATATCTTCATATTTTGCCACTTAAAATGATCTCTTAATTTCACAAAATTTTAACTAGCTGATTTTTGTAGTTAATTGCAAAGTATCATTCTGGTTTGGTTTACTCTCAACACAGTGAAGAATTCTTTAAAGTAAGAACTGATGTAGTGTAATGGAAAATGGTCATGAAATGGTGCCTTCCTTGCCCACAGGGAAGTATAGTAGACATAGGAGGGGCTAAGCAGTCTTGCCCTGGAAGTGACACAGCCTGCCAGCTTCTGCAGGTGTTCTGTCACCAGAACCCCCATGGGACAGGCTTCAGGCCTGGGGGTGTGCAGGATCTTACAGCTGAATATGTGAGACCTCTCTGCACCTGCTGCCCTGTGTCACGTATTCCCCAGGGTCCCTCCCCTGACAGGCTCAACTCAGTCAGCCCTTCACCATTACACTGTGATAAGATGAAATAGACTTCAATAGCAGCTAGTTTATATGTAGTGTTGATCCAAAAAAAGAGAATAATGAATTGCTTTCCTGATTCAAAACATTGGACAATGCCACATATTGGTATTTTGCCTTCCTTCTTTAATGCACAATTTTAATTATGTTTATTTTCATATTGGTTAAACTCAACATTGTTTTACACATATATCTGTGTAACCATAACACTATGTACAATGAAGGTAAATGGCCCTTTACGACTTGCTTCTTTTGGCGGGACTTCCTTTTCTTAGTCTGACATTGAGTTCCATGCCTCAGTATCTATTGCCACCTAAAGACCAAAGATAATACAATTTCCACTAAGCAACTAGTAAGTGGTGAAAAAAATGTGATTTACACTTGAAATTTAAATACATTCGTAGACAGAGGTAGTAAAATCCAGGAAACATTACTTTTATTTCGTACTCCATGGCCCTCTGAAAACAACTCTTCACTGACAGTGCATAGAAATTTCAGCCAGAACTGCCAAAGCTGTACATGAAGTTTAGATGAATGGAGGATTTCCTTTCTCATCAGAAATCGCAGCAGGAGCCAAAAACAGAAGACAACAGTCAGGCATTTATTATAGGCTGATTGTGCAAATACAATACAGCTTGGTACTTAAGCTCTGAGCATTGAGCGCTACATTAAAGAAGTTCCACTCAATAAATCTCTTAAATGATAACAGAAAACTGCCAAGGTACCTCTTGGCTGTTCCTTTCTGCAGTTGAAAAATTTGTGTTTGTTGTGGAGAGAACGATGTAAGGACAAGCAGTGAATAGGCATTTCTCATGGAAGGATTAATATGTGATCACAGACACTATTTGCTAAAATCGTAATTCCCGGAGAAAGCTCTGTAAGATGTGAGATGAGGTGAAATGTGTTCTCATTCCCCTAAAATGAGTTCTGTACATCGTCCATAAACAAGAAGATACACGTTCGTCTATCTTGTCATCTGACAACTAAAAACTGCATTTGTTCTGCTTATAGGAATCTAAGTTCCTGTTGATGAATCACATAGGGTGGTGAAAAAAATACTGCTACTGAACTTTTATGAATAACGTTAAGCATACCATTAAGGATCGCTGGTATCTAAAATATATTGTTTATATAAAGCACAGTTTCTGAATTCAGAAATAGATTTCTGGACTTTAATGTTTGCTGTTATCGCTTAACTTATTTTTTAGCAGTTACAATTTTTCTCTTTCAAAGTTTCATAGTGTATAAAAAAGGATTGCCACACTTCACAGCTAGGAAAGAAAACCGCAATACAATATATGTGAAAATGGCTGCTGGCCATAGACAGATGTACAGAAATGTAGAAATGTGACTGTTTTGGCATCTGGTAGTCTTTACCAACCTTGTCCATGGTCGCAATTTTTGGTGACTTTGTGAGTTAATTGGAAATTGAACATGGTATCCTCACCAGACTTACGTTAAGTATGTTCCAAGTCAAATCAAACTTTCAACATAACTTTATTTATAATTTCAACATAGCTTTATTTATGCAAAAACTACATTTGCTGGAACAATACCTTTTTGTTATGTCTCCACAACCCTTTTCTACATCTCTAGCAATTTAATTGACAGTACCCTCCCTGAAGAAGACCAATATATGGTCTCCGATATAACTACTAAAGACCTTTTAACTCTATGATTTTGTTGGTTTTGATCCACAAGTGGCAGAAAATCCCGATAGGGCATTTTGTCAAAGGTCGCCTTTGAATAGTTACTATGCATGGTTATATATATGGAAGGGATGGCACTCTCAGTCTAAAGTAACAGCACCCCTAGAATCAATATATATTGATCTTACTCTAAAGGAAATTTTTTGCAATAAACTAAATAAAGGGCCAGTAATATATAATATAGCTTTGCTATGCAGAAACCATTATGGTCACAATTACCTTAGCACAGCAGTACCAAACAAATAAAATTTGTAACTTAACTTTAGCTATTAGCCATAATTAGAAAAATTTTAAAACTTTTTTTAACAGCTTTTTAGGATTTGCACACCCCCAGATATTTACCCTAGAACTGATGATGATCTTATGTTAGTGGCACTTATGTAAAGTAGTAGAATATAAATAAATAGTGTATGCGTTTTACTGTGGGAGAGATTTACTACTCTATAAACACTATGCTCTGATTTGTGTAATCATTTATAGAGATGCTCAAATGTGTCGACTAGCTGACTCTGTGAGCTGATTGCAAAGCCTCTATAAATGATATCGTCACCAAAATTGCTGGAGATGTAGAAAAGGGTTGTGGGTTCTACTGGAGTAATGCCCCACTCCCTGCGCTCCCACCCAACAATTGCTCCAACTTTAATCTCTTGTAAAACTTCATTAAAGATAATTCTCCCCACTGAAAAACTCCGCTCTTCCCAATCATTGGAAACCCCTCTTTCCCATTAGGAACACTGAAAGACCCTTTCAACAAATTCATCACACAGTGAATGGATATAGCGCAATTCTATTCAACATTAACTAACTGGCCCTCTATTGAAAATCTGACCACCATGGCCCATACAATCTAGATTTTTGGAGGGCGCTACAACTGCACTATTTTCTTAACACATTACCTGAGATAAATACTTTCCAAAGACCTCTTACGGCCTTTGAACAATTGTACTCTTCAGATGCCCCTCTTCACCGCACATTGGCGATCACTCATGCCCTACTCCCTTCGCTCCTCCCAAATAGCCCTTCCTCAAGAAATGGCAAGAAGAATTGGAGATAACCTTCACTCCAAGCCAGGAAAAGAGACTAATTCTTTTCTCACTGAAATCCTCATCTTGCACAAAAATACAAGAGGCTAATTATAAGGTATTGACCCGAGGGTACAGGACTCACACACCCACACACCCTCCATCAGTCAATACGGGAGGTTCCGGACACATGTTGGAGATATCTTTCTTGTATAGGCCCATACACTCACATATTTTGGTCCTGCCCTCTCCTCTCAAACTACTGGGCAGGAATCCGGAAGATATCTCAAACTTTAACGGAAGTCCCATTACCCAATAAACCCTCCTATCTTCTCCACAACAGTAACCTTCCTACCAACTATTACCATAGATGCACTGCTGATATACCTCATCAATGAAGCAAAGGCTTGTATCGCTATCCGCTGTAAAAACAATGCACCTCCTATGATAAGTATGTGGGCGCGCAAAGTGGAAGCAGTGCGGGTGATGGAAGACCTGTCATTATCCCTCCAAAACAAACAGAACATTTATGAATCGACTTGGTCAGCTTGGAACCTTTTACGACTCTCAACAAATGGAGGGAGACTTTTTTCAGATTCACAAACAGACACAAACTAAACCTCCTTTTCTCACATCTCTGATTCTATTCTGCAACTATCCTCTATATATTCTCCTTTCCATCTACTGTATTCTTATACTCCTTATCTCTATAACCTTACCTTCCATTCTCCACCCTAAAACAGTCCAGTTCCCCTTCTCTCTTCCCTCGCCCATCTGTTGCCCAGTTTTATTTGTTGACAATTTTTGATTGTTATAAAAAGTTATTACACATTAAAATCCAGGACATTATGTCTCAACTGAATAAAAAACAACCGAAGAGATATTACTCTAGCTATAAAATATACCTCGATTTTTAGCTATAAAGCTATAAAATATACCTCGACCTTACTAATAATAAGAAATACGGTTTTCCCTTTGGATATCAGTTTCCAATTTCAAGGTCCTGTCGCGATATGATTGCATTTATTCATGTTTCCTTATGTTCACTTATGTTTTTTGTTGCTACTCGCATATTCTGTACAATGTATTCACCAGAAGTCACTAACAGATTTTCCATGTAACCTGCAACCTTGTTGTATACCTTTTATGACCTGTGATTTCTTATGTGAATGTTTTACAAATAAATTGTGTTTAATATATTTTATAAAACTTTTTCAAAAAAAAAAAAGAAAAGGGTTGTGGGAATATTAAAAAAAAAAAAAAAGTTTTGCTCTAGCACATGTAGTTTTTGCATGAATTAAGCCAGGTAACATCATCATGCCATGGTCAATCGTTCGAAATACACAATTTACGATTTGACAACCAATACTTTGGATGGGGACCCTTGTTCTCTGGCTGATCAAAGTTTTGTGCGAGTACGAACGGTTGCTCCAGATCACCCCGAATGCGCATGGTGATCATTCGCAAAATCGGCCAGAGATTGAAGCGCTATGGCCGGCTTTAGAGGTACAGAATTTTTTTTTTTTTATAAGTTTACACTTGTTTTCTTTTCTTTTGATTTGGATGGGATAAAACATTTATAAAACATTTACCCAATCCAATCAAAATAAAAACAAATTTAAAAAAATGAAAAATCGATCACGGAAATAGCCTGAGACATCGGCTATTTCCGGAGGCACTCGGGTGTAGCCGGAGTTGATCCAACTAGCAGAAACGCTCAGCGGGAGCGTTTCTGCTAGTTGGATCCACTTTTGAACTGGATTATAGAACATAAGGAAACATGCGGCCGCACCAGGTGAGCTCCCACGCTGTGCCCGAACCCAGTTCGGGCATATCGCAAGGGAGGTTAAGTGCAAAATCAAAGTCGAAATTAAAATTTTTTACCTTTTTACTTTGGACTTTAAACAAAAGCTATTTGTGTTAGAGCAATACTTTTTTGTAGTATACCCCCAACCCTTCCCTACATCTCCACTAATTTTGGTTATGATATCATACTCATGGGCTTTGCAACTAACTCGAAATCATTGAAATGGTAAATTTTTATCTCTAATCGTTTAGTATTACATAAGTTTAAGTTAGATTGAAGACTGAACAAATTAAGAAGATGTTGACTTTTCCACTGGTCTGTGATTGCTAAAAGTTCAATTGGCTTGATAATATATAATAATTATAAAACAGTTTAACAATAAAAGCCCCCCCATACAGCTTTAGATCACTCGATACAATTTCCATTAAATCTACCATCAACTATGCAGTGCTGGGTCCTCCCTGATAGAATACATAGTGATTGGAAATAACCTCATATTACATAGTTTGGATTGTACACAAATTGTATGGTAACATTGTATGGGAGCCTATAACCATTTTATAAAGCTAGCAAGTTTCATACATATGTACATATAATTTGGAAACTACCCTTGGACTTGGCTTCACAAGTAGGGTTATGTGGTCGTTTAGGCCTATGGAAAAGGCCTTAACAACATAATAACCCAATCTCCCTCTCCATTGATGGACGGTTGATTGGTTATAGGTGGTCACTTCACCTATACACCTTCTAAGTAGCATTAATATTAGGGTGAGGGGGTTGCCCTGCTTTAAGGATTACATTTTTTTGCCTGGAGTTAGGCTTTAAGTACCAGTTTATAAACAACAAATTAGAGCAGCTGTATATGTATATTTAGCTCTGAAGGGAATATTTAGATTTTGCCTTAAGATTCATAGGCTTCTGGATTTAATGTTTAGATCTGTTTATTTTACATCCCTTGATTTTATAGGTTTATTCCTTAAGGTATTGTTAAGGCTACCCTTTTATAATCTGCTTAAGAAAACAACCAAGCCTGCACCACCTGCTTGCTGTTTTCATTCTGAGCCACAGAAGGCTGTGGAGTTTAGGAAGTTCAATGTTGGCTTATAAAGATGTCAGACTCTATTAATTGTGCTTCCTCCAGAGAAACGATTTACTGGCGTTTGCTTATAATTAATAAATCTGCATGCTACTGCTGGACTCCACAAACCTGAGGATGTTACTGAGAAGGTATTACATGGAAAAAACAAATCTATAGGAATAAAAGAACTGTTTTACATTCCTGACAATTAATGAACATTGCCATCCTCTTAGAAGACATCTCAACTTTGTTTTTAAAAATGTTTTTACAACCCAGAGCCCAGGTGCCCAACCCAGAACACTTTGGGTGTTCTTCAGCACCCCCCCCCCCCCCCCTCAATCCTCCACTTGCGGCCCCCAAAACCTAACTGTAGACCTCACGCTGATGTGTCTTCGCCCAGGATCTTCTTAGAAGGAGAGGAGAGGGAAAGGACTTGCGTCATCTGGGTTGCTGATTGCCTTTTACACATGATTTCTTCACACCAAGCTACTTGCCTGTTGCAGATTCAGTCCTCCCTGTCCTTCGACAGCTCTTTTTAACCATAGTGGAGTTTGCAGTGTGACTGTTTGAGGTTGTGGGCAGGTGTCTTTTATACTGATAACCAGTTCAAACAGATGCCATTAATACAGGTAAAGAGTGGAGGACAGAGGAGCCTCTTAAAGAAGAAGTTACTGTCTGAGAGCCAAAAATCGTGCTTGTTTGTAGGTGACCAAATACTTATTTTACAGAGGACTTTACCAATGAATGAATTAGAAATCCTACAATGTGATTTCCTGGATTCTTTCCCCCAATTCTGTCACTCATAGTTTTGGTGTACCTGTGATGAAAATGTTAGGCCTCTCTCAACTTTTAAAGTAGGAGAACTTGCACAATTAGTGGCTGACTAAATACTTTTTTTTGCACACAGTATATTAACTATTTTGCAGTCCAATTTCTATTCTATTCTATATTCACACATTGAAATACACCTTTGTTCACAGGTATTTTACTTCAATCAGAAAGTATTCAATTAAGATTTTATGACTCGTTCTGATCCTGATCGGGAGCAGGGGATCCGAATAACAACCAGACAACTGGTATACTCATAAGATAACCACATAACTAGAAACCCATTTTTTGCAAATGACAAATTAATACATTCCATCTGAAAACACAATCCTATATTTTGTGAAGCTTTGTCAGTCATTATACTATATGAAATACTTTCTATGTTAAACTGTTGTACAGAATATTGGAAAAGATTAGAGTGAGTTGGGAAAAGGGGTGTAAGTTTAGTTTACATTGTCAT
>CM070033.1:104740380-104757339 GCA_036250615.1 Ptychadena robeensis | reverse complement strand
TGGCAGCCTGATGCTGATAGTGCAAAGTCACCTACAATGTGGTAGGTCCGCTTTAAATGTCTAAAGTAAAATCTAAGTATGTTTACACCATCTTAAATGTCTTTCATTTTGTGTATTAATTTATTATGTATTAAAAAAGCTGCTGAAAAGAAAAGCTTTAATGGGTACAGGACTCACTGCTTAGCAGTGATGGAATGCAATTTTGACAAAGTTGAATTTGCACCGGGCTTTGCCTAAATTGGTAACAGGCAAAGTTTTAGTTCAGGAAAGCAATCTTTTCATTAACTGCCACCACAGATTTTTGTTATTTATTAATTTTTTTAGTTACCATTTATACTGAAGTATAAGCCGACCCCAATTTAAGCCAAGGTACATTATTTTAAAAAAAATCTGGAAAAACTAAATGATTCGAGCATAAGTCGGGGGAGGGGGGGGGGGTGCAGCAGCTTAGGCACAGAAGCACACATAAAGCTTTTGTTTTAAGATTTTATTATTTGATCCAGCCGATTTGTAAAATTGTTGATGTATGAGATGTAGGGATGTAGAGAAGAGTTGTGGGAACATCCTAAAGAAAAAGTATTGCTCTAGCATATGAAGTTTTTGCACAAAGAAATTAAGTCAACTTAAAAACGTTGACTTGAACATCATTTATGCAAAAACTACATGTGCTAGAGCAATAATTTTTTAAAATGTTCCCACAACCCTTCTCTACATCTCCAGCAAATCTGGTGATGATTTCATGTCCTGGGGCATTGTAATTCACTCATAAATTCCACCTAAGAATTTCAAAATTTTCATTCCTTGACCCCAATATAAGCCAAATTTTATTATTTGAGCACATTTCAGGTTTATATTCAAGTATATACAGTTATTCCAAAGTCCTTGAAAATGTTATTATCAATAAAATTGCTAAGGGCAAGGGGTGGAGGTGGGGGCCTGTGCCAAGTCAAAAAATTTAGATTTTCCATACACATAGCTGGCAGTATTAAAATCAATTTTAAGTGTCTTTTTCAAAACTGTGTGGTTTGATTCCAAGAATTTTTAGCTTTAAACGTTTCTTTATATGTTTATGGTTTGTAAAAGAAAACAAAGTTTGGGGTGTGTTTAATAATACCAGACCCTCTTTAGGGCTTGTTTCCACTAGCATGGAACTGGGCGGTTAGGTGCGGTTCTAACCGCAGAGTTCTGTACGGTTTCGTCCGCCCACAACCGCATACATTGGAAATACATATAGCAGTTTCCATGTATGTGGTTGTGCGCGGATGCGCACGGTTGCGGTTTTGGGCGGATGCGCATGCGGTTGTGTATGCAGCATACCGAGTTCTCAAGCGCCTGCCGCGCCTGTTCCGAGTGCCCTTGCGGTCAACCGCGATTGTGTAGTGAACAGGGCGTGGATATCGTCCGCATCCATTGCTTCCCTATGGGTGCAGTTAGGCGTGGTTGGGAGGACTGGAGGACAGGAAGACCCTCACAACCACCTGAGGAAAAGAAACTATAAAAAAATCTTTTTTGAGAAGCTGTGAGGGGACACAGCCTTGCACCAACTGTAAGTACTCATTTATTTTAACATTTAGGCCCCCCATCTTCCCCCGTATAGGAATAGAGAAGTTTTCACTGTAGATGGGCACTTCTTTGGCCATGCTGTTTGAGTACAATTCATCTGTTTTTTAATAGGACAATAATTATGTCAGTTCTGTGATCCTGTGAAGTTTACCAATAAAGCAGTTCTTCTCCTTACCCTCAACTTGAAGCCTTGTCTCATGTTGTAGGGAACAGCTATAATACCACTAGCTCTTGTAAGAGCTGCTCAGAAGCTTGGAACCCCAGCTTGGCTTGGACGTCACGGGAGAAGGACGTCGCTGGCGGTTGATACCGTTACACAGCCTTTTGTAGATTGTTGAGATGGTCCATTTTGATGTGCTGTACTTGTTAGTGACATCGGGCCACATGAATGCCACCATGAAAGCAGAAACATGTTTTGGCCTTCAAATCATTGGTTGTAAGTTAAAACTAAAATTTTGATTGTAACTCAAGTCAAGCCAAATGTAATTTGAGTGTCCACTGTAGTTCAATGGCCAACTCCATTCTCACTATTTTAATCAAAAAACTGCAGGTTTGTATAACAGTGCAAAAAAGGTCATACTGGGGTTCAAAAAACACCAGCCCATATGGCTAGTGTGCTAAACTGGTGTCCTTTTTAGGTCCATGGGCTTCAGCTTGGAAAACAATCGTGTATAATATTAGCTTCATAAGGCTTTTGCAAAGCTAAACTATGTAACAAACAAAGACATACCCTAGTAGTTGGTCTAGTCTCTCATGTTAAGGGTTAAATATCAATATTTCTCAAGGAACCCTTGTAGGACTTTTACTTGCCTTCTCTCTTTATTTACTTATGTTGGTGGAATATGATTTTTTTCCAGCTTATAATAGTATGGGGATTTAATATTCAGGCTTAGGTGTTTTTGTCCTAGAAGAGATCTGCCCCCACAACTTACAGACCACTGACACAGTAAAAAAGGACCAATGCATCCCAAAAGGTTGGAATAGGGACTAGCCAGCTAGTGTTTAGGTTGGGTCTATCTGACCTACTAACAATATTGTGTAGTAATGATTATTTGGGATGTTGGCACAGACTTAATGTGCTCTGTGTGCCCCTCATTTTTGTAATTTGGAATAGGTTCCATTCACTCCAGCCAAGCCAAAAGACCACTACCAAGAGGGAGGTCTTGGCTACAGCTTATAGTGCATGGCAAAAACTTTAATATGAGTATACACATTAACAGTACCAATTCTCTAAATCCACTGAGCAATTTATGGAGAGACGCTTTTAACAATCTGGCACTAACATCCTACTCATGAGCAGCTATTTACATATAGGTAGAGAGATGAGTCTGTGTTCACATAATTTTATTTATTTATTAATTATTTTATTACTGCAATGCAGAATTAATGTAAATACCCAACTCATGCTATCATAATAGCATCATCTCACTCAGCTATTACTGTTGTGAGCTCAGTTTGTTGTTGTGAATATATAATGTGACTCCTCTAATATGTAAATTAATTGTGTAGTTTATGGGGCAATTGATGCTATTTTGATAGCATGAGTTGTGCAATTACATTTACATTCTGCTTTGCATTGAAAAAAATTATTGTGAGATAAATCTCTTCTCTTAAATGCAAATAGGCATTCATGGGTAAGTTGTTATGGCCAGATTGTAAAATATGTCTCCTTATTAGGATTGAGAGAATGGGTGCTGCTAATAAATGAACTCATGTTAAAGTTTTAGCTCTGCACACTCTGCTGGCACTGGCCTTTTGCATTGACCATTCCTATCTTATATGTTTGAACATGCTGTGAATCATGAATATGTGAATCGTTGTGTCTCTGACTCTTTAATATTTAAAATTTCTCTCCAAAACTATGTGTCTAATGGTGCAAAAAAAGTGGGCAAAAATGGTCTGATCTGAAGACAATAGTCAGAAACAAAATTTCCCTTCATATCAAAATATTTCTACTGAAGCTTGTAATGTATCTCATATTTTTTGAGAAGGAGCAATGAAAACTGTACAGGGATTATACCAGTTTCTTGCTCTGTAAAGTTTTTAGTTTTACTATATTGAAATATAGGTCTATTTTAATACTACTTATAATTTACTTTAGTTTTGTAACATTTCAGAACCATGGACAGCAGTTCTTACCTCTTAAAAGCAATGTATGCACTGTATGCATGCAATTGCTGTACGGTTAATTGACTTAAATGGACTAATTTAGGAATATGTGGATTACTTTAGTCCATTAACTTTGTGGTTTCTAACTGAGATTCTTTCTTAGCTCTTGCGATGCTCTAAATACCCACTGGGTAAAGTATTGACATATAGGACAGCCATGTTAATGGCATTCTCAGAAGATACGATTCCTGTAACAGAGTTGTTTACTTGCATGTTCACATACAGGAAAAGGCATCAAGGGCCTCAACGCAGACAGTGAACAGTTGCTGAGACTTATCTGTCTCAATCTTTTGTTGTCTCCTGAAGATAAATACTATTTAGCTAGAAAGAGCCAGGTAATTGCCTCCTAATCCCTACTGAGTATGTGTATCATCTCTTATCCTGATATTGTTATACATTTGCTAAGGGCATAGGTAATGTAATGCTGCATTACTATTTCTTCTAAAAATGCTTAGCTAAGGGAATATTGCTACATATTTGATTTCTCCAAGCTTTTTGAGAATACATTAACAAAGAAAAATAACTTAGTCTAACTCAGGAGTGGCAGGAAAGTAGGAAGGTAAATACTTTCTTACATTTTAAACTTATAATATTGTTAACACATTTTCATAAATTCCCAATGGATATAAGTTCACATTTTAAAATTCCAGAGGAATCAGTACCACTTAATAGGCACAAACCATAGAAAGCATATCTTACATTTACAACCTGTTTGTGCCCAGTTAAGGTCTCATTTAACTCTTTACAAGTTAACTGAGAATATAAGGCATCACAGAAGTAAGCTTAATTTTAGGAGTTCTGAATTGAGCTAAAGTTGGGTAGAAGGAAACAATTTTTATTATTCCTGTCATTATCATACAATGATATAGCACCAATATATTACATGGCACTTACGCCACCATCTGTCCATCTGAAAGGCACATAATCGAATGCCCCCCCCCCCCCCATTAGTCAGAGGTCACTAACTTATCCTAAGGACATTTTTTGGGGAAGCCAAGAAACCCATTAATATCTTGAGTATTGCTAGTACCATATTTTCCGGCATGTAAGACGACTTTTGAACACAGGAACATGTGTGCAAAAGTCGGGGGTCGTCTTATACGCCAGTTGTGGCTGGCAGGAGGGTGCAGGGGACCATCTAGGGGAGCTGGTAACTGGATCTGTGCACCCTGGGCTGCGTGCTGGCTGAGATACATCGGAATGGAATGAAAGAGCAGTGTTACCATGGCTACAGGATGCTTCTCCAAAGAGAACACACCCTTTCCCCTCTATGCTGTAGAAACAAAACCTGTGTGTAAATTTGAACATTCATAGCACGAAAACCATTAATAGTATAATGATGAAACTTTCAGGGTCAGTAATGCTCACCTACTACTACTTACACCCCGAGTTTCACCCCTGTAGCTACAATATTTATAAGTTACATTTCAGCTAAATTCCAGCCACCAGACAATGCTTCTTCATGGCCAGTGATATACTCCTATATGCAACATTTAACTTGCCTACATTGAACACATATATCTTTAAATCCCTGCATGGTAGAACCTTGAAAATTTGTGGTTTACTAGTTAACCCCTAAGACTATATCCATGCAAATTTCCAGGTCCCTGAGCACAATCCTACCTACTAATAGCCCCCTATAATATATTGAGCATAAAGCACTACTCTGCTGCATACATGCTTTCACTTATCCTATCCTTACTAATACAAAAAAAGATCAGACTTCTAAGGGTGTTAGAGATCTGTGAGTTGAAAGTCAGAGTAGACATAAAAAAAAATTTATTGCGTTGGAAGAGAGGTAGTCTTATACGGCGAGAATATACCAAACTCTATATTTTAACTGGAAAAGTTGGGGGTCGTCTTATACGCCCAGTCGTCTTATACGCCCAGTCGTCTTATACGCCGGAAAATATGGTACCTAGTTTTAGTGTCTTATGAGTGTGAAAAGAAACTTGCTTGGAAGAAAAGCCACAAAATTATGGAGAGAACAAAAAAGCTAGCCCCTTTTAAAATAGCAGGTCATAATCTAATGTCCCTACAATTTTTGTGCACTGGGGGCACTGTAACCTATTGCAGTGGTATGCAAACCTTTTGATATGTGGGCCACAATGCGTTCATAAATTTAATAACAGTGGCGGGATGGATGGAGACTTTGACAATGATAATTAGAGCATTGCATAATACACAACACCCTGCGTTAGTGTTTGCCAAAAAGGTGTGTGAGGAGCAAGTGGAGGGGAGCCAGTCTGTTATGTTACAGAGGTAACCACAGAAGCTGGATTGAAATAGTAAATGGACTGATTATGACCCGCGGACTGTAAATTGGCCCTTGTCTGTTCTAGTATGTTAAGTGTTAGTACGTAGTAAAAGTGCCCTTTAAGTGTGGGAAGACACTGTAGTGCATTGAAGAAAACCCACATTCCTTCTAGAAGGAATATCAACCTGAGCATTGTGTTGCATTGCATGTCCATTTATTCCTTTCATTGATGTGCATTTCTCTGTCTACACTTTTAAAAATGTCTAGCAGAAAAAAGGGGTTGATCACTAGAGGAATAGAACTTAACATAGCATTTTTAGTTAGTGAATGTGGGTGAAATTTACTGTAGAAAAAATACCCAAATGGGTGCAAGGACCATGAAATATATGGAATATAGGAACATAAAATATTTAAGAAAATATCTACCTGTTAGGGTTGTCCAAGAATTTCATGTAAAGGAACGTATGAAGGAAACATATGCCAATTAGCAATGATGGATAAAAACTTTTAACACTAAATACATTTTACTGGTGTTGCATGTTTCCAATTGCCACGCCCATAATCATCTACATAAACCAATTCCCTACTTGGACCTACATGTCCATAAACCTGCATGGGGTTTTAGATGGCACAACCATATCACACAAATAAACCTACATGGGGTTTTAGATGGCACAACCATATCACACAATTATATCATATTGCTAAAGGTCTTTAATTATAATTATAGAATAATTAAAGACCTTTAGCAATATGATATAATTGTTTGATATGGTTGTGTCATCTAAAACCCTATGTAGCTTTATGGACATGAAGGTCCAAGTAGGGAATTGGTTTATGTAGACAATAAAAACTTAATAAGTCACGTCTTTAATAATGTCATAGTCAGTGTAACCCCAGGAAAATTTTTAACATATAAAGCGGCACCATGTACCACATTAAGATATTTTAGGCTTATTATCAATAAAATAAAAAATATATGTACTTTCTTGTATTGCCTGCTTTTTAGAAAAGAAAATCTGGCAATATACAGCACGTTCAGCTTGCATAAAATAAATAATTGAACATCTTATTGATTGTTCTAGGGAATAGCTTGGGGCATTTTGAACAAATGACCCCTAGTTTATCTTGCACATATATTAATAGCATATTCCCAAACCCTCACTATCGGTTTGATGATGATCTAGATAAAATGCTCCTATTACCTCTTGTTAAACTCTGCATTCCTTTGAAGTTTGATTTCAAGTAATTTATAAATGTAAATTTATGTTAAAAAAAGTATCAAGAATACTTTTTTTATAACTTTCTGAATGGAAATTACAAGAATAAAAGATTTATTGTTGGAATAGAAATATTGCAAATTTTAATAAACTGTACTTTGTGTGATGTGATTTAGACACAGTGCCTTAGAGAAAAGTATTAACAAAATCCTTTTATCTTTAAAGATAAATCTAATAATCAGTGTCTTTCTGCACATTTTAAAGTGCAAACTGCTCAAGATACATGAACGTAACTCTTGTTCGGGCATATACATACATGTGGTTCTATGGGAAAGTTTTAGCATAGGCTGGAGAAGATAACTCTAGGACTAACAACCCCACTTGGCTTTTCACCCTTTTGCCAATTTCAAATGTTGTAGATTTGGATCAGAAGGTGATACATAGTAAGCATAATAAAGCAGGGACAAGTTTTTTACTATGACAATCCTAATTCATTTGTGCAAGATTTGGGATCCTCTCTCATTATCCTGGAATGGGACTCAGTAAAGGGACCAGAAGTCTCTCGAATGTATCAAACAGTTTTTTAGACATTTTACATTTTAATTGAAATTGTTAATATTTTATTGAGCTTTAATTAAACATTATATTATAAATGCTTTTATAGTTGTGGCTTCATGGCAGTGAGACAGTGGTTGCTATTCTACTTCATTCACTGCCTTTGAAAATACTTTATACATTTCACAAATCCATAAAACAAGTATTCCCCAATTGACATAACAATATTATAAAATGTTTGACATATGTCTGCCTTTGTCTCTCAAACATCCCTGTTCATCTCAGATAAACTAATCTTCAAATGAAATAGCTTTGCTTACATTACATTTAAAAGATGAGATTCCATGGTCAGCTAGAAAGATCTTAAGGATGTTGTAGTACCCTACCAAGGTATTGGTATCCTACCAAGGTATAAAAATCAGCAAGAGGATGGTGACACGATTACTGCTTCATTTTTCTTAGAACCAAACCACATGGCTACTTAGTTTATAAGATTAACTTCTGCTGCATAGTAGGCTTGTGGTGAATTCAAAGGAGGTTTAAACATACATAAACAATGAAATATTTTTCAGTCATTGGATGCTCAGATGTGGACAATTCATTATGTAATGATCAATTAAGCAGATAACTAGCCTGGAGTAGATCTGCTTGTATGAGGAAGATCATGCTGTGAACACACAACATACAGTCAAATGAGCTCTTCAATAAGGTGAAATAACCCATCCTTAATCTGCCAAGCAGGAATGCCACATCTGAGAGATTGCTAGGAGTGGCAAAATATACAGTTTGGTACATCTGGATAAAGAAAAAGCCGGTGTAATTAAGTGATTGTGTAAAAAGGCTTTAGTTCCTCATATTGTTATGCAATATTTTTTGTTCAACCCACTGAATTAAAGCTAAAAGTCTGCAGTTAAACTAATTCTTTGTTGCTCAATTTAAAATTCGTTGTGCTAATGTACAGACCCAAAATTGAAAAATATTTCTCTGTTCAAATATTTATGAACCTAACAGTATGCTTACAAGAGCACAATGGTGATTAAGTTGAGGGCTTAAGCTTTATTTATTCAGATTTGACTGTTGCTGCTACATTTCAGCTTAGTAAAAAAGTAAAAAAGAAACTGGTTATCTAACTAACATAACACAACTGAGGAATCTGGCCAATTGAGAACTTTAGGATTGTCCATAATAAAAAAAAGAAAAAAACGGATAGTTAGTTCAGCAAATTTTGCAATCAATCCTAATATATGGCTCTTTGTGTGTATTTTTACTTTTTGATCATTTCAGTCTACAATGTATGTTTTGTGTTTGATGAAAAGAAAATATAGCAAATCCCTGTAACATTAAACATAATGCTGAACACAGTTTGTGCCCTTCTATACTGACAATCACCAATTGCAAAAAAAGCTACATGTCTTTGAATATGCTGACACAATTATACAAGAAAAGTGAAATAAAACTGTGTGTATATGTGCTTTTATATGTGTTTCATTGCTGAAAGAAAAAAAATGCTATTCTTTTAAAATAGCTGACAAAGAAAAATCATAAAAAGTCTCACATCCTTTCCAAAACTATTATTTTTATAAATGCTCCCAAATTAGATTGAGTAACCGTTTTACATCCTGCACTGCAAGTTCCTGAGATCCCAAGGCTCAATTACAAAGAATGCGATTAAGAATTCACTTCCTTTGAAAAGAGATGTCAAAAAGTTACTCGGAAAGTGGGCTTTTGCAATGAAACTTTAGATCCTCGGAGGACTGTTGAGGTCAGAAAGGGCTGAAGAGAAAAAAAAATTGCGGAGATGTTATCCCCAAACCTCAGTCAGTGTATTCCTCAGGGAGAGTTCAGCCCTTCTTTTAACCAGGAAGATGAGAGTGTATCATCCATAGTGAAGACAGTCTCTCATTTCATGACCTACACTCAAGGAGATAAGCTTCAGTATAACTACTTCAGTGCCAGAGACTGACTGCAATGAATGACTTCTAAAAAGGCTTTCACTGTCCTAATAACAGAATGCTCGGGAAAACTAAGTGCTTGTTAGACAATGCTATATAATGCCGTGTAAGGTGCCTTTGGTAGAACTCCAACCACAGAGAATGACATAAAAATAAAGTCATGTAAATAAGGCTAAAAACAAAAACATTTGTTGTAATCATCTTAAACACAAACATTTCCACCATTATACCTTTTTTTCTGCTCCTAGATACCCTTAGTCTGATGAATAGCATTATTAAAACCTCAGGTGGTCCTGGAGCAACCTAAGTGATTGCTCGTTCATTTCTTTTTTGTGTTACTTTCTTTTACAATAACCATGCTTCTTGTCAGCACATGAACTTTTGCATTACTAGTTGTATTTAAAAAAAATAGTAATGTAATTATGATTTCTGAGCTGCAATAATTTGTGACTTTTGATATCTTTATTGAGTTTAGTTTCTAAGCTAGCAATTAATATTAAATTAGTTTTATCCAATGTTGCAATTGGCTAGATCTGGCGGTTCAACAGAGTATACTAGAAATCCCTGTCTTACACTATACATATACATGTCAGTGTTAGATACATCTCTTTAGAATAACAGCTAACAAACTCAGAGCTTCTGCTATGATTAGTGATGGCTGAACATCAGCCAGGTCCGTTCGCAAACAGGCGGATTGGACTTTTAGAAAAGTCTGACATGTGCCTGCTCGCGGGGAGATTCAAATTCCCTGCCTATTTGCAGGGAATTTGATTTGGAGTGATGTCACTTCCTGCATCTGGAACGCACAGTTCCATATTACGACTACTGGACGCGACATAATTTCCGGATTTAAGTCAACCGGGTAAACATATTCTTCCACTGGCTGGATCTTGCTGCTCCTGATCCGGCTGGTGGAAGAATAATAATCTTCTTCTTACCGGCGAATGTGGCGGGTCGAACACCCATACTGTTTGGCGGGAGAAGAAAAGCAAACATTGCATATTCGTGGCAGAACTGTCCACCTTGCAGACAGTTCAGCCATCACGAACTATGACCAATATTCCTGGCTAACATTGTTTTATAACTAAAAGTCAGGAGAATATCCAGTTCAATATTATTTATACATTTATCTTTCCTTATCTTTTAGAACAACAATATGGAAACATCTTATGAGTATAGACTTTTGCATGTGGGACATGAATGGCAAGATAGGCAAGGAGTATTGATCAAGCACATGATCAATTTGATCAGTTAATGAATTACTTCTGCTGTTTTATCCTGCATAGAAATGAGACATGATCAAATGATCCTTACCAGTGATTCTGGAAGGACCGTGGTGTGGTGAGTGTCTGATTTGCGCGGGTGTCTTGGAGTTTTCTCCAAAATAGGGGGGTGTACTATTTAGTGGGGATGTCTTTTTTTCAACAGTAAGTACTAGCCCTGTAATAATTCCCTAGAAAATACTCATATCCTGCAGCTGTCAATAATTCTTCCCTTTATTGGTTACTTTAATGTTTAATGTCTCTCTAGTACTACTTTTATGAAATATATCTAATACAACCACATAAAGCTAAATCTCAGTATCATTTTGGCAAGTGATAATATTTGATATTGACTGAGTTTAAAGGCACTTAAATGAACACTGCCTTAAAGTATGACTGTTCTTGGAAATAAGTTGCCGATTCTGTTGGTCGTCATCATCATTAGTGTTGAGCACATATATTCGAATTGCAAATTTTTATTGTGAATATTGGCACTTGGAGAATATTTTTCTCAAATATAGTGCTACACCTTCATAATCTCGAATACTCATGTTCATATTAGAGGTTTCTGTATGTTAGATTAACTGTAACCTCTCAGCTCAGTATTTAAAAACAATACATTGTATCTCAAAATATAATTATATTTTTTCCAACATTAATTTTGTTGTTAGACTTTTCATTTCTGGTAATCCAATTCAAAATCAAAGGCTAAAAGTCCTTTCTACTCACTTTGAAAATAATTTTTTGTGCACTCTGAGCTGCCATGGTAAGCCTTTATATTCTTTTCAGCGCAAATGTCTTTAAGTTCTATTATTTTGTACAAACACAATGCTTAATTTAATTATGTCATTTTCTATAATGAGCATCTGGGAACATTATGACTACCAGTAATGTGTTTTTTTCTTGTACAATGATGTATATTAATGCCATGTCACTCTTAGTTCCTCTACTTAAAAATGTTCTATAGAAGTCACAAACTAATTCTGAAATGGCAAATAATGTAAATGGCTAATTTAGAGAGTTGATATGATTTTATTTGAGCTTTATCTACTGCTTGTAAAAACATTACTGTAATTTCAAAAACCTTTTTAATCATGCACTATTCATAGATCTGTATACCATAATTTATCATCCTTACCATTACTTTGAATTTTACAAACCAGCTGAGATTTTTATAATTTTATTTAATAACAACCTACCTGGTTAGAAACATAAACAATGTGCTCTGTCCCATTTGCAATGCTTTTTTTGGCTGAAGGTTGTCAAGAGTACCCTTCAACATAAGCACCAGTTATATATTTTTTTTTCACATTTAGAATTAATTGTAAGGGGAGTAAAAAAAAATGGTGTTTGCAAAATAAAAGATTCATAAAGGGTTACGTTGCTTCTGAGATATTATGATTTCTAGCTCCTACTTTACTGAGGGAAATTTTTGCGAAAACAAGTATTGTTTTTTTTTGTCTTCCCCACCCACTTTTTCTGTATATTTTTTTATATTTGAAAAAAAACCTTATGATAAACGATGGTTATAGTGATAAAATAATGCTTTGTGGGCAAGACTGGGACTTAAATGCAAGCATTAAAGTGAACATTGTGTGTCAGCGTTTGTTAAAAAAAACATTTGATGGCTGAATTCAGTCAAAAATAAAACCTGTTGGGTATGGCTGAGACAGTTATGGGTACCTATGCAAGCTGGCAAAATAAATAAAAAAATATCTAATGTAAAAGATAACGTTTTAATGTAAAATGCAAAAATACAGTGCTGTTCACTTTAACATAATCTAACATCCAAATACAAACTATGACTAAAAGATGGCACCTGTACATGATGTAATCACCAACATTTCTGAAACGAAGAGAAGGGTCATGGGAACATTACAAAATAATTAAGTTCAAAATCAAGCTTATTACGGAAAATTGTTACTTACCTTCTATAATTTACTTTTCCTGGCACTTCGACATGGCAAACAAATACTGTAACATTAGTTTGTAGCCATGCCAGTGTCAGGGAAAATAACTTTATTTATGCAAAAAAATTGATGTGATGAGAAATATGTTATGTTCCCACAACCCTTCTCTACATCCCCAGCATTTTTTTATACCTTTTTTTAGGTCTTGTTTTAGTCTTTCCAATAAATAAGTCCAAAGTCTAAAATCATCTACTCAGAAGAGGAAGAGGACCCTGCCCAATCGCACTTGCAGTCTAAGTGTAAGATACATTTGGCAGAAAGATATGTAAAAACTTACAGTACTAAAAATAACATTTATAAAAAGCATGTTCATAAGAAGTAAATTAATTTTCATTTTTGTGGTCAATAGATGCTGTTTCAACCCCTACAGAATTGTCAATCCAGTATTATGGGATATCTTAAGTCTCTCAGGTTATTAAACGATGATGGACGACATGATCCGTGAGTGTAGGGCAAGTTTTTTTCTGCCAAATTGGGAAGTTTTTATGTATCATAAAATATATATATATATAATGTGAAATTGAGGGTTAAAAAGTGAGGGTTAAAATTTGTAGTAGCAGCTCCAGAATGGTCCTGCAGACTGGTTTGTTGAAAAAAACTGTACTATTTGTGGTTTGGGGTCTGAGCTGACCAGGAGCAGAGCAGAGAAGGTGCCTTCGGTTTTCAAATACGGGTGTTGGGTCTACCCATAAGCTAAAGAGAAGATGAACAGAACCTATGAGAGGGGAAGAGAGAGGGTCAAGGGGGAAAACTGATCCCTTTCTGAATATCTGGACTAAATTAACTATCGTTAAAGGGTTGGTTGACACAGAGCCCATTTGTAAGTTTTTGTTTTGTTTGTTTGTGCCAGCTGCACCATGTGATATCACCTTGCCACATTAATCTCCTGGGCGCTATGCCCGAACTCAGTTCGGGCGCAGTTTGATTGTGAATCAAACTGCGCCCGTGCCAGTATCGGGCACAAACGGCGCCTCTCTGTGTGCCTGCGGCACCTAGCAACCCCCGATATTCTTTCTATGAAAGTAAGTAGATGAGGAAAAAGGCTTGTTCATAAACACTGCCGATCCCACCCCTCCCAATACCTGGAGAAGCCTGAAGAAAGGTCCTTATATAGACCAAAAAGGGGCAGGACACCTATATGTGTATGTGTGTGTGTGTCTGTGTTACACCATGATAATGTACCTATACAGACAAACCTTGTGGGAACTGCTCTCCACCAGAGACAAAGAGTGGACATATAACTAACCGCTCATGGTGGTTGGTCAGCAGCCCAATCAATCCAAGTCTGTAATTCTAAGATCGGTCTAATACTCTAGACTGGAACACAGTGTCCCCGTCTAAAGTATGGGTATGTATCCTCAGCTTCAAAGGATCTGAGATCCATCGGGGCTTAGGAATCAGCCTGTCGGCAGCTGCCTTGTGCTTCTCTCCCTGGGAGGGGGAAGGGGGGGGGGGTGCTAGCAGCTCCCTTCTTCCTTCATGCTAGGCTGACTGTTCTCACAGCCGACATGCTGTCTGCCGGGTCTTCCTAGCCGACGGCACGAGATGCTAGAGGGACCTGCTGGACAGTGCTGGCACACAAAGGGTGTCCGGGCCGATTGTGACCCGATGATGACATCATCACGCACAGTCGATCACAGCCTGTCAAAACATCGGGTCACAATCTAAACGTGTATGGGGGGCTTAAGATATTGTTTAAGTTCAAATTTCAAAGGCTAGAGAATGCTTATTATAAAAATAATATTTTGACTTTAGTAGCTTGTTTCGCATTTACACAGCTAACTGTGTCCTTAACCATGTCGCAATAAACTCGACATTAATTAAAGTAAAAGTATTAAAGGCAATTCAGTACAGCAATTAGGCAAAATATATTTTAAGAAACCGTTAATGAATGGCATCTTATATCATTTCTTATTGGTAGGTTTGCTTTAAGAGACTCCTTTGAATAAAAGGTGGAATGCATCAACCAGAGTTCAGTTACTTTATTACTATTAAAGTTTGTAATGTAGTCATTTTCAGGAATGCCTTTATATTTACAGACCCATAAGATGGCAATGTATATGTGGATTTTCCGTTTGTAAACGAAATGCCAGTTTGACCAGAAATACTGCAGAAAACAAGCTATAAATGTATATAAAAAGCATGTGAATTGCCAGAGCAAAGATTAATACTGCTTTTTTCTCTGTACAAGCATAGGCTTGCTGCTTTAGCACAGTGCCTAGCATCGCCAAGGGGGCCTACATTACAGCATGCACACAAATTTTAATGTGCTGTAGAATTATACAGCTTATATCAAGGGTGAATTTGGGACACAATCACAGGTCTTCCTAATGTGTTAAAAATAAAAATATATCTACTAAAAGGTATTTCTACTTTTTGGAAAGACTGGAAAAATGGATTAGAAATCATTACTTAAAATTGACATATGAAAGACACATATTTCATGAATTGCAAAATGGAAAAATTCTAAAGAATAACCAGAGTTTCACATTATAAAATATAAGTTAAAATGCTCAAACCTTCTTTACAAACCTGCTATATAAAAAGCAGACCCCCAAGGGCACTTACTTTATATACCATAGAGGTCCAACACATACACAGAAAGGCAGATTCCTATATTTTACAACCACTCCACAGGAATCCAACCGGGGATACATTTGGTATGCAGTTTTGTGGAGGAGGAAGAGAAAAAAACATATGCTCAAAAAGCACCTTGTTACCAAAATACTTAAAATGCCAACTTTCACATTTAACAGTCTGAACAATAATTTCTCTGAAGACATTATTATTTTAGCTCAGTAGTTGGATCATACATTATTTAGCCATTGCAAGCAGCATGTATGGGCACTTCTACCAGCAGTATAAATTCACTTCTGTTTGTTATACAACCTTTTTAAATTAGTGTTGTGCCCTGTTTGTGAATGTAATAATCAGATATATTCATATCTTAAGTTTAGAGCTAAACTGAAGACAACTGAGCAACCAACTAGGTATAGAAGAAGCCCTTAGACCAGGGGCGTAGCTAGAAATTACCCGGCCCCATAGAAAATTTTTTATGCCCCCCCCCCATCACAACTTGTGACTCCAATCCCTGCCCTTCCAGGAGTAGTGGGCCCCCTTGTGAACATGGGCCCCATAGCACTGCTATGGCTGCTATAGTGGTTCCTCCACCACAGCCTTAGACTACACTCTTGATTTCTCCATAACAATCACGATTCACAACAAGTGTTTTTTATTTTTGAAATGTATTTTGGAGTTTAATTAGGATATTAGATATTAGAAACTGAGTTAAAATTAAAAATTAAAAGAGAGACATCCAAATTTATCAAACATTTTAGCTTTTCTGAGCCACAACTGACAACAATTTCTTAGTCGTTCTTTACTAGGTAGGCACAGGTCTCCTGAGGACATTGACTTTGAGCACCCGCCACTGATTCTCAATAAGATTGAGGTCTGGGCTCTGGGCAGGCCATTCCAGGAGCCTGGTTCTTTGTAGAAGTACTCAGAAAAAGTACTTATACAATACAATATTAGTTCAGATTATTATTTTTTTTTATTATAGAACAATATATACAAAGTAAATACCCTCATAAAGAGAATTCTGACACAGCAGAATCATATAATGGCAAAGACACATAGAATGACAGCATCTACATATATAAACAAAAACAGAGTAAATCGAGCCGGGTCCATAAAACAAATGTCAATCCCGTAGCGGCACTTGACAGGCAAGAACAGCCAGTGCATTGTAGAACATCCGAGCTGGTAACATAGCGTTCCGCACATAGAACAATGGAATAATAAAATTCAAACATCAATAAACAACAAATAGCAAACACAAAACAAGAATAAGACAAATCAATTGGTCTAACCATCCATGGTAGGGGGAAAGAAGGGAACTGGGAAAGGCGTAAGGCGTAAAATGCAGCGGCGGGCCACGAGTAGACATAACTGGGCCCAGTGGGACACAGAGGACTGGACATGACATTGTTCAGACGGGTCAGCGGTAGC
>CM070033.1:104714565-104725027 GCA_036250615.1 Ptychadena robeensis | reverse complement strand
GAGGATGATGTGGTCAAAATACTAATTTGCCTAATAATTCTGCACTCCCTGTATATTCAGTATATTTTACATTTCAATAAGCCATAGCAAAATACTCTATAGGCTGTAGGTAAGGCTCCTCTTTTTTAACTTATTTCTGAGTATATGTGTTATTCATTCTCTTTGTATAATAGGATTTGATAAATATACCTCACAAAAAGCATTCAACGTTTTACGAAAAACTGAGCAGTGCAAATTTTATTTAGAAATATTACTTAAATGTAATGTGTAAAGTACATTTTCTCAGTACAGCAAAAACTTTCCTTTAAAGAGATGACATGACCTTCAACTTAAACTGTAAATGTTTTAAAGTCATAAACTCTACTTATTCCACCCTTGATATAATAAAAATTTCAAATATCTATAACCATGAGTTAATAGATACTGCGTAAGTATGGTATGAATAGGATGTTACCATAGAGTTACAAAAAAATCACCTGGATGTTTTACAGCAGAACTGAAACCATTAACTATAGATAAGCTGTTCCTCTTTACAACAAACGTTTATACTGTGAGATTTAGCTGTGATACACCTGTATATTTGGACTAATATGATTTTGGACTGCTCTTTCCATATACTGTTTTAGTCTGCGGCTGTACCTCCAAAATATTGACATGTATTACTGTGTGGGGCCTAGCACAAAAAAGGTAAAGTCAAAATAAAGTCAAAATAACATTAAACAACCAGCATTCCCAGAATTGCAAGAAAGGTTTTAACTCCCCTCTAATTTTATATTTTGTTTTCTGCAAGTAACACATGACTTCCTGTCCCACTTTGGTGGTGATCTGCTGCTCCTCCAGGTCTCACGACAGGAGCTCCAGATGAGCTAAACCACTTTCCTTTTTTCCCTTTTTTTCTCAGTTCCAACTGGGCTGTTAGATAGGTGTAGAGGGGCATGACAGGAGGATCTTTTATTTTTTTAAGACAATGATTAGGTGGGCATGTAGTCCATGGCTGTTGAGGCTTCGGTTTTATATCACCCTGGCTAGGCTCTTCAGACTTTACTCCTCGGGTTGTTGGTGTTGTACCCAGGATCAAACAGATTGTGTGCAAAAGTTATGCAAAAGTTAACCTAATGCTTACACACCATTCTGCTTGTCCCCCCCCCCCCCCCCCCCCCCCCCCACTCTTCTACAGATCCTAGTAGGCATTAGGCTTGGCAGTGCTGGATAAAGGGGGTATCAAGCAATTATGCTCCAGCCCATACTAGTCTACCTTTGGAAAATCTGGCTTGCCAGTTAAGGTATTGTGGCAAGAGTGAACTCAATTTCTCTGCCATATTAGACCTTTTGTCATGCTTTAACATTTTGAAAGACCATATACATAAGGTAGAGGGCCTTTTTTCCCACAAACTTTGCCCTTTGGGTCTGTGGTTGTCTACAGGTGGAGGACTTGATTCATAATTACCATATTGCATCACTTGACAAGGCACAATGTGTTGTATGGATTTATTACTCATTCTTCTGTAAAGGCCCTAATTAAAGGGGGCTTCCACATTCAAAACAAGCATCCCACGCAGGCCCCCACAACTCTGCCAAGCTCAATGCAAAATAATAATTTTTTTGTGGTGTTTAAACACCACACCATAGAAAATCCTTTTGTGTCATTAATTTAATTATTTAATTAATTTAATTTTATATGCAGAACACGTCTACTTCCATCTGTATAAGCAAGTTCACAAAATATTATTCAGGAAGATATTTCCTGAAATTTAGACAATAGGTTGCTGAAGTTAGCTACTGACTAGTGATAAGCAGCATAGGCAATATTCGTATTTGCAAATTTTTCACCTAATATTCGCAAACAATTTGTAAATTCGAGAATTCTAGATTTCTAGGTATTATTACCTTCATTGCGAAAAAAGATTTTCACAATAAAAAGTGCTGATATTTGCTTATTTTCGTGATCAACACTACTGATTAGTGATGGCCAAACTGTCCAGCGAACAGTACGGGTGTTCGACCCACCCTGTTCACCGGCAGGAAAAAGGTGACTATTCTTCAGCTGGCCGGATCAGGAGCAGAAAGATCCGGCCAGTGAAAGAATTCTTTCACGAGAGACTGCAGAATAGTGATGGCCAAATTGTCTGCAAGGCGGACAGTTCAGCAGCGAACATTGATGTTCGCATCCTTCTGCCGACGAGCAGTACGGGTGTTCAACCCACCCGTTTGCCGGCGAGAAGAAGATCTCTATTCTTCCTCCGGCAGGATCAGAACCTGCGAGATCGTGATGTCACATCAGGCTCCCTTAAACTATGCGTTCCAGGTACCGGATGTGACGTCACTGATGTCACATCCGGTTTTTCCGCAAACAGGCTGTTCGGGCATCACTACTGCAGAGAGAAGCCGGTCTCTCGTCAAAGAAAACCGGCTTAAACCGAAAGTGACATCAGTGACGTCACGTCCGGATATAGAAACCGGGAACTGTGCATTCCAGGTACCGGAAGTGACGTCAGTGACTGTTTTTTCAGATTCAAATTCCCTGCAAACAGGCTTTTTCAAAAGTCCAATCTGCCTGTTCAGGGATGGACCTGGCTGAAGTTCGGCCATCACTACTACTGTCTCGAATATTCATTACGAAGATATTGCACTAGATTCGAGTTATTAGAGAAGTGCCGACATTCTCAATAAAAATTTGCAATTTGAATATTCATGATCAATACTACTACTGACTACTAATTATTTTAGGCATTGTCTGCTGGATTTTTCATCTTCCATCAGTCCATCATAAATATATTTACTGTGTCATGATACTTCAAGCATTGGGTAACACTGTAGTATGGTGACGTACATTTTGATTCAGAGGTCATGTGATGCAATATGAGTTCCTATGCTTGAACAGTAAGGTTTCGGGAGTTGCAAGTGGAGGCCCCCGGGCCGCAGGTTGGACACCTAGGATATATAGGAAGATAAGACATAGAATAGTCTTCTGCAGCTCCTTCGTTGTGCTTTCAGCTGACTGGAGCAGTAAGGGCTTGTTTGCAGATGGACGCATTTTTGCTCTATTGCTCTATCACATGTAGTTTTTGCATAAATTAAGTTAAAAAATAAAGTCGAAATTACGATTTTCGAAATTTTTACTTGACTTTGAACCTCATTTGTGCAAACACCGTTTGTGTTAGAGACATACTTTCTTTTTTGGAGTATACCCCCAACCCTTCTCTACATCTCCAGAAAGTTTGGTGTTGATACCATGTTCAGGGGCTTTGCAATTAACTCGAAATCGGCGAAATGGTCGAATTTTTGAAAAAAAATTCGACCATCTCTACCCCACATATGAACGCGATTGTCCACACGATCGGACACAATTTTGCATGCGTTCCAACCTTTTTTTCTGATCGCGTCTAAACACACCCATAGGAAATCCTATCTCTCTGGGGACACGATTTTTGACATAAATGGATGCGATCGGGTGCGATTTTCCACCAGGAGATGCGATCAGGCGTGGCGTGGTAGGGAAGCGTTCAAAATTGTGCCCTAAATCACTTCCGCAGACAGTTGAGCCCATCCGCACGCGATCTCTTAAATGGAAACTCAGCAATTATACTTAATGGGAGTGATTGGTCACAGATGTGGTGGCGTGATTAAAAATGTGTACATCCGCTGCCGATCGCTCTAGTGGAAACAAGCCCTAAGATAAGAGAAGTCAAGTTGTTAAAAATAACTGTAATCTTATTCTTCATAAAGACTGCAGACAATAATTTTATTGGTTATCTATTCATTTTTGTTCAGTTTTAGGCTATTCATTGTATATGTGACCTTTGAGTTATCAGTATAGCCTGTCAAAACCTTCATAACTGCTAGTTTAAAAACACTTTATTTAGAGTATTGTCATATTCATTACAATACGTCTTTCTTGTAAACAGAAGATATGAGCAGTGAATATAAATTCATATAATTTTGTCTGCTCATAGTGTTGTTGAAAACATTGAATTATGTACTTGTGTTTAATCTTTTATGCATTTGTTGAAATGATTAAGAAAAAGCAAGCTTTTCACAAAAAATGACAACAATAAACATTAGCAAAAAAACTAAGTGAGGTTTTATTATTACTGCACAGTTTTTCTTTTAATGTATTTGTCTGATTTGAATATAAATACAGGTCTATCCTGAGAGCTGTGTTGGGAATTAAATGTTTAAAGGGGTAAGCATGGTTAGCAAGCTTTTAGGACCATGCTACTCTTTATTAGAGCTGATTTTGTGAGCTGATTGCAAGGCCTCTGAAAATGATATCATCACCAAAATTTCTGGAGATGTAGAGAATTGGTTGTGGGTTTTGCTTTAGCACATGTACTTTTTGCATAAATTAAGTTCAAAATCAAAGTCAAAATTTCTATTTTCGAAAATTTGACTTGAATTTGAACTTAATTTATGCAAAAACTATTTGTGTTAGAGCAATACTTTTTGTAGTATACCCCCAACACTTCTCTACATCTCCAGCAAGTTTGGTGATCATACCATGTTCAGGGGCTAACTAAAAATCGTCGAAATGGTCTCTTTATTAAATTTTATTTTCACCAAAGCAAGACTCTGTATAGTAAGCCTAATGTTCATTGCTTTATGCTAATAAGTAGTGTATGCTATGCTTTGCCACTAGGGGTACTGTTTTCTGCAAAGGCAGCTAAAGGGTTCTTTAAGCAGACAACAATGGTAATGCTCTTCCAACAAAACATTGTCTCCATATTCCAGCACTGACATTAATCAGTAGATCATGCAATATAACCTATGTAGCCTTTTTTCTTTTCTTTTAACAAAAAATATATTTTGGGCTGTATCCATTTTACTGTTGCATGTTATGCACATGATAGTAACTGTACACTGTAGAGGCAGCCAACGTTTCTTTCTTTGTATAACACTATTGCATCAATTATGTTTGTAGTGCAATGGAAATTCATGTGGATTTATTTTAGCTTGGCAATGGAATAGTTTTTTTTCCATGCAAATCAGCCCAGTACAGGGGAGGTTCTGAGTTTCTATATTAATATAAATATGATTGATAGGAGGGGCAAAAGGTCTTTGCTCGCTGAAAGGAGTTGGAGTAATCTCCTGTGTGTCTGCCAGGAAGTTCATGTGGGAAGTAGGCATAGGAACAAGGCCTGAGGGCCCGCAGGGTTCACTTCCAATATGCAAGTGACATACTCTTTTTTCCATCATGCTAGGGGTAATGTGAGGCGGACGCCTCCATTATACAATGCCTTGGAATGAGAAAACTATTCCTGAGCACCTCTACCCCTGTGCTGTACCCTATAGACTGTGCCCTGTCTCTGAGACCAGAGACAGTGAGAGACTGTATATATACTTATGGTTACTATTTAAGAGATTCCACTGTAAACTGACCAGCAATTCTGTAGATTCCCTATTTTTTCAACAGAGGCTTGTATTGAAGCAATACTGCTGAAAGAATCGTGGTGATTGAGGGTTGTTACAAGCCTGGGAAAGATATTGGGTGAAAAGGTCATCAGTCTTGTAATCAAGTCTGGGAGTATCACCTGCTCCCTGTGTCACGCTACATGTCAACTTATGGATCATTGTACAATGAGATACATTTATCAGAGAGGGAGGGGGACCTGAAAATGATTTCAAAGGTTCATCAGTGGTAATAAGTTGAAAAACAATAGTATACTACAATGTTGTTTATTAAACTGAACTACTACAACTATTTATATGATATACCCACGAGCACTTCCCTAAATATGATCTGCTGTATTTTATTTATTAAAATCCCTTGGTGCAATGATTACTCCACAGTCATGTACACAACACACTCCATCTGCAGTACAGATAGATATGTGCAGATAGACCTTCTAGATCCCAGGTGCCCAACCTGAGGCCCGGGGGCCGCATGCGGCCCTTTGGGCATTCTCTGGCGGCCCCCCTTGGTCCTCCACCGAAAACCTTACATAGGCCATAGGAACTCACCTGTCCGCCGATCCCCCGCTGACAGGTCCTTGCCCGGGAACTTCTTAGAGTGGGAAGAGGAGGAGAGGCCATAAACTTATGTGATAGGTGTACATAAAGCCAATCAGCGACCCAGATGGTGCCTGAGCAAGTCCCTTGCCTCTTCTCTAGTGTTAATGGGGCATTAGCAGACAGATGAGGGCATATGCTCCCAATATATCACCAATAAACGGGGGTGATTGTATAATATATATTGCGGCACATAACCTGAGAATAGGAGCATATAACCTTTAGAAGCAGTGTAGATTGAAAATGTTATGCGGCCCTTTAGGGATGCCAAGGGCCGCACTTGTGGCCTTCCATATCAACTCAGTTGCCCACCACTGTTCTAGATACTTTTCCTCCCTGTTTACAAAAATCTACCTATGTGATCATCATACGCAAATCAGTTATTTCTTAAACATATTTATATTAGCGATATGCAGGCAGAAAAAGTAAACGTTGGCCTTATTTTAATTTTCTATTTAGTGTTTAACTTTTTTTTTTTGTTCATTTAAGCTTTATCTATCCTAAACAATTTTACATTCACTCTCTCTTTTCTCCAGTCTAGCTCTGGTTACAAGACGAGACTTTATTTTGTGATCGACTCCTTATAGCAGGGTGTGGTAAAAACACTTGCACTTAATTTTATTGGGTCATCTTAATAGTTTATATCATTGACAAAATCATCATGTAATAGCAAAATGTACAATATTCAGCACTAGCTACTTGAAATCAATATACAGCATTCAAGGAATGTTCTTAAATGTATCCATTTTAAATTGGATCTGTTATCTTATCCAGTCTGAGAGCCAGGGCAATCTAATGATGACTGTATTCAGTGAGATGTTGTTAGGGTAATGAAAATGTCATGTAAGTGGATGGGAAACGAAGTCCTTGCCTTGTATTAGCAAGAACGATATCATTTCCATTTAATTTCCGTGTCTGTGAGAGACAATCAGAGCAATTTAGCTATCCTGCTGAGAAATAAAAGGCAACATATTCAGATTAAACTTGCTTTGATTTTTTTTTCCCATCTCCCTCCCTCTCTTCCAGGCCAGTCATTAAAATACTGGATGCTTTTAATACTAGGACTTTAAATTAACATGTTTTGTTTTTCGGAAAAGGGCAAATCACTACACTAATACAGTTGTAAGCTATTTATATGAAGTTAGTGATAAAATTGACTATTACTCCAATTGATAACGTATTAATCCACCCGGGATTTAATTAGATTCTTTTTAAATCTAGTTGTAAGTGAAGAATGCATGCAAGGTGCTTTAGAACCCACAGTTTTATTATAGACCTTGATAAATATTACATAGGAAGCCATTTATTTAAACTAGAACTAAGAGGATAAACCTACTGTGTAAAAAGAGCATAAAACATTTAGGAAATGAATAAGATTGCTGTGATTATTAGGGATGCCTACCTGGGGACAAGCTGTTACTTTTGTGCATCATTTTTTGCAGTCATACCATTAAATACATAAGTGATTTAACACTTGTCCATTATGTTGCATTAGAGATTTGTATTTAACTGTGAGCATGTTAATGACTCTGGACACGGTTGAGTGAATCTATTATGATGTGCTTCATTACTGAATGTCACCTACTGAAACACAAAAAAACTTAAACTTTTTAAATAATGCCAAAATCTCAAGTGTATGTACATCTTCGATCTAGGCATCTAGGCATATAGCTCTGACCCATTAGAATTGCAGTGGATGAGCTGGGTTCATCCGGTGGAGATCAGAGCCACAGGAACTCAAACTCACTTATCTGTGTGGCTTCGATCTAATGAAGAGGCAGCTGCAGGAGAATGGATCACCCCCCCCCCCCATGTGATGATGTCACACTGGGGCATGGGCGGGAGTTTTAAATAAAAATCATATTGAATAGTGTTTTATGCATTGTTTTCAATATGATTCCCTATGTAAAATACTCACCTGAATAAATGATCCGGTGTCCCCATGTCCTCCTACAGCTTTCTTCATTTTGCTTCTCTCCCGATGTGACAGACTGGGGGCGGGAACACCAAGTGTACAGAACTGTATGTAATACATTGGCTTCAATTAATTACATGCTGTCCTATGTAACCTGGCACATATACACTGCAATCTAGTGGTTGCAGTGCTAATTTACCTGATACAGTTTTTTTTAAAAAAAAATATTCATTAACTGATTTTATGAGTTATTCACAAAGCATCTGAACATGTTATCATATTCAGGATGTCTACAAGACTGCTGTATGGATATACTTTGGGAAGTTACAGGCCTACAATGTAAAAAAAACTTTTTTCAATTAAAGTCTAAAGTGCCCTTTTGGTACAGAAATGTGTACCTCAGCAGTGTGCTAGGTAGGTTAAAATATGTTATTGAAAAATGTTCACATTATCAATGCACATTACAGTTCTCTTTCAAAATAAAAAACACATTTCTATAATTTTTTCCTAACAAAGAGAACAATCACAAACACCTCAAGAAAAAAACAAAAAACATAGGCATTAAGTTAAAATAGACTTCATATTCTAGTCATTAAACTCTTCTTTATTCCCCTGAACATGAAGCATCTAAACCGTGGCACCCATATCTTCTCAAAATTCTCGAAGCAATACATTATTATGGATTCTGTATTTGTGTAAGCCATTGCCCAGGATACTCTCTACGCCACCCTAAGTAATGATGTTTTCCATCCTTTGGCTATATCCTATTTAGCCACTGTAAAAATATGTACCGTATTTTCCGGCGTATAAGACGACTTTTGAACACAGGAAAATGTGTTCAAAAGTCAGGGATCGTCTTATACGCCAGGTACAGTGTGCTAGGGTGCTCTCCTGTTCTGTTCCGATCATCTAGGGGAGCTCTGAGGTCTGCTCGCCCGAGCCATGCTCCCCGCGCTGAGAGGAGAGAGAAATCTTCAAAATCCCCCTCACCCCCTCCTTCTCTTTGCCGATGTCTGCAAAGTGAAACAAGTGACAAGTGTGCCCACTAGCAACATTGTGCATTGTGGCTGAATTTGGTATTGCAGAGATATTGAATTAAAGCTAGAACACATTAAAAAGCTGTACAAAAACTTCACTTCATATACAACACTATTACACTATATTAAATTTTTAGATTTTTGGGGGTTGAAAGTCAGAGTAGTCATAAAAATTTTTATTTGGTGTGCGTTTGAAGAGAGGTAGTCTTATCCGACAAGAATATCCCAAACTCTATATTTTAACTGGAAAAGTTGGGGGTCGTCTTATACGCCGGAAAATACGGTACATAATCTAAAATTACTATTGGTAATCCCCTGGGGTGTAGATGTAATAAGCCTACCCAGGGGTCAGGTGTAATGTTCTTCTCCATAAATCTTGATATCATCCAAAATATTGTAGCCCAGTATTCCGATTTCTGTGCTGCTATCCCAGACAGCATTGCATACTACATTAACATAACTTTGTAGGTCATTTCTACAGCAGGTACTATTGGAGACAAAGACCTCATAGTATACCACATTTGCTCCCAATCCTCCTCCCAGGCTTCCTAACCAATTTCTTTTATCCATTTCTGCACATATAGAGGCAGCAAGCTACTATGATTGAGTTCCAGCTGTATGTCATGGATACTCTACCTGAAGACAACAGGTCTTTTATACACTTTTGCATGAACCTCGTAAGCTGGTTTCTATATTTTCTACCTTTCCCTGTTGTAGATGATGTTTAACCTGTAGATATCTAACAATACCTATCTGTTATCTACTGTTGCTCTTGTAATTTTTTACAAGATTTAATTTTCCCATCTTCCAAGAGGTTAAACCTGCTTGTTAGATTTGCTCTCTCCCAGACGTAGAAAGACGTTCCTGTCCCAAATGCCAGGGGGAAGGCAGGGTTTGTACATAAATAACTGTAGAGGGAGACAGCTGGATGCTAATCCCTTTTTAAGAACCTACCCTATCCCAAAGACGTATTCTCTTAGTTGGAAACCACAACATGTTATCTATCCTTAAAGGGCTTATCCCCTCTCCATTCTTTTACATTTTGGGGGCCCTATGCACGTTTCTTGTATGGGGCCCCCTGCCGACCGGGGGTGTGTGATATTGGCTACCCCCTCCTGTCCGAAGTCACAAGGGGCATGCCCGCACAGTTCTGTACTGTAAAGGCACGCTGCTCCTCCTTTCTCCTCCTCACTGATAACATACACCCCTCCTCTTCCTACATATCTTCTCATTCTTAACACCAACAGCTAGCCAGATCTATTACCTCTACCTTTTTCATATTCTGCTATCCAACCTCTTAGATTGTAAACTTGATTGGACAGGGTCCTCATCTCCTCCTGTTCTTTATCTAAGCTTCTGTTATTATTATTAACTTTTATTTATATAACGCCAACATATTACACATATGCGTTATATGTTGGCTTTTAAAACATTGCAGCTTACTGCATTAAAGCGGACCTACCATGTTGTAGGTCACTTTGCACTATCGGCATCAGGCTGCCAA
>CM070033.1:104677904-104697357 GCA_036250615.1 Ptychadena robeensis | reverse complement strand
GGGGGGGGGGGGGGGGGGGGAATTGCAGGCAGTGTAAAAACAGCACGGTATGGGTAGTGCGCTAGGGAGGTTATTATTATTATTATTTACAATCTTTACAAATTTTCTATATCACTGTTGTTACTATTACAGTAGTAAGTATTATTTCTTGAAAGCACAAAAAACATACTGTTGACTATGGAGAATCCTATATTGTAAGAGATTAATTTTGACTTTGCACAAATAACTCATATCTGTATTTAATCAGAGAAACCATTTCCAACCACTGTGGCCTTTTTTCTGATTTAACAAAACCTTTTGTGTCACATTATGCTAAACACTGACGTCTAAACATTAAACTAGTAAATATTAGCAGTTTAGTGTCCTTAGGTGTCATTTGTCATTTACATAATTTACCCAGAGCTCTCAAAAGAAGTTATTTTATCGCAAGTTTTCTCTCCCTTGAATTCTTAAATGTTGGACCTTTGCAAGAGCCCTGATAATTTCCCTTGTGGCTATGTGTACAGTAGTCATTAGCCTAATCTATTTATGTAGGAAATGTGATCAGGTTGACATTTTTTTTCATATAGCCTCATAAATATGCAAATGATGGCACTATAAGTGGTCTCCTAATTGATTTGCATATCTCTAGCTAGTGTCTGCTGCAATGAAAAGCAGAATCCAAAAAATATGATGGAATGCTGTAGACTAGTTTCTGCACTGTAATGTTCGGATATCCATGAAAACTTTTATAGTCCTAAAATTCACTGCTTTCTTTTAGCTGTATAATTTCTCCACTTGTAAAAAAAACATTTACGTAACAAAATAATACAAATGAGAGAAATTACTAAAAGTACCTTTGCATGCAAAATAAGGTAATTTATCTTAAAGCACCAGAGCATATATTGGCCAACCAAGAGGAAACTTAAAGCAGATTTACACTGAACTACAAAACAAAAGTCATCATTGTACTGACCCACCATTGCACCCTTCATCTTTTGGAGGTGTCTTCCTTTCTCCATTATTCCTGCTTTATGCTTAAAATCCCACACATTTATCAGATCAGTATTTTAGCCATTAATCATATACAAATGATGTCTAGACTTAAAAAAAACTAAAATAAATTGATTGAATAATTTTAGTGCCACCACAAAACATTAGACATGTATGAACTTTAAAAATCTATTTTTTTACATGGTATCCTTGGTCTTTTGGCATACCAACTTGTATTCAGTACTAGTGCTTGAACTATGGTAGATGAATTCATTTGATTAAAGGGGTATGTATATATTTATATATAATAAAAGCTTAAAAGCAATGTGTTTATCTACTCTATACAGAATACATATATAACATGTCTCACAACATCCAAGGTTGGTAACCACCAGGTGACCATGGTGATTAGCGGGTGTTCCTAAAGGACATGGTTTACAATGAAACACCAGATTCATTCGTTTTCTTTTGGGCCAATGGCTACATTACAAGACCAAAAAACAGTTGGTGATTTTCACTGTTTTCATGTCCTACTCGAAATAATTCTCAAGTGAAGTGGTGAAAAACCTTCCTTTAGAGCCACTGGCCCAGTAAAAATTACTAGCATTGATAGGGGAAGCCACTTCTCCATCATAGTCCTCCATACACAATGAAAAAAATCATCTAATTATTTCAATATTAATCACTTAAGTTTCACTCAGAATGTACATAAACTGCTTGATGAACATGCGGTAATTACCTCTGTGCACAATATGAATATACAGGGAGTTGAAAAGGAAATAGTTAAATATGAATTAAATGTTTTTTTATATGATTTCTTCACAAGACCCAATAGACAGGAGAAGCAGGTGTTAGTCTGCACTGACTAATACTAAGAAACAGATGACAGGCATCACGCTACATTACTGGATTTGCATTTCATAGCTGTTAATTACAAAAAGTATTTTAAATGAGTAAATTAGTAGATCTTGCTTATAAGAACTTCTGTCTATAAGCAGCATGAAAAAAAAACTTTATATGAGGAAAAGTAAAACTCACTAAATAGAACTGAACATTTTACCTCTGTCCCTTGTAAAGGGAGGATTCTGGAATAATCCTGAAATATATATACCTTTCCCATTGATGTAATAACAATAACCTGCTAAGCATGGTGTCAGTACTGCCCATGTCATTTTAAATTCAAAGAGCACAGAAATTATCTTCATGTTCATAACCTATCATTAGGGCACACCAGAGGATGTCACTAGCTCACATGATTTTATAAAAAATTATATTTTTCTTCACTTATTTGCACTTTATTTAATGCTATGTTTAGCAGACCAAAAGGGTCATGTTCACTTTAATAATGATTAGCTTGACGCAGAACCTTCCCTTCTTTTTCAAGAAGTATGCTATTCACCCCTTTATAATTCACTGTATGAATTAAAATTTAAAGTATGAAGTGGATATAATTATACATGCAGACCTCCATGATCTAAATCGGTCGTTCTTTTTGTAACACCTCTACTAGGGGACTAAAGAGTTAAGGTTTTGGAGGGAAAATAGCAGGCTTGTGACCAGCAGATGTTGTTTTAACTAAAGAATCTGCCTGGTAACATGTCTGGTTCCTGTTGATGTAGCAATCCTGCCCAGATACAGAGAGTACAGGTACAAGTCTGGAGCTTTCTGCAATCTTGGAGGGCTTGGGTTTAAGAGAATGTAATATAAGCTCTGTGACACAGAGTGTGGGTGTCTTCTCCAGGAGCCGTCCTTCTGGGGCTCTGGGGGTGAGCTCTGTTCCAGACTTTGTGGTGCCTGTCAGTGTGAGGAAGGTGCTGAGCTGCTGTTGAAGGAGAGAATACTGTGATCAACAAGATCAAGGGGGTGAACTCCTGCTACAAGTCCTTCATTGCCTAGGAGAGAAATTTAGGGGATCCTGCTTGGATACTTTTAGAAGAGGCTGCCACTCCTGTAGGAGCCTGCCCTGCTTCCAGGTCCATCCATTGAAAGAGGCAACTGGATTTATTCTTAAAGAGAAGAGAGAAGTTATCCAGAGAGGGACTGTGACCTGTTGTGTGCAAAACAGCCTTGTACCCTATCCTTCTTTCCAATTCTGCGTGTCAAAATTCATCAAAAGTTATCAGCATAACTAAAGTCTTTGTGGATCATCACTGCAACTATCCAGTCCCACATCATTCAGCAGCCCCTGCAGGGGTCATTGCTATTTTTTTTTCCACCTTGATGGATAATTCTGGCTTTTACATCACCATTTTTCCACCGTCTCTTTGTGATTTGTATTCTTACTGGATTTACTTACAATTTCTCTTTCTCACTCTCTCAATGCATCCCTTAGGCAGAGCCTAGAAATATATTTTCATGGACATGCATGGCTGCCCTGTATAATTGCCATATCAATTTTGATCTATGCATTACATATTTGAAAAAAAAAACACACAAACAGAAACATATAGTGCATGCATTGTAGGCTATGAAAAATCCACAACCTAGGCAACATATGCAAAACTGTAACATAAAACTAATATTCTTGGGCAACAGTTTTCAGGTCCAAAGTACAATGGAAATATTTCACACATGCTAACTTAAGTGACACTATAAGCTGTGGCTGCAGTGAAGCACAGTACCATAGGAAACCTGTTGTAAGGGGTTACCGCAAATACCCTAAAAGTAGTCTGTGACCTAATGATAATTCAAAGTGTGTTTACCATAACCTCTATCCCTTTATGATTAAGAACCACAGCAAATAAACAGAGAGCAATCATTTACTACTACAGACACAAAAGTCATGTAAATTCATTGATAAATATTGATTGGTAAAACAAATCAATTACTGGAATAATCAGCAGCACCTCAGCTCCCGGCAAACTTCCCAAAGTTCTTCTGGTCAATAATACGTTACTGATGGCAAGGGTAAAAACAGGGCTGCCCTTCAGAGGAGCGTGTCATGAGACACTGAATTTCAATGAGTGCTCTTGTTTGACCTCAGGTTATTTATCATGAGTACATTGTAGCTTCACTTCACAAAGGGACATATGTGTTTGTGTGCTTTATGTGCTTTTTGTTAGATGTGTTAAGCTGGCCATAGACACCTCGATCAATGGCCTGCTTGTAGCAGACTCATTAAAGTGCTGTGAGGAGTCAGCTACAGAACTGACTGAAATCCTGTGTGCTCCACTAACAAAGGAGATTCTCATCAGATTGTAGCCAATTAACTTGGAGGTGGAGGAGACTACCCACCCACATTAACTGCCTACAACAGGAACAAAATGAAACAGCAGGACAGATCGCTGTGCGATGCGACCTGCTGCCTTTTAAGGTCGAAACCTCAAAGTGGGCACCCCTGTTGTTGCTGGCGACCGACCATTATGCTTTCGGCGGGAGTGTGCGCACTGGTCGATCGCCCGCAACTATAGCCGGGAATCAGCGCGTCTATGGCCGGCTTTAGTTTTGCTATTGTTGATAATATAGATAAATACAGACCTGAGGTATGCTAATATAAGGTAGGCATACAAATGTCCTGCATATTAATTTCCTACAACAGCCATGTCAAGAATGATAACGAGCACTATAAAACCTGATTTTTTTTACTGAAAGATTTACTATAGACATTGTCTGTTTAAGGAAATTGTACCCTTTGCTTTTATGTGTTTACTTGAACAATGGTTACTTTTAACAAAATCCACTTGACTTTTTTCTTTTAACCTGGACAAAAAACACTCATAGGAAACAATCTACAGCCAAGCTAGGTACTTAGCAAGACTCTATCAATCTTTTTTTTTTCAGCAAATATATAGAAGTTCAAATTAAACAAACACAAGTGCTCCTCTCCCTGTTGTACATGCAGAGTTTTTGCAACTGGTGGGATTTGAAAATAAAAATGAAAGCTTCGCATGGTCTGACCTGGGAAATCGGCCAACAAAATTGAGGTCGCAAATGGATGCTGCAGTGATTTTCCATTTTCGGGTAAAATGGAAGTAAAAGATGACCTTAAAGAAAAAATAATAATGATTCATTGCAGCAAAGTAATCACTGTTCTAGTGTTTGTGTAATTGGACTGTAGTGCCTAGAACAGATTTTCAATGGTCCTACATATGAATAATACATTACAGCCATTGTTGAAGCCATGCAAATAACTACAGAATATTGTTAAGGGTTAACAGACGTGTGATGAATTTCAAACACATGCTCATGTAATGCATTTATTTTTCATTTATTTTTCAGTAAATTGTTAATATACAGTGTCTGAATAAATTTTATTGTATGAAACTTTCAAAGGGCTACCTCAAACTGAATCTAAATTCTTGACAAGCTTTCCAGTTGTTCATCTTGTTTTCATAATCCCTGTAGACTGTGTATTGTATTGTGTTCAGCCAATGAGTGCTACTGCAAAGCTATAATATGAAAATAATAATTAAAAAGATGAGAGAGGCCTGTAATTTTCATCACAGGTACACCTCAACTATGAGAGACAGAATAAGGGGGAAAGAATCCAGGGAATCACATTGTCTGATTTGTAAAGAAATTATTTAATAAACAGAAGACATATAAGACCACTGATAATCTCCCTCCATCTGGGGCTCCACGCAAGATCTCACCCCGTGGGGCCAAAATGATCACAAGAACAGTGAGCAAAAATCCCAGAACCACAAAGGGGGAGCTAGTGAATGACCTGCAGAGAGCTGGGACCACAGTAACAAAGGCTACTGTCAGTAACACACTACACTTCCAGGGACTCAAATCCTGCAGTGCCAGGCCCATCTGAAGTGTGTTAAGGCCCCCTCACACACACCAAGTGGGGGCCGACAGAGCTTCTAAGATCAGCTTGGGAATGCAGCGTGATGATGTCATTCTTTGTGTGCCGGTGGTTAGCTTCAATGAAGATGCCGGTCTTCATTGAAGTTAATGACATTGGCCGGCATTGGCCAGACAACATCAGAAATGTCCGTTCTCTGGCAGGCCGAGCTGTGATCCCTGTCACCCCATGTGGGCACCCCCGATCGGCGGCCGATTTTGCAGCCGGCCGCTGCTCGGAGGGTGTATGGCAGGCTTTAGAGAGCATTTGGATGATCGAGAAGAGGATTGGGAGAATTTCATATGGTCAGATGAAACCAGATGAAAGAATGCTGAGTTGCATTATGGTGAACACCATACTTACTGTTAAGCATAGGGGTCAGAACATCATGCTTTAGGGCTGTTTTTCTGCAAAGGGACCATGACAACTGATCTGTGTGAAGGAAAGAATGAATGGGGCCATGTATTGTGAGATTTTGGGCATGTCTCCATCTGCATTCTCAATCCACCAGTCAGAGGTTGATGTACTGCACTACGGCAACCTCCAGCAGATCGGCAGAAAGCCATGAGGACAGTCAGTCTGGTAGGAAGGTATGTCAGAGGCAAGAATGAACTTGGCTGGGTCGTTCAGCATGACAATGATTCCAAACACACAGCCCGGGCAATGAAGGAGTGGCTTCCTAAGAAGCATTTTAAGGTCCTGGAGTGGCCTAGCCAGTCTCCAGATCTAAACCCCATAGAAAACCATTGGATGGAATTGAAAGTCTGTGTTGCCCAGTGGCAGCCCCAAAACATCACTGCTCTAGTGGAGATCTGCATGGAGGAAATACCAGCAACAGTGTGTGAAAACCTTTTGACTTACAGAAAACATTTGACCTCTGTCTTTGCCAACAAAGAGGATATAACAAAGTATTGAGATTTACATATAACTTTAAGTTTTCATAGTGGCCAAATACTTATTTTCCACCATAATATGCAAATACATTTTTTAATAATCAGACAATTGGATTTCCTGGATTCTTTCCCCCCATTCTGTCTCTCATACAGGGAGTGCAGAATTATTAGGCAAGTGGTATTTTTGAGGAGAAATTTTATTATTGAACAACAACCATGTTCTCAATGAACCCAAAACACTCATTAATATCAAAGCTGAATATTTTTGGAAGTAGTTTTTAGTTTTAGCTATTTTAGGGGGACTATTACTGTGCATAATTATTAGGCAACTTAACAATAAACTAATTTATCCCCATTTCAATAATTTATTTTTACCAGTGAAACCAATGTCGCTGGCGCTTGGAGAACAAGCGGCAGCAACAGGCACAAAGGAGATCACGGGCGGAGCAGGAAAAAATCCAAGAACAAAAAAAAACAGGTACAGGAGCACAAGATAGGACACACTTTGAATTTGCAAAAGGGGACAAGGACACTCAAAAGCTTGCATCAGGAATGATTCTGTCAGCACCGATTTGATCTGTTCACCATCAACATTGCGTGCCGCAGCAACCACACGCCTCCAGACACTGTTCAGAGAGGTGTACTGTTTTCCATCCTTGTAATCCCAGCCTTGATGTGGACCACAGGTTCTCCTGGGGTTCAGATAGGTAAGAAGGAGGGCCATGTCATTAGTTTTTCTATCTTTTATAACCTTTCTTGCCAGCCACGCTGGGAGTACTTGGACCGCGTGTGATGGAGCATTGTCCGCATGAAAATATGTTTTTCTTGAAGGATGCAGACTTCTTCTGGTACCACTGCTTGAAGAAGGTGTCTTCAGAAACTGCGCAGTAGGACTGGGAGTGTAGACTTGACTCCACATCAACCCCAAAGGCCCCAAAGCTCATCTTGATGATACCAGCCACAAACCAGTACTCCACCTGTGCCTTGAGTGGGAACTGGAGTCTCTCTGCCCTTTACCAATCCAGCACGTGCCCATCCATCTGGCCCATCAAGACTCACCTAATATTTCAATCAGTCATAAAACCTTAGGAAAAATCAGTCTGAAATATTTTGGCCCCAGTCTTGACGTTTCGCTGGTGTGTCGTTGTTCAGTGGTGGTCGTCTTTTCAGCTTTCTGTCATCTGAGTATTGCCAACACCTTGTGCTTTGGGCACTCCAGTGAGACGTGGACAACTTATGAATAGGCCAAACTGGTGGCAAGTGGATCGTTGGCAGCTGCAACGCTTGACTTTTCTCAGTTCATGGGCAGTTATTTTGCGCCTTTGTTGTTCCATACGCTTCTTGCGACCCTGTTGACTATTTTGAATGAAACACTTGATGTTCGATGATCACACTTCAGAAGCTTCTGCCATTTTAAGAGTGCTGCTCCATCTGCAAGATATCTCACAATTTTGACTTTTCTAAGCCTGGCAAGTCCTTCTTTTGACCATTTTGACCAAAGGAAAGGAAGTTGCATAAATAGTGAAGGCACACCGAGGAGAGGGTGTTAGGGAATGGAGAAAGAGAAAACGGTCGAATGTAAGAGATGACATCACCGAAGATGCTAATTGGTAGTAGGCTTTCGAGCCTATACCGCTTGGGAGGTGATAAGATGCGAGTACAGAACAATAAAGAGGAGGATGTGGTCAAAATACTCATTTGCCTAATAATTCTGCACTCCCTGTATGTATTAGTGATAAATTTCCAGTCCTTAGGGTCTTCTCAGAATGTTTGATTCATCCAGATTTTTCTTTTTTTTTTGTGTTTTAATGATATTATTGAGAATTTTCAGTATTGCATCAAATAAAATCAATTTACACAAAATTTGTGACAGATGCAACTGCGTTTACATCTGATTTTTTTGTTTTGGAAATTCAAAAAGTTCAACCAATGAATAGGATGAAATTCTACAAAATTAAGTGGTAAGTGGTCAGAGGCTAAAAAAATTATAAGGCTGCCCAATAATGGAAAAAAATGTACACCTCGTTGTTAAAAATAAAGTACAAATATTAGGCTACTTTGTAGCAATGGAGCGTGAGCAAGTGGTTGGTCTCAATTTCTCATGGTGCATTTTCCTTATTACATAAAATACCTCGCACTGTGGTACTGTGCGAAAAATATTAAGACGCCAGTAAGTACAGTTTCCTTTGCCACTCAGAAACTGTATCAAACTGACAGGAATAGGTCTGGCAGACCCAAAGCCACAACATACTCATTTGCCTAATAATTCTGCACTCCCTGTATGTATTAGTGATAAACTTCCAGTCCTTAGGGTCTTCTCAGAATGTTTGATTCATCCAGATTTTTCTTTTTTTTGTGTTTTAATAATATTATTGAGAATTTTCAGTATTGCATCAAATAAAATCAATTTACACAAAATTTGTGACAGATGCAACTGCGTTTACATCTGATTTTTTTGTTTTGGCAATTACAGAAACTGTATCAAACTGACAGGAATGACCAGGGTGACTCACAGGACTACAGCCTTAAGGACAGCTTTATAGAAGTGAAGTAAGCATGATTTCGTTTCAACTGAGAAGAGTAGACCATAAGTTTCAGGCTTGAAAGGTCATGTTGCAGCAAGGAAGTCATTGCTAAGACAACAAACACTGCCAGTGGACCAATAAACCCAAACTGCTTTGTCCAAGCTTCAAAATATGGAGTGGCACCATAACCTCAAGACCTAAGCCTCATGGAGCTGGTTTGGAACATACCAGACCAAAGAGTGAAAGCAAAGCAGATGATTAATTTCATACAATCTAAAAAACTCAGAATTGTGAAGTTTTTGAAGAATATTTTTTTTCTATAGAAGAAATAATGAGTGTGTCCAGCTATTATATGGCTACTTTGTTTTAGTCAAAAGATTTGAATACAGTTTGGTTTATACATGAATTTCATGATTTATTTTATTACCTTCAATTCTTTTGGTTCTATGCCTTCATTTGGACTAGTAGCGTATATATAATAACACAGGATCATTAAGGGGACATTCCCTTGGACATCTGGAAACGCCGCATGAGGATGCTCTCATGTGATTGCAGCCTGAGAGTAAATTTACACTGTTGTTTGCAAGGTTGTTTTCTGGTCTTTTAAGTGTTATTTATCAGGCAGTAGGTTTTCTGTTCATTTTTTGAATGCCTTCTGTAGCATTCAGAGTGTCATTTGGTTGTTAAACGACCCCATTGACCTTAACGGCAAAGCTCTGAAAGCCACTGCAGCACTTTGCAGAGCTTTTTGCACTGGTCTTTAAAAAAACAATCTGGAAGTGGCTATCCCACCTTTCCAGGTGCTCTGCAGGGTCAGGTGACCTTTTTAGCCCCTGGTAGTTTTCTAGGCTTTTTAAACTAGTGTACATTTTGTAAAAACTTCTTTGCTTTAAAATTTCATTAACGTCATCTGCCTCTTGAGGGTGCCTGGGAAGCTTAAACAACACTTTCAACAAGCGCCAGTGTAAATTTAGCCTATCTGACAAATGCCCCTGTGTATTCCTTATGGCCAACCACCTGGAGATCACAATATGCCATGTTCACCTGATGGTTGTAATTTGTCATTCGAGCTTAAATTTCCTAATTTATACATAACTGCAACTTTATAAACACCTATCATGAACTGGGCCACTGGGCGGACAGTTCAGCGCAAACACTGAATGTTCACTCTTCTTCTTGCTGGTGAACAGTACAGGTGTTCGACCTGCCCCCTTCGCCGGCTATAAGAAGTCTATAATTCTTCCTCCGGCTAGACCTTTCCATGCCTGGTCAAGAAGCAACAATTATTTTAACTAGAGATTGGGTAGAGACACCTGATCTCTAGCATTGTACCGGGCATGTCCGATCAACGTCACTTCCGGTTTTGGAACAGGAATTGTGTATTCCTTATATCGGAAATTACATCTGCTGCGTCAGTTCCGGTATAGTTTTCATTCAAATCCCCTGCCAACAGGCGGGGAATTTGAAGTTCTCCATGAACATGAACAATGACGGACTTTTTTAAAAGTCAATCCGTCTGTTCGCGGACGGATATGGCCGATGTTCAGCCATCACTATCAATCAATCATAATTTTGTGACTTTGTCTGAGCCAGCCACTTGCTACAAGTTATTGCATTCCCAAATCAGAGTTTAAATTTTTTTTTACATTTTTTCTTAGAAAAAGAAGAGGTCAAAGGACTGGTTTGTGGTCTCTCAGTAAAAAATTATGTATGGATATATGGCTATATATAAAGTATATATTTTTTTTCTAAAGCAAAGAAAGTTGGATAAAGTGTCTGAGCAATCAGTAATCCTACTACTTTTACAAGATTCATTTATCAAATAAAGTGGCAGTTCAACCAGACAGACTTGTCTCCTGGCTCATTCCAGGTAGGTCTTTAAGTGAAAAGATGCAAATGGATTAAACCAGAAATTGTTCCTGCATCAACTCAATGTAGACAAATGAGTCCCTTTAACAACTTCTCACTTAATTAATTGCAAAACATTAAGATTGCAAGTCTGGCAGTATAACATTATTGATTGGTGTATAAGGAATAGGTGTGATTGAGTTACGTGTGATACTATCAATTAGATCATATGCAATTACTTTCCTTAAAACTCAGGCAGAAATAAACCCCAATATAATTATTCAGTGAGGGAAAAAACAGATTTACTACCTTAGAAAGATCGATAATTTACAGCAGATGAATATTTGTCAGGGCAGCTGAAAGAAAGTGGAGTTAAGCATTGTAGCAATGGAGATCTGTACCATTGAAACATCATTGGGAAATAACATAATGTGAAGAGAAAAATCTGTTCTGGACCTTGCTGCCACTGAAGCCATTAAAATAGATGTGCATTTGAGTCTGCACAGGCCAAGATTGTTGGGCCCCAGAGATACTACACCTGCTGTACTAGTGGCCCCTCTCCCTTGAGAGTTCATATGCAGACAAATAAAAACATTATAGAAGATTGAGTGTTATTATGCTCTCTTCGCTTGACCCTCTTACTGATAATAATAATAATATTGAATAATACTCAATAAATCTGTCAGGACACTGGCAAATCAGAGATGACCACACAAATATATTGAAGAGGATTTTTTATTTTTCACTTAACCTTCTGAGCGTTCTCCCCGAATTAACTCGGGCTGAGTTTCATGCATCATGAAACTCAGCCCGAGTTAGCCGGAGGAACGCCTGAGGTCTCGCCGTCTTCTGACGGCGGTCGGGAGCATCGGCATGTATGCCGTTGCTTCCGGGTCCGCCCCCGATCGCATCACCGGTGACGCGAAGGGGGCGGAGGTAGGCGGCGCCATAGACCTCCGTCAAACTGGAGGGGCGTCGCTTTCTGTCAGCAGAAGTCCGGCGTCTTATAAAAAAAAACGTGCCACGTGGCAAACGCTCAGAGGGTTAAGCTGTTTTGGTGTGTGGAGTTATGTCACTAAAATGACCTCATGAATTAAAGTCTAAGTATTAAGTTATTTCTAAGTTGCCCAACACATAGGGTATTCCTCTATCCAAATGTCACATTTCGATAAATTGACCCAACCCATCTGTGCTTTCCTATTGATCATTGATATAACAGGCTGTGAGAGCGACTGTGACACCGGTGATTCACAGGTGTGGACCCACTAGACAAACTTGCACAGTTGGCAGGGGTGCAATCCAGTTGTCAGGGGTGCAATCCAGGGCGCAGGGTCTAAGGGACCGTCTGGCATTCACTAGCTACAGCAGACACAGATTTTCTCAGTCAGTAAAAATTATTATTTATTAAATTATAAATAATTGTTGCACATTTTTTTTTTACAGAGGAGTAGCTCAAATTAAAGTGTTCACTAACAAGTGCATTTTTAAAACAACTTTAGACAATGTTTTAAGCAGAAAGTGTACAAATGTGTAGGAAGTTACAAGTTGCTTTCTACCTCGAGGTTCCTTCAATCTAGTAAATTGCTTTGACAGCCTTATACACTGCTTAGAGAAATAAATGGAACACAAAATAAGACATTTTAGATCTGAATGAAATATTGTTATTAAATACTTTGTTCTTTACAAAGTTGAATGTGCTGCCAACAAAATAGCACAAAAATTATAAATAGAAATTGATAATAGAAAACCCATGGAGGTCTGGATTTGGAGTTTTAACCCTCCTGCCGTTCCTGACGGCTCCATCTAGTCCAGCAATGACTTGTCAGTCGTGCAATGAACGAGATGGAGCCGTCAGGTGAGAAGATCAGACCCCCGGCAGCACAGATTTACTATTTTGTGCTGCTACGGGGCTCCGATCTGAAGGAGAAGCTGGAGGAGGAGAACAGACCCCCTTCCCGTGATTTCCAGATGTGCCATTTGCAATTAACCCTCTCTCCCCTGTGTGTTCATTACACCAAGGGGAGAGAGGGTGCCAAAAGGCATTGTATTGGATATAGTGGTACAGTGATAAGTCTATGGTCCGCTTTTGGTACAGAAATCTGGAACTCAGCAGTGCGCTAGGGAGGTTAATGTGGCTCTGTAGTGTGTGTGGCCTCCTCATGCCTGTATGACCTCCCTACAAAGCCTGGGAATGCTCCTGATGAGATGGTGGATGGTCTCCGGAGGGATCTTCACCTACACCTGGACTAAAGCATGGAGCCACAACTCCTGGACAGTCTGTGGTGCAACCTGGTGTTGGCTGATGGAGCGGGACGTGATGTCCCAGATGTGCTCAATTGGATTCAGGTCTGGGGAAAGAGTGGGCCAGTATATAGCAGCAATTAGGTTTGCAGTATCTGCTGAAAAATTTCAGCCACATAAAGTTTAGCATTGCATAAGGAGGAACCCAGAGCCAACCGCACCAGCACATGGTCTCACAAGGGGTCTACGGGTCTCATCTCGGTACCTAATGGCAGTCAGGCTACCTCTGGCAAGCACAATCTTGCAGCCCCCCAAAGAATTGCCACCCCATCCCATTACTGACCCACTGCCAAAACAATCATGCTGGATGATTTTGCAGGCAGCAGAACATTCCCGCAGTGTCTCCAGACTCTTCCATGTGCTCAGTGTGAACCTGCTTTCATTGTGAAGAGCACCGCCAGTGGCGGCAGTGGCAAATTTGCCAATCTTGGTGTTCTCTGGCAAATGCCAAACGTCCTGTACGGTGTTGGGCTATAAGCACAACCCCCACCTGTTTACGTTGGGCCCTCACGCCACCCACTTTGAGTCTGTTTCTGACCATTTGAGCAGACACATTTGCACATTTGTGGCCTGCTGAAGGTAATTTTCTAGGGCTCTGGCAGTGCTCCTCCTGTTCCTCCTTGTACAAAGGTGGGGGTAGTGGTCCTGGTGCTGAGTTGTAGCCCTCCTATGGCCTCCTCTATGTCCTGATGTACTGGCCTGTCTCCTGGTAGCGCCTCCATGCTCTGGACACTACGCTGACAGACACATCAAACTTTGTTTTAGTCCAGGTGTGGGAGGAGATCCCTTAGGAGACCATCCGCCACCTCATCAGGAACATACCCAGGCATTGTAGGAAGGTCATACAGGCATGTGGAGGCCAAACACACTACTGAGCCTCATTTTGACCTTCTTTGAAATGCTACAGGAGATAATCAAAAACTTTAACATTAAACATGAGTGGTTAGAAATTAAAGATCTGAAATAGATGGGCAGAGATGGACAGAGATCACTTTTTATCCTATGTGGTTAAATACTCCCACATTAGTTAATCTCCCAGCTTCCTTTAAGTGGTCCTACATTCACTTATGTACTCCATGTACCTTGCAGTAAAAGCACACATTATATTGATAATATGCCACAAAACCAAAAAAAACCTTACCTGTAATGAGCAAAACCCCAATTGTCCCATTCTGCTCCCCTCCTATGATATTGTGCCAAAGTAGTGACAGCAGGTCTTCTACCATGTGTCCATGCATAAAGGGACACATTACTAGTGATGAGCAGCATAGACAATATTTGTATTTCCAAAATATTGCATGGTTTTTGCCAAATATTTGCAGTAAATACGAGATTTTGTGATCTCTAGTCAATACCTTCATTGTGCAAATCGGCATTTGTGCATATTGCGAATGCAATGCATGGTACTTCCCACAGATTAGCTACATTGCACAGATATTTGTACATTTGTCATGTGCATATTGTGAATGCAATGCACTGTAGTTCCGGGCAACGTGTGCAATAGGCGAGGCTTACTTTAGCAACATCATTTAAATGCACTGGGACTTTCCAGGAGTTTGGCAAGATGGTTGGAAGCAATATTCACCATGTGCTGGAAGAGCAGCTGATCACTGTAAATAATCTAACATTACAGCACTGCTTCTGAATTACCATAAGCATCAAGGAGTGAATTCTCATAAGTGCCGATACTCGCAATACAAATTTTCCATTAGAATATGCGTCATCAACACATGAATCATGTGTCACTGCTAGAATGATGCTGAGTACCCAAGTCTCGAGAGATATGGTTTCAGCCTTGAAAAATATTCTAGTGTCATCAAGTAGCTATTCACAGTGCTACCATTGTGTGAAAAACACTCCCAAGACTGGCAGGAAGAAACTGGCTCAGGGTATAAGCACTCCCCATGGCCATGCAGCATTAGTGCCCAGACTGAGATTCAAACATAGGACACTATCTGCAGGGAATTTGCATGTTCTCCCCATGTCTGTGTGGGTTACTTTCAACACTTCAATGACATGCTGCTTGGTTAATTGGTGTCCCACAAAAAGTTTCTCCTATGTTAGTTACACATGACATAAACATAAGACGGTTAGTTACATATACATGACTATGGTAGGGACAATAGTAGTGATTGTCGAACTTTGGCCAAGTCCATTCGTGAACAGGTGGTTCGGACTTTTAAAAAACATTGACGTCCGCCAGTTCGTGAGAAGATTCAATCCCCACCTGTTTGCGGGTAATTTGAATCACATCAGTGACGTTACTTCCTGTACCTGGAAATTCCTGGTTCTGATTGCTGGATGTGATGTCACTGAAGTCACTTCTGGTTTCTGGAGCCAATTTACACCAGAAGACTTGGTTCTCTAACTGGTCTCTAGTGAAAAGATTCTTTCTTTGGTGGGATCTTACTGCTCCTGATCCTGAATAATAAGCTCCTTCTCGCCTGTGAACAGGGTGGGTTGAACTCCCGTACTGCTCGCCAGCTAGAAGGAATGTGAACATCCATGTTCGTGGCCGAACTGTGTGCCTTATGATGGTTCGGTCATCACTAGACATTAGATCGTGAGCTCCGCTGACAGACAATAATATGACTATATATACCTTATAAAGTGCTGTGAAATATGTTGGCGCTATTTAAGTACAAGATAATAATAATAACCAGCTGCTTAGGACTGCTTTACAATACATATCAAATGGCAATGTGACTATGAAGCTCCAGGTTGGAAAGTTTGCTACTTTATTTTGTACTTTTCTAAAGATGCCAATTGGCTTTGATATCTGATAAAATGTTTTTGATTTTAAGTTACAAGGATACTCTAAATTTTACTGCACTTGAAAAAAAAATACTTACAATAAAATAAGAAACATAAGCAGCCACCACTCTGAAATAATATTGCACAGTTATAAATTACATTTATGTTCTTGGAGTTTGATATTCTTTTAAACTGATCTCTTGATCTCAAGATCATTAATATCATTTTGAATTAATTTACCTAAAAGAAACCCATATCTATTATTTACACTCATGCACACTCAAAAAGACAAACTATTTCTAAGAGTGAAATATAAAGCCCAGTTTAATGACACCTTCTGTCATTCCCTAAGGGAGCTATTGCTGTGTTATAGTCCTAATAGCCCAGCGTTAATTAGCATAATCTAATCTCCTTTTCTTCCACAATGCATTTTACAGCCTAGTTTTAAATTATAGCTTGGGAACGTTAAGGATAATGCAGTCAGCCAAGCACCATTTGGATGATGGGGCTTGCAAATCAGGTAGTTATTTACAGAATATCAGATCCTGGAGAAGCTGCTGGAATAGAGAGCATATTACCCAAAGTACATCTTCTCTGCTGTCACCTTTTACTTGCGTATAATTTACACTAAATTTTAGCAAGTAAGGTTCTGATATGGTACATTTTCAGCATCGCCCAGACAGCTATTTTGAAAAAATAATATCTCCTCTGTATATGAAGTTATAAAGCTTCTTGCCCTGCATTTGATCCAGAGAAATATCTTGCAGGCACATTTTTTAAGGCTGCCTGACAAAAGAAAATTGTTCTATAATGTCTGCTTACTCACAATGTGGAGATGAGCCATTCCAGCTCGGAACGATGTATGTTTTTTTTCTTAAGGATGAATACATAAAATGTTATCTGCGACATTCACACCATTTGTAAATGGATTTGTGAGGACATTGTAAGAAAAAAAAGCTTTCGCTCAAAATTTACAACAGGCACCAGCAGGTCATACGAGTTTGCAGACATACTGGTACTAAGGTAATACTACAAGTAACACAAGTTATTACAATTATTATTATTAACTATAATTATATATATATTTATTATATAATATTATCATTATTACATTATTATCATTAACTACTGTACACACCCATGTATTCTAATGAGTTCTGGGCAACACATGCACATACAATGCATATCCATGTAAATCATTGATGGTGGTTAATTTCTACATGCTCCACTGCCAAAAAAGGTGCATGTGAGCGCCATGGTTTTTTTTTATTTGCATATGCCCTTCTGTCAAGTCTTATTTATGTAAACAGCAGTGCAAGAAAATGTATTTAACATGTATTGTAGTTCATTTTAGAGCATGACAGCTAGCCTTTTTTAGTAGTGCCTCTTTACAAGTTCTCTTTGAATAAAATAAAAATTAAACAATGCACATATTGTGTATTATAGAGTATGAATAGGTCCCAAGTGGAAGTGAGGTCAATTCTGGCCATGCAAATGCCAAAACTTTATTACTTTGAGTTACTTTCACTATTATAGTTTTGAGTAGCCAAAACAACAATAAGGTCAGTGACTTTCTAAAAAATGAAAATAAAAATTAATATTCTTCAATTTACCAAAAAGGTGTTTGCTTATCCCCTCTATCTGTGGCAGCCTGAAACATTAGATTACCACAATTTTCTATCATGCCTGCTGTACCAACTGTAAGTATATAAACTACTAGTGGAAAGTGGGCTTGGTGATATTAGCCTAACACTACTACATGTATAACCTGTATAATACTTTAACTTTGAAAGTTCAAAATGTTGCATAAAAAAGAAAAAAAAAACACACCACCCTTGGTTGTTCATAATTAGACTTAATCTAGATAAGAATACATCTCTATGTTATTCACCCTAGGGACTATTTATTTAATCACATACATGTTATGGACCCTCTGTTATGCTATATAACCTTAGCACAAGTCCAAATTGAGACATTTAAAATTACCTTTTTTGAAAGAGCAAATGCATTAGAGCTATTTGTCAAGTCAACAGCTGAGATCTCATGTAATCACTGGCACTATGTCTCTGGCAGTCACACAAAACTTCAGCCCTGGATCTCATGTCCTTTGACCTGCCTGTCTTTTGAAAAATCTTAGAGAAATACCAATTAGGGGTGCACAGTTATGGTGGCACCAAATATTAGTATTCATATCTGTTGCTGTTGCTCATCTTGAGATGAGTATAGTGGTGAGTGAAGTAAAGTATTATTGAAAATGCCCATGATCTATTCACAAAGCAGAGACTGGTAAATTATATAATTTAATTGTTTTTAGTTTTGTTACTATAACACGACAAGGGGCCTAAGGCACATGAATGTGGCAATCCTGTTCAGCAAGAGAATTAAACTTTTCCTTGCTTCTACTGATCTTACAAAAATGTTACAGAATCTCCCAATCTGATTTTGGGACAGCAAAATATAATAAAAAAAAAAGGAAAAAGGGTTGCAACTTAAACCCCAGAGAAAGGGAATTTCCAAGCAATATTATATAGTATGAAAAAAGTACAGTTACCTTAGGGCCTACGGCTGTGCTCTTGTTTTTTTTTTGCCTCCCGTTGCCTGGGGGTTGGTGACTGGCGGGCTCGATCAGGCCCATGGCCCTTGCAAGGCGATACAGTTTAAGGCATAAGATATTACAAGATGTAGCTATCATTGAAGCAGCATAGATGCCGTGAGACGAAAGCAAGGAAATTCATTCATCATTCAATTCAATCATTAAAATACTAATGATTATGTATGTTAATCATCAATAAAACTGTTCTTTAATCATACTATCTAATATTGTCTGGAAATTCCATTTCTCTGGGATTTAAGGTGCAACCCTTTTTCCTTGTTTTTTTTTTTATTTAACGTGTTGGGATATAGGCAATGTTAGTACCCAGAGATTTCATACTGTAATGACAAAAAAGTGAAATAGAATCACTAGAACAGTTTCTTTGCCCTTTCAGAGGGTGCCAAAGGGCATTGTATTGGACACAGTGATAACTGTATCCAATACAATTCAAAGTAAAACAAAAACAAAACACATTTCCAATTGTAATAAAAATGTTATTATAAACAAAATATAAATATGAATAAATACTGTTTTGAAATCATTCATACCAAATAAGTAGTTAAGATATTTTATCATTCAAATGATACCTTTTATTCATTTTTATATGTACTTTTTTTAACATAATTGTATGTTTCAAACATAATTATATATAGAATGTCTACTAGACCCTTGTACGGACATATTTTGGGAAGTTACAGGCCTTACATCGCATGTTCGTGTTCGCCCCATGTTTGCGAACATATGGCGAGTTCGACCCGCCCCCTATCTTTTAACATTG
>CM070033.1:104654862-104666564 GCA_036250615.1 Ptychadena robeensis | reverse complement strand
GTTGTGCCAACGATCGATTACGGCACGAATGACTTAGGGAACATCGTTGGGAGCTCACCTGCTCCGTCGCCGCCATCTTCTGTCTTCTTCTTCGTCTTCTTCCGGGTTCCCCGTAGTTGACGTTGACGTCCGGATGCGGGACCCGTCCTCGGTTTTTTTTTAAAATCTTTTTTTTTTTTACTTTATGCTGGATTTATCGAAATGTTCTTTCTATAATCCAGCTCAAAGTGGATCCTCGCTAGCAGAAACGGCTCATCGCTGATCGTTTTCTGCTAGTAGTGTATCACTTTTGGTACAGAAATCTGCACCTCAGTGAACCGCCAGGGAGGTTAATTACACCAGCATGCTTACTTTTACATTCATACACATAAAATTGGTGACATTGACATTAAGTGCACCGCACCCCTTAAGTACAAGTTAATTGCAAGCTCCCTGAGCATGGTATCATAACCAATGGAATGAAAAAATTCTCTCTACAAGGTTTCTGGAAGGATTGTCAAAATTTTTTAAGTGGATATATCAGAACATTTTCAAGTAAATATTAAACAAACCAAACAGTAGTAAAGGAGTTTATTATCAGGGTTTACATGCACCAAATGAATTGAACTTGCACCTAAAAATAACTTTTTTAGATACTAAAGCTATAGTATTTCCAGAAGTGAACATTAGTTGATAATGGACTAGTGATTATAATATAACATTTACAATGAACTGATGGGGTGATAAAACCAGAATCCACTATATGTTAAATAGCATTTTAATACTACATTATGCAGATCCATGTTCCAAAACTCTTTTTTTCCATGAAAATATTTCACAGTTATGGTTGTATACTACGGGCATTGGGTATACAGGGGTTAAGTCTGCTGCTTATTCTAGATTTTGATGCATAGATCTCCTTGCTCTTCCTGTACAGACAGTTAATTAGACCCACTCATTACTGTATGTATCTCCTCGCTGTAGAACGTTTTTCCTTAATGAAAACGAGACGTTATTCACAGCGAACAGCAATGTCTGGATCATTTTTTTTTCTTTTTTATTATTATTTGCTTGGCTGCAGTTTATCAACAGATTAATTAAAAACAAACTCATACAGAGTCTGACTGTTTATTTTAATTACATTGAAGGAAAATGATCTGTATTCTTTGATCAACACCTTCTGCGATAAGGCATGTTGGGGATATATTGCAACATGGCAAAATGAAACACAGCAGCAAAATGTCATTGTTTTTCTAGTTTTCTTTGGAGTTTCATGGGTGTGCATGGCTAAAAAATGCCACACTTTCACACTTATGCTAGGGATACATGGCTCAATGTTTTAATAGATGTGAGCACAATCAAGCAACATGTGCGTTTACAGATGCTTTAGGCTCCACTATTCGTTAAATAGTGTTGTGTTTGTTGCATGACAAATGCAGGGATATTGACGCATCCACTGAAGTCAGACTCCGTGATGTCACTTCCGGCACAATGTCCCCTCCTTTATATTTTCGCATTTCAAGAGGTTGCATAACACCCCATCCCTCATATGTTAGGAGAGAGGGGGCATTGCACTCCCTCCTAACTTCACCCCCCCCCCCCCCCCCCCCCCCTTGTTGTTAGGAGCAGCTCTGATGCTTCCAGAGAACTTGGTAACCCCTGTGAAATGGTCCAGACCAAAGTAAAAATGCAACGATTTCGAGTTATTGGCAAAGTGCCCGAACATGGCATCATCACCAATCTTGCTGGAGAAGGGTTGGGGGTATACAACAAAAAAAGAAAATATTGCTCAAACACAAATAGTTTTTGCATAAATTAAGTTCAAAGTCAAGTAAAAATTTTGAAAAATTGGAATTTCGACTTTGATTTTTAACTTTTTTCAAATGTTCCCACAACCCTTCTCTACACCTCCAGCAAGTTTGGTGATGATATCATGTTCAGAGTAGAGATGGTCGAATTTTTTTTCAAAAATTCGACCATTTCGCCGGTTTCGACCTAAGTGCAAAGCCCCTGAACATGGTATCATCACCAAACTTGCTGGAGATGTATAGAAGGGTTAGGGGTATACTACAAAAAAGAAAGTAAGTCTCTAACACAAACAGTTTTTTCACAAATTAAGTTCAAAGTCAAGTAAAAAATTCGAAAATCGGAATTTCGACTTTAACTTTGAACTTAATTTATGCAAACACTACATGTGCTAGAGCAAAACTTTTTTTTTTCAAATGTTCCTCCAACCCTTCTCTACATCTCCAGCAAGTTTGGTGATGATACCATGTTCAGGGGCTTTGCAATAAGCTCCCAAAGTTTGCAAGTCGAAAAATTCGACCATCTCTAGTTCAGAGGCTTTGCAATCGAAAAATTCAACCATCTCTAGTCCCGACCCACAGGTTGAGAGCCATTGACCTAGAGGATGTTGCATGTTTGCCATGTTCTACCATCACCCCTGATATGTGTATGTTTCTTTTTTCATGACTTAGGGTAGATGGTCTGTGCAGAAACTGATGTGAATGGTTGCAAGTTCCCCACAAAGCATCACAATAATTTAAGGTACCCATACACGCCCATAACCGTATGCATACCCTTTCCCGAATGATTGTTCTACGATCAATCGTGACATGCATACACCAAAGTTCGGCAAAATGTTGCGCACCACTTTGGGTGTTTGATCCCTGGCCTATACATTGGATGAAGATTGAGGGTCCCCATCCAAAGTAATGGCAATCTAACAGGGATTTACCAATATGTTGGATCCCTGTTCGATCAACATTTCGCTTGATAAGGTGGGCAAAATTTGATTCCTGAACGATCCTTCACCATGCGCATGAATCGATCATTTGGGAATCGAACACAAAATTGACCCATGTATGGGGTCCTTGAGTGTCAGTAAAATAGCCATTGTCATGTAATGATTTCCGCACTGAGTCATTCAGTTCTTCATTATATATGTACAATGTGGTAGACAGTGCAGGAGGATTGTGGGGCAGGATTCTCACCATATCCTCTGAATCTGATTAGGAATCTGATGCACTGCTTTTGCTCACCCTTTACAAAGAAGGGAGCGTATATTTTTTTTTTAAAAAAATACCCCTTTTAATTCCCCTTCAGTTACACAAGCACAAAATGTATTAAAATAACCTGCAATTGTCCTTTTCTACTTCTTTCTTCTTTTTCAAACAACCCAGAGCAGTTGTATTAATACTGGTTAAAGGATTTTATTAGGTAGCATGGTACTTTTGGTAGTTAAATATTTAGTATTGTATACTTTGTTCCCTAACCTATTAGATTGTAAGCCAGATCCTCTCATCCTCCTGTGTCATATCCTTTACCTGTGTGTGTTATGTTGTGTTGCATCTCAACTCTAATTTATTGTACAGCACTGCGTAATATGTTGGTGATATATAAATATACGATGATAATAATAATAGTATAAAGAGTATAAAAGTATTGCTGTGGATGGTTCAGCCAATCCCCAGAATATAAGTTGTAGGTCCTCATGATAAATTGTGGAAACATATTTTTTATATAAATGGGAATAGTACAACCCACCCCCCATGAGTATTACTCTATTAAGGGCCGTTGTTTTGACTCCTGCAGGACATGCCATACTAAAGACAGAGACACATAAGGTCATTAGTCATTTTCATTGGGGGTCACCCTGAGCATTTTCAAAGGACTTTTTTAAGCTTACGCACACTTTCCAAGCATTATCCACAGTGGAGCTTGGCACATCTGTAAAGCAATAACAGTTGTGTTAAAGGTTACATACAAAGAAGCATTTTTATCTATTGATTTGATGTCTAATTAAGTCAGAATAAAGGAAGGGCTACTGGAGGTCATTTCATTGAAAAGAAAGAAAACGAGGGAATGACAGGTCTGGGATTCCTGGTTTGTTATGTGATAGGACAGTATCTGTACCTGTCAAAGAGCAAAGGGTATAAACTACAGGACATGCTTTTTAAGAGAGAATGGACAGTTTCAGAATACATGGGGTGCACATTAAAAGTCATATTATATCCATCTATGCAAAGCATACACCTAATTTTGAATTGCCATATCTACTGAACTCTAACCCAAATTGTTCAGCACCCATTTGGCTTTTTCTTAAGTCAAGAGATGAAAATCAAAAACCTGCTCGAATGGACTTTCTGAAAAAATTGCAAAGCCCCTTACCATTGTATCATCACCAAAATTGGTAGGAATGTAGGAACATTTATTGTCAGGATCCGAACCCAGGGATACTTCTGTGTCTAGCTGCAGCTCTGTATGCTGAGCCACCTGATAGATAATTGGTTCCAATTGTTTTATTGTTTTTACACTTTTCTAGTGTTGGCCTAAAAATCCGCCAAAATCCGCCATCATATAATGATTATAGACAACTAGGTTGCAAACGGTTCTGGAATTCGTATTTATTTTTACAATATTCTCTGGTTAAACCCTGGTGAACCCTTAATAAATGACAAGATAAAAAGCATGCACCATATTTTATGGATTTATTGCCCAGGGCTTTTTCACATGTTACGTTTTGTGGTGCAATTTGAGGACACTGCAGGTTTGCTATGTACAGTATTTTATTTGCGCTTGCTTTTAAATTTCCTACTAAATAAATTGAAACCACAAGTGCAAAATGCATGCAGCAGTCTCTTTTTGGAAAGGGCTCAAAACACACCACAAGGACTACAATCAATATTATTTCAGTTATTGCCTCAAACAATGAAAACAATGATCTTTTGACATTTCTGTAGGCTAACATATATTTTAATATATAATTAAAATAAAATAAAATATTATGGTTAACCTCCTTGGCGTTATGCCCGAAGCCAGTACTTGTGCCGAGATCAGGCACAACCGCCGGCTCTCCATTTGCCTGCAGAGCTGCAGGCACACAGAGCCTTTACAGACCCGTGTCGGGGGGCGGAGGGCCCGGCGCCATAGACCTTCATGATAATCGAGTGGCGCTGCTTTTCTCCCCACACACCACCGGCATCTATTTGACAGGGGGGAGAGCTGCCCTGCGATTGCCCTGGCAACGGCTTTTCGTGCTATAAAAAATTGCGCGAAAAGTCCAGGGGGTTAAAGTATGTCTATGACTTGAAAAGGTACACAGAATTTTAAAAAGGAATTAAATGTTGGGTAAACCGCAACTATCCAAGTATGTGCAGAGTGCACACATTGTTCAGGCAGTTGTAGGTTGGTTATCAATCACTTACAACCATCACCATGATATCCCCATGGGCAACTTCCCAAAAGCCCACCATGCAAACATGATATGTTGCATTGGGCATTAGGTGATAGTTCTCGGGCTGTCGTCTGGTAAAAACAGGTTCCTAACTGACCATGTGAATGGGACCTTTCTTATCCAATGGCCTCCATGGACCTTCTAGAGAACAGTATCTTTGTTGAGTTACTATCTTTGTTGAGTTACTAGGTACTGTTATATAGAAGAAAAGCTTCTCCCTCACTGACAGCTCACTGCTGGAAGAGTCTGGAGACTGCATATCAATATTATTACCCTGATGAAGTGGCAATGAGCCACGAAACGCATTGGTTGTTCAGCTGGATTTTACACTTTAACAATAAAGTTCGAAACTACGGGTGCCTCTCTTGTGCCTTATTTTCTACTGGGAGACTTTTTCTTCTATATGACTACCTACACCGAGGCTGAAACATAGTACTTATCCGATTCACCCTGGTTACCCAGAGGCTACAGAGTGTGACCACTGGCAAGAGAAATCTATCTATAAGACGCTTTATATTCTCCATGGTTGTTGGCTCATGAGTGTATTGCCCATGCCCCAACAGCCGAAATAGTAAGTACAAAAAATTTGTCCAAAATAGCTGTTGGCTCCCAATAGCTTATACTTTGGGGATTTAACCATCCTCCTTTTTTGTCATCCCCTCTCCTATACACTATTACCTTGAGAACCTGTTATTTAGGAACAAGGAACAGGAAATTAGCAGAGAACCTGAACTTAGATAGGAACTGTTGTTGCATGTTTGCAAGGATGTTGTGGTGGAAAATTGTTAGTTATTACAAGTAAATAAACACAAAGTATCCCTGTGCTCAATCTTGCAGGAGTATCAATATGCACACCATAACAATGGAATGAAAAATCTAATACAAATAAAGCTAAAACATATATCACATAGCAGCTGCAATAAGCACTTGCATAAAAGTGTCCCACAAGCAATAATGAACAATGTGGTGAAGCACTAGAAATCCAATAAGAAACAATAACAGATTCCAGTTTATATGTTTTTATCCATTATTGCTTCTTAATACAACACTTTGACAAATCATCCTACTGAAGAAGGAAAACGCTGCCACTTAGCACTCACTTTTAGCAATTGCACTGTCGAACCCTATTCTATTATGTAGTAAAACAATCCAAAAAAAGATATAAATATGCTGCAATGTTTACTGAAATCTATGTAGATGACCTGCAGGCTATTTTTGGGGAAATAAAATGTCACTCAAATGCCACTGTGAAGAAAGCTGCAAGGCTGGCATTTTCATGCTAGCTTTACTATTTTGAGACTATGGACAGAATATCATGTCCAATATCATGAACATCTCAACCCTTTTTAAATTCACATCCTTTAAGCCATCCAACCAAGCACCTTCTACCCACGCCACCTAGCTTCTTCTGGATTTATATAGTTATGCTTTTTGAGGTCTCTCACAGGGTGCAGGCCCACAAAAAATAAAAAAGTGGAGAACTTGGAACAAAAATTTGAGAAAAAGAAAGGTGAGGTGTTAGTGGTTGTTTCACTTACTTTTTGGGTTGCTGGTTTGTACAGACCCATATATGGGTTTCTGTTCTTACCAGGACTATGTAGAGAACAGGTGTGTGGAGATCTTGTTCAGCCCACTGTCTCCACGCAGTGTGTATGTAGTTGATGCTTGGTCATGCTCAGATGGTGTGTCAGTGACCAGTGGTATTGGATGCTGGTCCTGTACTTTTTGTTAGAAACAATAGGTATTGGGTAGGGTCCCACTAGAAAAAGGCTCATGGAGAGGTGACTGTAGCAATTAGGTTCTTTATTAGACTTATTTAGACGATTTGCAGTGCAGTTAAATATCAATGCTGATATTGAGTGTTTCACTTCCTCAGGATAAAAGCATTGGGGGTATTTAGTCTATGAGGCATAAAATTACAGTATTAATACTGTGTAATGTAGAACAGGAGACATGGAATTCAGATGTAATAGTTATACATTTTAAATGGTAAATAAATAAGAAATCATTTTTAAATAAACAATAGGAAATTATTACCAACAAATAAGTTGTAAAATAATTTATACATTTATGGAACGGTATAGAGTTCTAGTATTTATTAAAGTTTCATGGGTATTCAGAGTAAGGAAAAATGTCTATATGCACCTAAAATGGATAGCAAATGTATGCATTTATAATTGTTCATGTTATGGACTACAGAGTCATGGTAACAAAGATATATATATATATATATATATATATATATATATATATATATATATATACCGGTATATTTAAGATACTTGTCACAAAATGCTAAATTTCAGCGTTGATGTATTTCTGCATTGTAAATCTTTTACATATGTCTAATAAAAGAACATTATTGTCATGGGCTCCTATCCAAGAGCCTTTTTTCTAGTGGGACCCTACCTCATACCTATTATTTTTTCTGGATTTAGACCACATGAGCACTTATAAAAAGAATTCAAAAGAGACAAGGTAGGTGACAACAGAATTAGTTCTATTTATTTTAGAGTTGCTGGATAGTATTCAAGCAGATAAGCTAATGAACTAGTGGAGCTGTACTAAAAAATAGTGATGAGCGGCATAGGCAATATTCGAATTCGCATCATTTAGTAAATAATTCTACTAATATTCAATTTAATATTCGTAAATTTGAATATTCGCGGTATGACCATGTATTGCAAAAATCATAATCGCATTGTGAAAATCTTCAAAATTAATGGTCACATGCTATGTTTATTTTTGCAATGCAATGATTTTCGCAATACATGCCCATAAAGCGAATATTTGAAATTGCGAATATCCGCCGACATATTCAAGATATATTAACAAATTCTTGAATAGCCGATATTTGTGAAAAATATTCGACATTCGAATATTCAAGCTCAACACTACTCAAAAACAAACAAAATTGCATAATACTTACCTGTAAGCAGACATCTTCTCCGAAAACACCTCAAAAGCAGTAACAAATACTTAAACTTTGTTCCTTTGCACGCTCTATTCCCTCTATTGGCAACACGGGATCACTAAAGCTGGGCATAGACGGGTCGATTTCCCATCGACTGTCGAGCCGATCTAGCGGGCATGATGATGTCATCACGCACGGCCAGACACCCTTTGTGTGCAGACTACAACTTCGGCTGGAGACTGCCTTCCCCATCCGAATTAATGGGAGTGGATCTGAATTATCCGTCATGTCGGATCACTGTGCGATCCGACATGCGGCAGATTTTTGGTTAATATACCCTCCTGGACTTTTATTGCTACTAAACTCATTCATCTCCCTTGCTCCAGCCTTGCCTTGCTAATTGCCATGATCTCCTGCACCTGCTTCCTCTATTTATATCCAGCCTCCTGTACCAGGTCCTTGCTGATTATTGTGCTCTTGAGCTCTGATCTAACTTCATCTCCTGCATCCTCTCTACTACTACAGAACTTCTGCTGCTGACCCGGAACCGCCTACCAACCATTCTTCTGCCTTCTCTGTTTATCTAAACGACTCCCTCTCCTGCGGCCCTTGCCACTGGACTCCATTCCACCTTCCAGCCTGGTGTCCTCCTACTCAGGTGAGCCAAATAGGACCCTTACAGACCCTTTACATAGGAGAGAAGGTTGGGTCACTGTGTACCAACGGTAATTTAATACTGGCGGTTGGTACAGCATGGTCTGGCCATGACATGGTTAATGTCTGTAAAATGTGTATATGTCTGTAAAATGTATTATGTGCCTAGCACCTGCTGAGGTGTTACCAGAGGTCAAGCCAAAGCCCTCCCCGCATCTTATGTAGCTTTACTTATCTGCCAAGTTACTGGTTCTGGCCACTCCCTGGCCCTAGGTGATAAATCACCCTGTTGCAGAATGTTCTGGGCCATTATGTTATCTACTGCACCCTGTGAGGGTTGTGTGTCACTGGAGTAGTGTTGAGGCCTATCATTTGGAACAAGTCTCCCCTCCTGGATTGACCACATCTGCGGTAAGAGCTGCAGCTATCTCCTTACACTCTCAGCAGGCTGGTTAGGCATCGTTTTGAACTGTAGCATCCTAAGTCTATGCCCCATACCTTCCATTTTGGTGATGGTGAGTGCCTGTAAATATCCTTCCTGTTAGTAAGCTTGTAAATATCCCCTAACCAGCCAAATGGATACGACAATCGTGTAAAAACGCGTACATCAAGCATCAAAAGAACCTGGCCATTGTAGTTCACCACATCACACTACACAACACTACAATCTCCCCTGACAAGCTGCTTCCCTATGCACTACACTGCAGAGGTTTAAATTGGGAATGGGTCATCTTTATTCTGCAGGGGGGTGATGCTACTGGACCTAGACCAGCTCTCTGGGAGCCAGAAAAGCCTTCCTGAGCTGGGAGTCTATAGTCTAGATGTGAAGGAGGCAGCAAGGAACTGCAAGTTCAGGTTAGTATTGTAATGGCGGCTGCCGTACGCCGCCTCAGCCTCCTTACTTACCATTGCAGATCTGGGCGCCCTGTTCAGTGGTGATTCTGTTATTTCTACACACTTCCTTAAACACCAGCGCGTGTCATTTCCTGGGATTTAATGTATTCATCATGTGACCTGGCTGACCAATAGTGGACCTCCTGCAGCTATATAAGGAACCCTGCCCTTTCAGCCTTGCCTCAGTATTAAGTTTCTGTGTTATGCTAAGCCTTGCCTGCCAGTGCTGTTCCTGTGATAGAGCCTTGGCTGTGTTCTGAGACTGATTCCTGTTAACCCTTACCTGCCTGCTGCACTCTCCAGTTACCTGATCTGTACCTGCGCTGCCCACCCTGTTACACTGTCTGGCTGACAACTGGAGCCTTCCCTGCTGTCCCCTGGACCAGCTGCCTTGTGTTCCTACCATCCCTCCAGAGGTAGCGACCTGGTGTTCCTCTTGGGAAAGTCTATCCCCACCATGAGGGGTATTGTGAAGAACGATTGGGTTCACTTAGACAACGCCCTTAGAGAAGGTAGGACATATGGCACAGTGGGTCCACACCTGCTGCTCCAGGACAAGTATAACCCATTTTTTGACCGAAGCAAGCATTGGATGGGGAACCCACTGCTTTTAGTTAATACAAAATTGAAAGCAAAGTATAAACTAAACTATTTTGTTGCATCATTACTCTTTTTTACATAATACTGACAAGGCAGCAGGTCATCAGCAAAAACAGAGAAATGTATTCTGACACCTGCACAATAACTATACAACTGTACTTAAATCCATGAAAACATAGCAGATGGTGTCGATATATTATAGGATGAGTGACTATGTTTTATCTCATATTGCCAATGTGGGCTATATTTATCTCTGTTAACCGCAACAATAAAATTGATCTTCCTAATGCAACCTGCTTGGTGATACTTTTATGATCTGTCTACTTGCATTCTCTATATTCATTATTTTAACACATCCAATTTATTTCTATATAGATTTACATTTGTTTGGATGATATTGAAATAGGTTTTGAATGTCCATAGAAAATTCCAACATGCCCTATCTTTACATGTTTTGAAATCAAATATCTGTTTTGTCACAATAGATATATTATTGCTGTTGTGCATGTATGCTAAGGTCATCCTGTCTACAATATGTATTAAAATGTGTAAATGGTAATTTCTTTCTTACATTAGCGTGCCCAAAGGGAATTATAAAAATGTAAAATGCACCCCACAGTGCAATACAATTCATAGTTTCCTATGGGTAACCTGTATACTACATGCAGCGCATAACATGTGCGTTTAATGTGTGAAATAGCCCTAAGACTGACTGAGAAGGACAACTTAACCATTAATTAATGTATTCGACAAACACATTTATATATAACTCTTTCCTGTGTTTTTTAATCATAACTATTTTGGTCGTATTCTGATTGAACCCTCCATGTGGTACTACTTTGAATTTGATTACAATCGATGTTCAATGAAAAGATCAAGATCTAAAATCGAATCAAAGATCGATTGTGCTAAAATTTACATATTCAGTCTTGGGTTTTGATGGACTTTAAGGGCATATTTCTCCATAGTGCCTACAGCTACATGTCAGCCATTGCTTGTTTTTTAGCTCTTTTACATCTTGTTGAGAATTAGTGATGGCCGAACAGTTCGCCTGGTAGACAGTTCACGGCAAACATAGCATGTTTGCAGTTCTCAATGCCAGCGAACATTATGGGTGTTCCACCCGCCCACTATACCTTAATATGGAGACAAAGTACGACCCCCTCACCCTATAGTCAGTAGTGTTGAGCCAGAAAATTTGAAATTCTAATATATTCCACGAATATCCGTCATTCGAGAATTTGCAATATTTTGCGAATGTGCGCTTGAATATTCGCAATGGCGGATATTCATCATTTTATGCTTCAACATTGTTTACTGGCATACATTGCACATATTTGTGCGCATTGCTAATGGCTATGCGCATAAAGCTGGCCATACACCTTCAGATTTCTCTGTCAGATTTCCATCAGATCAGATTTTGTT
>CM070033.1:104628902-104648187 GCA_036250615.1 Ptychadena robeensis | reverse complement strand
ATAAAGAGGATGATGTGGTCAAAATACTCATTTGCTTAATAATTCTGCACTCCCTGTAGATATGTATGGGATGCCGTGCCAGCAATACGGTGCCCTAAACAGCGCCCAAACAGCGGGCTCTATGAGCATGCACACGCCGATGTGCCCATAAAGCCCCCCACGGTTGCTACAACAAACTGCATGTACTAGAACAATACTTTTTAAAATGTTCCAACAACCCTTCTCTACATCACCAGCAATTCTGGTGGTGAAACCTTGTATGTGATATAATCTGTATGCACTGGGCATGCATAAAAAAGTAAAAGTAGAATGGAGCCTAAAGCATGACCATGGTACTTTAACATGACTATGGCCTATAAACAGTCTGAGACTCTTAAAGCTGACCATACACCTGCAGGATTCTCTGTCAGATTTCCGTCAGATCAGATCAGATCTACCAACAACCATGTAATATGAGGACCTTTCTACACCTTCCAATCACTATGTATTGTATCAGGGAGGTCACTATACTACATGGTTGTTGGTAGATCTGATCTGATCTGAAGGAAATCTGACAGAGAATCCTGCAGGTGTATGGCCAGCTTAAGACCAATCACTCAACCACACCACTACCCCAGCTTTATTTGTAACCAATAATGAACCAGACACCTGGTTTGGAATTAAATTGCCCTTTTAATAGCAATATAACAATGTGTTAAAACATTAAATATCAGCATTACATAACAGAAATATCTCAACAATATAATATCCTCTTCTCATACAATGTTGCCAGTCTTTGAAGGTTCTTACCACTACTGATTTGCCATGACTCGAACAATATTAGGCCTCCAGCACTATCAACGACTCGGGGATAATATCAAGTTACTGTATTCCCCTAAACACTCCACATATAAATTTGTCCCTCTTTGTCAACCCAACTGACCATAGTATGCCACCCAAAGATGGGTTCTGCAATGTCCAGCCAGTGGGTGGGAACATTACACACCTTTGCTGTGGCACAATTGACTGAAAACCGCCCCCTGCCTTAACCGATGGCATAATCACATCCAGTCACACCACCCTCGAACCCCACTTATCTTCAGCTTCGCTGCCCAATAAGGTAAACCCCCACTTTCCATAATGTTATTTTAACCTACTGACCCTTTTAAACCCTCACTTTCTGCCCCCTTCTCATCCCTTTCTTGCAGGTCCAATGCTCACTTTTAATTTTTTGTCAGGAGACCATCTACCACCTCATCAGGATTTTTCCACTTTAATATTCAGTATAACTCCAAATCCAGACCTCCGTTGGTTAATAAATTTGATTTACATTGATAATTGTGTGATTTTGTTGTCAGCACATTCAACTATGTAAATAACAAAGAATATAATAAGAATATTTCATTCATTCAGATCTGGAATGTCTTATTTTTGTGGTCCCTTTATAATTTTGAGCAGTGTAGTTATCAGACAAATAGATTAATTATTTGTAACACACTTAACCTCCCTAGCGCACTGCTGAGGTCCAGATTTCTGTACCAAAAGTGCACCATAGACTTCAATGGTACATTTTTCTTTATGTTGTAGGCATGTAACTTCCCAAAATATGTCAGTACAAGGGTCTAATAGACATCCTGAATATGATAATGTTTGAAACAAACAATTATGTATAAAAATATTTTTTTTTTATACATTTAATGAGAAAACACAAAAATCAGGGCACAAAGCTTTGCTGCTATGTACTAAACCTCGCCCAAATAAAGTCTCTGGTGCCCCAGATGTGCCCATTTGCAGTTAACCCCCTCTAACCTGGAGTGATGGATGTGGTAAAATCACACCAGGTTAGAGAGGGTTACTGCATATGGGCACATCTGGGGCACCAGAGACTTTTTATTTGGGGAGATTTAGTACATAGAAGCACATTGAAATCAGTTTTCTACATAGAAAACTGATTTCATGTACTGTACTTTTGAATTTCCCGCCGCCTCCCTGATGTGACGTCACCACGTCACTGGGAGGGGGGGGGGGGGAGAAGAGACGAAGGATATGCTGCCCACCAGCATGTCACATCGGGGACACCGGGACAACGCAGAACTATGAGTATGCGCTCCCGGAGCCCCGATGTGTGCTGAATGGCAGCACTTGTCCAGTGCTATACTAGCAGTAGCAGCACTGAATGAGATGCTGCCGTCCTAACCGCCAGGGCGGTTAAACCCTCCAAACACGCTTAGATTTCCACCCGAGTTTTCGGTCACCCAAAAAATCGGGGGGAGATCTAAAGCTTAAAGGGCCGAAATCGGCTTCCAAATTGATCTAAGCCATTATAGACATGTCAGTTATTCTTAGATCGGTGTAATACTTTTGAATGGGGACAAGAGTCCCCATCCAAAGTATGAGTATGTCTCCTCAGCTCTGTTTGGGATCCGACGGGGCTGAGAACACAGAAGCTGTCTGCAGAGGCTCTCTCCCTTCGAAGCTGTTGAGCAGGGGGGACTAGCAGCTCCTTCCTCTCCCTTTGTGCTGTAACAGTGAGCAGAGGCTGCAAGCTCACTGACAGTCTCAGTGACCTAGCAGCCTCTGCTCATGGCTGGGGTCCCTAAATGCTGTCTGGTGGGTCCCCCTAGCTGCTCGGGCACTTACAGTGACCCGAGTAGCTAGGGGACCCGACGGACATATGCTGGCACACAAAGGGTGCCCTGCCAATTGTGCATTAGCAGTTGTTACAAAATAACACTTTTGGGCTATAGACATTACTATTTTCATAGGATTTCCTGATCCTTGACCCTAAAAAATGTTGGAAGAGGGTTGGATAATCTTTGTTTATAGTCTTTGTTCTTGATGGCTGAATAAAAGTGAACAGAAATTAAGTTTAGTCATATATGGCTACATGTGCCAGATCTTGGATATTTGCCCATATTGCTTGATACATTTGTAAGTTTACCTTACACACAAGGGTAAAAATGTTTGTAATGCTTGGAAAAGGTGGCGAGCATGACATATGGTAACATGACCTACGGTTACACACATCTAATCACACAATGAAATGTTACTATAATGCCCTTAAATAGACTAAAAGGATCAAAAATGAGCATATTTCAGTGCCCTTCTGAGATCTTGGTAAATTACCCAATAAATGTTTAATCACCCACACTGCAACATTATGATCTGACTTCCAGCTGTCACCTGGTATACAAATCAGGACAACAATGGCTACTGAAAAAGGGATTTTCTGATCCTAGAGACACAAAAAAATATATCTTCAAATCAACATAATCTGTATCTAGATTGCTTTCTGAGTCATTAATTCCTAATGACTAGAAAACTATGAGCTGTGTATAGGGCTATGAATATTTTTCTCTGTATCTGAACCAATTCATAATGTAAATTACCAACTATAAATCAATTTCAGATTTGTTGACGTATCTTTAATAATGATAAATGGAGAGTTTATGGCTCCTGCTAAAGTTCACTTCAAGTTTTTGATTTATTAGTGAGCTGCACTGTATTGGGACAGGCATTCACCTCTACAGCCAGAAACTACCATACATTAGAAGCTGATAAAAAGAATCTGTTTGTAGAGTGTAAGTGTAATTTATATATCAGGAAATACAAATAATACAGCTATAAGTTCATGTATTTTCATTAAATAAACTAATACATAAAACTTAATTGAATAAAGAGCAGGAGAAATTAGCAATATTAGAAATGATCCACAAAGCTGCCATAAATATTTTTTATAGTTTCTGCTCTAGTTATCCATCCCATCGACGAAGACACTGTGATACAACATGCTTTTGTGATGATCAATTTGTATATCTTGTAATCTGTATTTATTATATTGTTCATAAAATTTGTAAAACAAAATAGCACCGGTTTATGGTGGATACTTTACGTGCCTTAGAAACCAACTTCATTCTGACATTCTACGTAAGACTCACCTCACCTCAATTAAATTTTTCCTTTGAATCTTAAAGCTGCCATAAAGTGGGAGTTGAATCAAGATTAGTTTTAATTATATTCATAGAGTGTCTGTAAGTTAATGTAAAAATTAGTTTATATGATTGAAATTACATTTGTAATGATATATTGTTATTATGTGATGTGCTAGAGGTGAGCAAAACAATTAACTCAACAGATATATCAAGAAGCAAAATATTACCCTACCTGGAACCCAAGTCTCCACTATTAACCATTAGGGTTTGTGATGCACAAAGCGTTACTGAACTGTTCAGACTGTTCAGACTGACTGAACTGTTCTTTATTAATCCAGTGAAGAACCACAATCAATAAATATGAAGAATATACACATGATTAAAGACAATCTACAATTGATAAAGACTAGTGATGGCATGTTTGCCTTCCTTCTCGCTGGCGAGCAGTAAGGGTGTTCGACCCACCCTGTTCACCAGCAAGAAGGAGATCTCTACTCTTTCTCCGGCAGGATCAGAAGCAGCGAGATCCCACCGGAGGAAGAATCTTTTCACTGAAGACCGGGTAGAGAACCCAGTCTTGCAGTGAAAAGCCTGCTCGTAATCCTGGAAGTGGCGTCAGTGACTTCACATCCGGCTAGCAAACCAGGAACTATGCGTCACAGCCGGCTTTTCGGATTCAAATTCGGCGCTTAGAGGCGGGGAATTTGAATCTGTCCGCGAACGGGCAGACGGCGGACTTTTTAAAAAAAGAACAACCATATCAGTTGTGTAGGTCAAATATGATATTCAGGATCTTATCACATAAGAGATTATACCAGCGGACATGCCTGAATGGACCCTTTGGCGCGTTTCGTCTACACACAGGCTTCGTCAGGAAGGGGGTGCAAAACACATTATATATAATGACAATTGCAAGTATACATATACAGTCAACAATTGCCATACTAGGCCTGGATGAGCCACATATACCTTCTCCCACACACAACATGACAAATATGTAAAATCATATATATACAAAGGTAGCCACACCAAAACCATAGTTTATCCAAAATGCTCTGCAACTAAATGCCATGTACAAACCGTAAAACAATTTATAAGAACATATAAACAAGAGTTTCGGGCATCCCCAGCCTTTATGAAGTTTATGTTTACATAAAGATACAAAGCATTAGCTGCTAATCATATTTGATGTGTTATCCTGTGTTCTTACTTTGTGTATAGCGATAATAAAGAAATGTGGATTTATAAGCTTTCAGCTGGCTTTGGAGGATAGGAGTTTGAGAAGGGTATAAGGTTAACCTTAGTGCGGCACCCATGAGATGTGGACTTAATTGAGCCTGGAGTGGTACATATTTGGAGAGTGAAATTCAATACGTATTTGGTGCATTTCATCTGTGGTTATTTTTATTATTGCGCTATATTTTTTTGGGGCTAGAAACCTTTGTAATGTATGTTTATAGAAATTTTTAAATATTTATTTGTTTACCATGTTTAATAATCCACACATCTGTAGTGATTTGTTGACCTATTCAATCTGAGGGCTATATTTCTGATTAACATTTATTCATAATTTTATTTGTTAGCATTAGGTTTTGATAAATTTTGTCTCTGGGGATTGTGCAAGTACTGTGGGGGTTTCTATTCTTTTATTCACTTATATGTTTTAATGTAGGTTGGCATTAATATTTCAGTGTATTTCTGAGAACTGATTTATAGTCATGCACTATAATATAATATGTTTTGTGCAGAATTCATTTACTGTGTGTTTCATGCGATTGTTGATTTGATTCACTGGTGTTTATTTATTGTCCATTTATTCTTCTATATTTTCACAAAAGGTATTGACTTAAATGTTGTGTTATTGGATAGACCTAGGTCTCCAGAGGTTGAGAACATTGCAGGCCTTACTGATTGATTGCCATGCCTATTCAGGTTATAGATGTATAGAGCTGATGATATAGTGGGAAGTGTTTTAAATGCTTTTATTGGTTAAGGTTGGAGTATGAATAAAGTTTGAATTTTATGTATTTATATTCTGGAGTCTTTTAAATTCCTAGCCTGCTGCTTATACCAAGTTTTTGTGCTTATCTTGGTCTGCTCTTCAATTGTTTTTTACAAATGAAATATCCCTACCATTAAAGGGGGGGGGGGGGGGGGGGGGGGGGGGGCTGTGTCAGATCTAAGGCTTGAAGTGGTCAGATTTTAGACTACATACACTGACAGTGGGGGTTGTGTCAGATCTGTGTCATGTCAGCCAAAGGGGGGCTGTGTCAGATCACATATGAGGCTGCAGAAGGGAGTGTCTAAACAGCTGCAGTATTACTGTATGCAAGTGGAGATTGCTGTGAACTATAGGTGGCGAACTGTCGCTCTTCCTCCCAATTCACTCTCAATATCAAGCCTTCTCATACATAGCAGAGAGGTGCCTCTCTCAGAGAACCAGTACAAAGTTGTTGTTTTTTTGCAATTATACTTGTTATTGTTAAAGTAGTAACCTGTGTAAAGTGTACTAGACCATGAAAATATAGTATTTCAATGGATGCTATGGATACATCTACTCCATTTGTCCACTGTCGATGTCCCCTTTTTATTCTACATAACTAAAAAAAAATAGACATGAAATGTTATGGAGCAAATACTTTACAACAAATGTACCAAATCTTTATATTGTATTTATCTGTTATATTCATGATATTTAGTATATTCCTAGCATCCTGTTTCCCTGACTGAGTTACATTGAAGCCAGCAAAGCTCAGCTGGACTGCTATCATTATTCACCTGCTACAGTGACAATATGTTTTCAGTTGTTACTCTTTTCTCTTCACCTACCCTTCATGGATAAGTAGCCTGGAAAGGATCAGAAAAAATATTGCAACACCTGAATTGCTGACACCAAATGCCTAATGATATGACTGTCCCCTGTGTGAGCGTGAATGATGGAGATGTTCTATAAACTTTGCAAGAAGTCCTTTTGAGCAGATGGCTCAGCATGAACTTTATATTGTACTTTGCAAGTTTATCGAAGACGTCTAATATTACTTCCCTGGGGCAATATGCTGGAACGTAAATACCTTTGTCAATGTTGAACCATTGCAGTTTGCACTGTGAAAGGAAAACATCTCTCCATTAATATGTGTAAAAGGCTTTCCTTTCCTTTTCTACTCTGAGAAATTCACATTGGTCAGTGTCAATGTATTGGGTACTGTTTTTCCACAGGAACATTTATTATTATTTTGAAAGGAAAATATGAAAAATTAAAAAAATTGTGGCAAAAAAATATAAAACAATACTTATGTAAACAACAAAAGCTCTTAAAGCTTAAACCCTGTTAGGATGACTTGACTGTTGACTGTTAAGATGACTAGGATTTGCTGTCTAGTATGCACTGTTCTTTTATATATTATATATAATTGTTTTTATTATTATTAATATTTATTAATTTTTTTTGTATCCTTGTTCCTCAATCTCATGCAGCTTCTTTTAGCAACTGCCTTTGCATTGCTCACGGTGGACGTCCTTGTAAAATCCAATAAACATTCCTGGGCCATGGCCATCAGCCCATGTGAATAGAAGGGCATGATGACAGCACAGTAGACCAATTGTTGATACCAGGATGTTGTCACCACAAACAAGGAAGTACCAGGAGTTCCTGAGGTACGTGTCGAGTTTCTAAAAAACTCAAATTATCAAATGACCAAAAAACGACTGACTAATGCCTCTTCTCATGTCCTTGGTTGGTTTCGCTAATCGAAATCAAAATTTGTTTACGGGGCAGTTGAAAGACATGCATTTATGCAGGAGCCCTAAAGCAAAAAAAATTCCAAAGACACTGACATTTTTAGTATTTCACAACAATAAGCATTAAATATATTAAAGTATTAAAGTAAAAAATTACTGTTTACAAACAAAGTCTTTATTTGGCCCTCAAAGACTGGTAATTGACAACCCTGAACTAATAAAATCTGGTATTAGTCCTATGGCATATCCAAACACTCCATTTTATTATGCAGACTACACAGAGGTGCTAAGTGTATTAATGGTGCTTTAAAGGCCCCCATACAAGTAGCGAGCCGTGGCCGATTTTTCGGTCGGCGGAAAAAACGGTCGTGGGTGCCTACATGGGGCAACAGATCCCCAAAGCTCAGCCGTCCAGAGAATGGACATGTACACTCTGGCCGATGTAATTAGTTTGAATGGGGACCGGTGCCCTGCTCGGTACGTGTGTGGGGGCCTTTAGGGTGCCATTTTCATAGAACAGCACCCCAAACCAAACACACATTAACTGTGCATTTCCACACAGTTCCTAACAAAGTGTGACTGAGGAACCTGCAATTACTAACTAGTTAATGATGATTAGTGGTGGCTGAACATCAGCCAGGTATGTCCGCAAATGGGCGGTTCGAACTTTTAAAGAAGTCCGCCGTCCACCTGTTCGTGGACAGATTCAAATTCCCAGCCTCTAGGCGGGGAATTTGAATCGGAAAAACCTGATGTGACGTCAGTGACGCATAGTTCCTGGTTAAGGGAGCCGGATGTGACGTTACTGACGTCACTTCCTGTTCCAGCGCAGTTTTTCACTAGGTGACCACTTCATGCCCGGTCTTCTAGTGAAAACATTCTTCCTCCGGCATGATCTCGCAGGTTCTGATCCTGCCGGAGGAAGAATAGAGATCTTCTTCTCGCCGGCGGGTTGGGTCGAACACCCGTACTGCTTGCCCACGAGAAGGAGGGCGAACATCCATGTTTGCCACCGAACTGTCTGCCTTGCGGGCAGTTTGGCCATCACTAATGATGATATATGCCATATAATATGTGTTTGGATTTTTTCTTATACTGTAAGATTTCTAAGAACTTTTCTTCTGAGTTGCTTACAATTTCATTTTTTTTTATTAAAACGTATATCCTGACTCCTCTATATTCTTTGAACTTTTTGCTGAATCAATTAAGTCATTGTGCTCTATTCTATGTTCAGTCAAAGGACAAGGATTAGAGATAAACCATTGGGTTAATACATATTACCCTGTAATACACTGAGGAGATCAATTCCAGCAACAGAAGATTTGGCCTTAAAGCAAAAAGTCAGTTTAGAGGCTAATCTTCCTGGATAACCAGATTTAGAGCTATAGATACGTTAGGTGTTAGGTTACCAGCTGCTAAAAGCGTGAGATGGGTAAATCAAGAGTGTCATTGTGGGTTGATGTAGTAATCACTTGAATAGACCAAATGTTGTGATAGCCTAACAACCAATGGACTGAATTATGAGGACCTGCAATCAATTTTCTTGGTAAAAAGATTTTTTTGTGCTTATTGTTTATCAGCATCCTTTATGTTTATTAGATAGTACAGTAAATTGCCATTTGGCAGTATTATATTATACTTTTCTTTTTATGAAATGGTACTGTAGTTAAGTGGTTTTACACTTAATTGTATATAGCCTGTGTTTATACCAGTATTGTATAGTGACCATGACATGCTGTACATTTCTGTATATGTCTTGAAGAGTTGTTTACTCCAAAGGAGCTGCTGGAAAGGTCTAGAAGGTGAGCTCACACCCAACCTTACACCTTACATTCTTACTTTTCTATTCTGCCCAGTTACTCCCAAACCCCAACTCTGGGCATATGTTATAAATACAGTGGATATAAAAATTCTAAACAATATAAAAATATCAGATTCCTGTGCTGTCCAAAAATAAGACAAATCCTTTCAGAACTTTTTCCACCTTCAATGTGACCTATAAACTGTACCACTTAATTAAAAAATGTGAACTGAAATCTTTTAGGTGGAGGAAAGAAAAACTATAAAAATAAAATAATGTGGTTACATAAGAGTGCACGCCCCGCAAACTAATACTTTGTTGAAGCACCTTTTGATGTTATTACAGTATTTGTGGGTATAAATCTATCAGCATGGCACATTTTGACTTTTCTTTGCAGAAACATTCCAAATGTTTGCAAGGACAACTCCTCTTCAGATCACCCCACAGATTTTCCTTAGTACAGAGAGTACATAGTACCTTACACCAGTGCTTCCAGAAGTACATTTTGCTGTTGGAACTGAAGTTTGGATTCCCAGAAAAAAGGCTTTTAGGAGGTGTCTGGCTTTAGTAAGGAGATTATATTTGGACATTTTGGTAGGTGTAGCTTAAAAATACATCAACGCGTTTTGTGGTGCACATGCCACTTCCTCTAGATGGGTAATTATTAGCAGTCTGTTGAATTATTGTAAAAAGGGTACATATTTAGTATCAAAAGTTCAATTAATTATTATAGAAACCCCACCCTATCTGCCAACATCCCAATTTAACTATGCAGTAAGGGAAAACTAAACGTTTTCAGTGATCCTCCCTAGGGAGCAAGGGGACTTTTAAGGCCGTAATATCAGGAAATAAATTTGATTTATTTATTCACAGTGAAATCGAGAAGTCAAATACTCATCAATGATGAGATGCGTTCTTTGTTTGATACAGGCTGACAAGCCCTAGGAGAGTGACACTTTCGGGGGTTTACATACACTGATCCTCCTGCTCTCCTCGACCGCAAACGCACCCATAACAGTTGAATATATTGCTTTTACTGTAGTTAATACTAAACCCTGACATGGCTAAGATCCAATCAATACAATGTAAATGCACACAAAGACCCCTGAAGAAGCGGATACCCGTGAAACGCAAGCGTCGGGCTAGTGCAATGTTTTGTAAATGTAAATTTTAACCATGCTTGGAATTATATGTATACCACTGTATCTTGGCTTTGTATTTGATAATTTGATAATTTTTGTATTTGACTTCACGATTTCACTGTGAATAAATAAATCTAATTTATTTCCTGATATTACTGCCTTAAAAGTCCCCTTGCTCCCTAGAGAGGATCACTGAAAACGTTTAGTTTTCCTTTACTGCATAGTATCAAAAGTTCATGGACTTTTTCTGGTCTGGAATACAGAAAATATGCAATTTATATGAAGGGATATATGGGAATAAACAAATAGGATAAAGTTCTTATATTTGGTCTTAGGTTAAAATGAGGAATCGAAGGCTGAATAAATAGAAGGCATAATTAATTTATAGATTAATAAATTAGTCACATGATTTAAAATAAATAGTCAATAGTGAAAGTGTGGATATTGGATGAGGTAGGTAATGTTGAGATAGGTTGTCAAAGATAGAAGTGTATATCATAAACTAATTATATTAGAAAACATTGAATTTAATGCCAATTTAAGCCCAAAAGAATATCAGTAAAAAATTATATTTGAAGGGTGCATGTGGTAAAGGAAAGGCTGGCATAGATAAGTTATGAGAAATAATTGCTGAAACTACTACAGGGACTTGTTGACTCAATAGCTGCAACATTCCAGACGTCCCCTGGGTAAGTACAAATCACAATGCCTAGTGTAGGATGAAGTGGTGTAAAGCATGACACCCTTGGCTTTGGGTTAGTGGAAATGTGCCCCAAGTCACAAAACTTCTCTAGCATCCAGTCTGGGTTTGGCAGATTCTATAAAAATGCTACCTGCCTGACTGCATTGTGCCAATTCTAAAGTTTGGTGGGTAATCATATTGGGTTGTTCTTGGGTTGTACTTTGTGGAACACAGATGACTCCACTCCATAATGTGAGGTCAATGAAGAGTGTGCTACTCAAACAATTATGTGGTACACAGAGCCCTGACCTCAAAGCTACATTACAGATTTAGGATGAACTAGAACAGAGTTTGTAAGGCCGCCCTTCTTATACAATATAATTGACAAGATCTCTTCCAGATGAATTGGAAATGAGCTCTCTAAAATCTTGCGGAAATCCTTCCCAAAGAATAGAAGCACAAATTAATGAATAAGTATGTGTGTGTGTAATGTGGAGGATAATAACAAGTAAAGTAAATCCAGGGGCTGAGGGAAGCCCTAAAATGTAACCTAAAGAGTTTCTCTTTGCAAACCCTTAATTTTATTGTGACGTTATTCAGTTTGTAAGATTATTCTTCAAGTCATGCCAGGTTTTCTTTAGGACCAATAACTCATATTTAAAAAGCTGGAGCTCTCAATGCTCTGGCATTATCAATGATCTCAGTGTAGAAACACACAACAATAGTACAGGCCAACAGGTCTGCTTTTACACTAGAATACTGCCAATTAGTTATTTTTCATTAATGCGCATGACTTCTAATGAATAAGTAAACAACAGCAATTATAAGAGGTAGATAGAAGAAGGAGGGACTGAAAATAACATGTTGTATGGTTCTCATCTGTTCCTTTGGTTCACATTCTTTAAGGCTCATGTCACACTTGTAGTTTGTTGATATTTAAAATGAATTGGTGATATATCTTGCTCCCTCACTTGTGCATCTCTGCAGGTATTTTTTTGTTAATGCTTCCTTGCTATTTATTGAAATTGTGTTTTATTGTAGGAACTACTACTACTGAGAATTACTTCCCAATGCATTGAAGCTACAAGCTACACCAACTTTTGAGCAGATAAATGAAGACCTGTCATGACAGAATTAAGTAGGTTGGCAATACTGAGGATGATAGTTCTCTGGCATTCGTGTTTCCTCAACAGCATTATTGATTAGCATAACCAGTGCGTAGAACAGGAGCTCTGATTTTACCCATAATTCATTACCTACGTAGTTCTTTCAGATTTGGGACTCACAAAGCATGGTTCATAAACTAGCATGAGAGCTAGTTTTTTAACAATAGTTTATTTCTGTTATCTTATTGTCATTTTATGTTATTGTGTAATAGTGGACCTTCATCCAATATAACCATTATCTTGCAGAACTATCTTCTCCAACATTGCTGTTCATTCTCACCCCATCCCTTAAGCATTCTGTCTTCTTCTATAATCAAAGTGTTAAGATCTAAGGGCTGAGTACAGGTGTCCATACACGCATCATCTTTTGCTCAATCAATTTTAGATTTGCAATTGGAATATCGACTGTCAGTCTAACATTGCTTAATAGTAATACAGTGCGACCGATCCATGCACATATACCATCCATGCACATATACCATCCATGCACATATACCATCAGATATAGATCACTAAAAAGCCTGTCAGATATTTGTACAATCGACTGAACACTACTCCGAACACTACTCAATTGATTTTAAGTTTCATTTCCTCTCGTTTTCCTAATCGAATCTGGTAAAATGTAACAACTTTCAAAATATTGATTTGTTTAACTGATCAAATAGAAAAATCTGTATATATTAATGTCCTGTAGATTTCCATGTTCCATAACTACCATACCAGCCATACACCAAGCAGCAAGATTGAGTATTCTTTTAACCACCAACACAATAGGTTTATTAACCCTTCCACCATATACCAAAAAGTGAAGTGACACTAAACCAACACTACTATCTACTATCACAAACATTACAAAACATTTACCGTATTTTTCACCTTATAAGACGCACAGGCACATAAGACGCACCCAGTTTTTATGGCAGAAAAAACAGAAAAAAAAAGATTTAATACGTTTTCACATCAATTGGGATAATGCAATGAATTTAATTCATGCAATATCCAATTCCGCCAGAAGGTGTCACTAGCAGCAGTACACTCTCAATAGCAGCTGAACACACGTCATACTTTACACTGATCTGAGGAGGAGGGGGGGGGGCTGTGTTCAGCTCTCCGATGTCACAGATTCTGTGTCCGTGGTGCAGCTGATTGCTGTTCCCACAGACAGGAGAGCTGTAGATGCCAGTTCATCTAGCTCTGTCTTCATTGCCCATGCCAGTTCAGGGCTGGCATAGGCAATTAGACAATTGAGATGGGAGAGCTGGACCTCAGCTTTCCCATCTGAACTGACAGCTCCTACGTGCCAGGAGAACTGGCGGGAAGCCAAGGTGCCCCCACCAGCGGCCGAGTGGTTGCAAGGGTCGTGCATTCGGCGTATAAGAAGCAAGCACTTTTTTGCCCCCAATTATGGGGGTGAAAAGTGCGTCTTATATGCCGAAAAATACGGTACCATTTATCTTCCTTGGCACTGCTGAGGACCTGCCCTTAGCTGTGACAGAGAAAACCATTGCAAATGTCACACATCCCTGTGTGACGTCATGGGGAGTCATGACCCTTGGAGACCTCACTTGTTCACCAAAAATGCCTCCCTGTGACGCCACGGGTCGGCGTACTGAGTGTGGGAAATTTTTTTCCCATACTTACTGTGCAAGACCAGAAATCAAGCCTCTTTCTTCACGGGATATCATTGAGGATGGACCTCTCCAGCGGAGGTCAGACGTTTTTTTGGTTTTTTTAAACATCATGGACAAGAATGGATTTATTTGGCGTGGTCGCAGTGTGGATTATTTTTTTATAGGTTTTTTGGGGGCTGATTGGTGGAAGTTTTTTTATTTTGATTGGATTTTTTAATGTTTTTTCTTTTAAAATCGAGGTTCGCTTTGTTGGATTTTATCGCGATTGGATTACAGCACTGGAGCGGACATATTAACTGTAAGTAAAAGTACATTTATTTACTGTTATTTTGGGGGGGGGGGATTGGTCAATTATTTTATGTATTGCAAAATACATATACTTCTGCAATACATATATGTCATGTAATTATCGGCTGCATGTAATAATTATTTTTATTATTACACGTAGAGGTATGGAAATGTAAGTGCATATATATTGATTAACAATTGTGGTTGGCTTGTATGTTCTGTTATATGTACTATGTATTGTCCATGTATGTATATTTCTTAATAAATGTACAGTTGGCTTGGGTTATATTGGCTTATAATAATTTAAATTATTACAGATAACAGGTTTTTACTGTATTTGGAAAGTGTTTCTGTGTTTAGCACTTATTGCCATACAGGTGATGATGCCTTGGAAGAAGTAAAGGACTACTACAAACTATTCATTCTTCTAGTTTATTAAATATACCATTTATTTTTATGGTTACAGATAATAAATACATGTTCAGTATAGGAGATGGAGACAGGAAAGGGAGCTGTCATTTTTCATGTAAAATTTATTCTATGGGGGTTTTGGACGTATGTTCGGTCGATTTCGGTGGTGTTTCTTCTTTGTGAACTTTTCCGATGGATCAGACACCCTCCCCTCTTCCGAGCAGGGGGTCCCTGGCTGTCTCCTATTGACTTACATTGTACTCGAGTGCTTGGTAGAACATACGAACATCGCAATGTGTTCGAAACTCAACACCCGAACACTTTGGTGCTCGCTTATCACTAGAAACTATATTTAATCTTTCATCTGTAAATAAAATGATTTTATCCCAAGAGATATGCAAATGGTATGGTTTTATAAAAAGCTTCAACTCATCTTAAAACATGGAGTTGTGTTAGCTGTAGATGACACCAATAGGACAGCATTTTTTAGTTTTCAACATTGTGTGTCGAGGTAAACTGTTCTGGAAAAAGAGTTTAGAAAAGTATAGTCGCATTGAATGGAGTGCCACACCACATGTTTTTGTGTGCAATAGTACAATATTACAAACCAGTGCACAACTGCACTAACATGTACAAATGAACATTACAGTTAAAAATAGTTAAGGGAAGAACAAGATACAAATACAAACCATCAGGAACAAACTTCTTTATTTTTTATTGTGGTGTTATTTATTACCATATTTTTCTGACTATTAGACACACCTGACCATAAGACGCACCCAGTTTTTCAAGCAGGAAATCTGAAAAAAAATATTCCATACGTTTAAATGAATTAGGGAAAAAATTGCCTGCAGTACCCAATTTCAACCAAAATGGTGTCACTACAGAGCACACATCTGCATCTCTTCTTCTTCCTCATACACGGACGGGGAAGGGAGGGGGGCCCAGCAGGGGAATCTGCACACTGGAAAGCTGCCAGCGAGTGTGGCTTTCCCCCCACACATACTGCATTGGCTATATCTGCAGAGGCCAATACAGTTGCAGATCTGATGGGAGAGCTGGCGGGGAGCCAAGTTGCAATCACCGGTGGCAAAATGGCCGCTGGTGGTCGCACATTCGGACCATTAGACGCAGGCGCCTTTTATCCTCAATTTTGGGGGTGAAAAAGTTTGTCTTATAGTCCGAAATACGTTACATGTGATCGTGTCCGAGTAGAAGTGGGAGCTTGTTTTATAATTATTTTCCTTTCCTTTTTAGTTTAGGAGCTAGAGGACGTACCTGCACACTTCACAGGGGAAGTACTTTTTTCAGTAATGGAAATCAACTGTGCTTTTAAAACTCCATTGTAAACTATGCAGACACTTCTGGGTCTTGACAATTGTAAAGAGTTTGGATGTAGAGTACGATATTAAACTTCGAGTTTGTAGATACCCTTTTTGTATGCATGTTCTGCAACTGAACTAAATATGTTTGATGTATACTTTGCCTTGAAAAAAATACCTGTAAGCTGTGGCCCAGCCTAGTGGGAGTTGCTGAATGCCCTGAGAGGTTATAAAAGTTGTTTAGATCTTGCGATTTTCTAAAGGCCCCCCACACCTACCAAGTGGGGGCCGACAGAGCAGGTCCGATCAGCTCTGGAAAGCAGCGTGATGACATCATCACACTGCAGTCCCGAGCTGACAGCATCGGCTGGCACCCTTCGTGTGCGGGCCATTAGCTTCAATGAAGATGCCGGTCTTCATTGAAGTTAACAGCATCAGCTGTACATGTCCGTTCTCTGGCCGGCCAAGCTGTGGGGCGATAGGGATCTGTTGGCACCCCAGATCGGTGGCTGATTTTGCGTCCATCTGTCGGGTTGGCAAAATCGACCGCCGCTCGGTGCGTGTATGGCAGCCATCTTATGTGGAGAACTGCAGACCTGTACTGAGAGTATCCTGTGAGAAAAGGTCCTGTGGGGACACACTGTTTGTCTGTAGGACTGCAAGATCAAGCTGCAAAGATGTGAGTAACACCTGTACCTTTGCTTGCCCACCTGTAGACCACAGGCATGTATTTTTAAATAGTTGACAACAACATAGCAATGCAACGGATGGTTTAGCTTCTACCTCAACACCACCATCAATGCAACACCCTAGTCAAGTCCCTGTTCCTGCCTATGGGACATGACAGCCAGTGAATATAAGCTTTTTAACATGCCAGATCAGAATGCCAGGTGGTTATGGAGGTCCGCTAGCCATCACTTGTTCATCGACATTTATAAACTGTAATGTAATGAGCTTTGGGTTTGCCACTGAATACATGAAATATTCTGGAACCAAGGCTTTAATAAATGAAAATCGTCAGCTTTAATAACCTTGCAATGAATGTTGATTTTACATTAGCACAGCCAACAATATTAGAGATTTTTATTGTCCGATACTGATCATTGTATTTTTATAGCAAGCTGAACTCACCCCTATAATCTGTCACTCAGTTTTATTTTATATTTTTTACTATCTGCCACAGGAAAAACAGCTGGTGTCACTTTCTAATGGTTTATTTTCCTGGCTCACAAACTGTTACATTATTTGCAGCAAAACCCTGCCTATACTTCTCCTGCTGCCACTTTTTTTAATTAGCATTTAGTGGAGCAATGATTCCGTCTCTGTTTCAATCACATTTCCTTAAACTTGCAGTACTAGTTGAAGTTTCATATTAACCAGACCCTTAATCTGGACATACTGCCCTTGGACTTGCAATTTCGTAGACTGAGGTGCTGTACTTTGCAGCATGTAAGTGTCAAATCCTGCAAAACTGTGTTGTATTTCTCTATCCATTATTCATTTGCTTGGGTAAGAACAAGCAGAGAAATTACTCTTGTTGCTCTGAAAGCTACTTGAAAAGGTGACCTTTAAGCAAAAGGAGAGAAAAAAAGAAATAGTGGATAAATATAGCATAGTAACCCAGCTGTGGCACTGCATTGATTAAATATTTAAAGGTTCCGCAAAGGGCAGGGCATCCAAAGGTAAGAGAAGCCGTTGTAGTGGAGGCGAAAAAAGGAACATGGGAACAGGTGAGAATTAAAACGCTGTCAGGGCAGAGACGACCGGCACAGCTGAAGATTTACAGCCTACTGTAACAAAAGATTGAAAACCTATACAGCTTGCTTAGTTTAAATCACCAGTCTGAACATTTGCAGAAGCTCAGCCACATAATTGGAATTACATGGTTCTCCAGGGTTGAATAGCATACATGTAGATTTATTACGCTGTTTTTAAATAAGTAGAAGATGAATGGGGATTATAGGACTGGAGAACTGCAAAATTAGTCCTATGTTCACAATAGTTGTATCAGGAAGGCATCACGTTGATGTAAGGATCAGTGGAGCACAAAGACCATACTACTTTATTAACTTCTTCCTTAAAGTAGATACAAACTCATACTGCATGAAATGTAGTTTGCTTGGTGCACCTTGTATCACAATCTTCTGCTTCCATATTTTTTATTCTTGTTCTGTCTCAAGTGCTGCTTTATAACCAACAAAAGAAAAACCAAAACCAAAAATGTAAATTAAAAATAAAAAAAAAATAATAAAAGTCTGGTTTATGCAGAATGTATTATACAGAGGCTACAGAGAGTTTGGAGTTCAAGTGATACTCTTTATTGGCTAACAGAAGTCTTCAGTCATTCTTTAATGAAGGGGATGACTTATATTCTAAATTCTGTATTCATCAATGGCTAACAAGGTACAACACTCTACCATTGCATACAGAGGGTGCAATTCCTCCTCTTATGTAAAGGGAAAGAATTTTTTTTTTCTCAAAACCTGATTACATCATCATTCTTGCATTTTCTATTTATAGGACTACAGTACTTTTGCTACCTAGAGACAAACATGACTACCCATACCTTTTTGCTCCCATGCATCATGTTTTTTTTTACAGATGGCATATATAGAGATGATCGGAATTTTTCGACTAGCTGACTTTGTGAGCTGATTGCAAAGCCTTTGAAAATGGTATCATCACCAAAATGCTGGAGATGTAGAAAAGGGTTGTGGTAAAATAAAAAAAAAAAATGTTTTGCTCTAGCACATGCAGTTCTTGCATAAATTTAGTTCAAAATCAAAGTCGAAATTTTGATTTTCAAAATCATTACTTGACTTAATTTATGCAAAAACTTTTGTTATTAGAGCCATACTTTTATTTTGTGGTATACCCCCAACCCTTCTCCACATCTCCAGCAAGTTTGGTGATGATACCATGCTCAGGGGCTTTGCACAGTGTGGCTTGTTGCCTTGGGGAAGCCAAGGACAACGATTTATGTTGAACGTTTGGAAGCCAGGAGGTGTGGTATTTTCTATTGTATTTTCAAAAGACTTTACTTGGATTGATATTAACCCCTGTGAGGGTGATTTTTTTGCACTGTGTGCTAAAAAATATGGGAAGGAAGCCCAGGAAGAGATCCTGTTTGGTGGATGTAGCAAGGAGCTATAACCCGGAGTTCCCCTTAAAAAGTTTGAGTTCAAGGAGCTAT
>CM070033.1:104606280-104616810 GCA_036250615.1 Ptychadena robeensis | reverse complement strand
ACACTGGGGACCCCGAGGGTGCCGCATTCCCCCCAGGAGACACAGAGGGCTGACAGGTGTGAACTGCTCTCTTAAGGTCATGCCACAGCATTTCAATCAGGTTGAGTTTAGGACTCTAACTGGGCCACTCCAGAAGGTGTATTTTGTTCTGTTGAAGCCATTCTTCTGTTGAATTGTATGCTTTGGGTCATTGTTCTGTTGCATTACCCATCCTCTTGAGCTTCAGTTGGTGGACAGATGGTCTTACGTTTTCCTGCAAAATATCTTGATAAACTCTGGAATTAATTTTTCCATCAATGACAACAATCTGTCCAGGCCATGAGGCAGCAAAGCAGCTCCAAACCATGATGCTCCATCTGCCATGTTTCACATGGGGGATGAGGTTTTGATGTTGGTGTGTTGTGCCTTTTTTTCTCCACACATAGTGTTGTGTGTTTTTTCCAAACAACTAAATTTTGGTTTCATCTGTCCAAGGAATATTTGTGGTCTTTTGCAAACTTCAAACGTGCTGGAATATTTTTTTGGACAGCAATGGCTTCCTCCGTGGTGTTTTCCCATGTACTCCATTCTTGTTTAATGTTTTCCTTATTGTATATGTGTCAACAAAAATGTTAGAGATTCATTTTAGCTGACACTCTAGGATTCATCTTTACCTCATTAAGCGTTCTGCGTTGTGCTTTTGCAGTCATCTTTACAGGACGACGATGCCTAGGGAGAGTAGCAAAAGTGCTAAACTTTCTACATTTGTAGACAGTCTGCCTTACCGTGGCTTTTGGAGATTCGTTTGTAACCCTTTCCAGCTTTATTTAAGTCAACAATTCATGATTATGGGTCTTTTGAGAGCTCTTTTTTATGAGGCCTGGTTTACATCAGACAGTGCTTCTTGAAACCAGTAAACCTAAAACTGGTGTGTGTTTTTAAAGGGTAGGACAGCTTTCAACAACACATCCAATATCACCAAAATTTTGGATCTCATGGTTGGCTTACTCCTGGCTCCAATTAGCTCTTGGAGAAGTCATTAGGCTAGCACATTTTATGACCAATTTATGCAAAACTCAATGTAAAAAGGTTCACATACTTTTGGTATGTTTATTGTAGCCAGGCAGGTTTATCTTCATTCATAAACTGCTGATCTACTTGGATTTTTTCAAGGGTTTTCAGTAAGTTTTTAGCAATTATTAATTAAAAGTTAATGCACAAATGAGAGATGTGGATGTAGACCATCTGCATAAAAAGTGCCTATAAGAATCTGATTTAAACTACATCTAACTACATCTTAAAAATACAATATAATATACCGAAGTATTCATTTACCATCTTCTGGAAAGTGCAGGTTTACACAGTTTGCCTATAGTCCTTTTTCTTCAACAGAAGACTGTTGAAGTGTGCAAGCATTTCAACTGTGTATGGACAGGATGTTAGCCACGGGTTTATGCTGCATCCTTCTCTTGCCACTCAGCCTTTTATGCTTAAAAATGTTTAAGGTAGCATTGCATACTGCTTTAAAAAAACATATAAAACATGTAAAAACATATAAAACCTTGTGGAGTTTTAAATCAACAACTAAACGTATTCAAGCTAAATTTTTTTTACAATTTTTCCTATAAGGTTTACCAAGTGCAGTGCCAAGTAATTTGAACAAAAACTGCATGAATGCACCTATAGTTGAAACTTTATTACTGGAAAAAAGTTTTACAAGTTTTTTTTTGTTTTACTTGGGAGAGGAGGAGAGGAGAAAATCCTGAAGTTTGCTAATATCTGCCAAGATACATATTTATAGTAAATCTAGCCAGATAACAGACAACAATAGTATTATGTGTATTCATATCACTGCATGGAGCTATGTAGATTTTTTTTAGTTTTCCACCCTTCAAATTGAATGGGTAATGTAAAAAAAAACAAATAAATGAGAAGATACAAATAAACAAAGTGAGAAGGATGCCTCTATTCATAGGCTTTAATTGTAAATCCTTCATGGTTACGAAAACATAATACTGTACGCACTTCTATATCCTAATTGTTCCTGTTATATTCAGCAGTCTGTTGAGACCAGCTATTGGATCAGATCTTGCCTCTGGCAGTTGTAACAATACAATGCCAAGCTCTGCTTCCATAAGCCTAGAATATAGCGCCATATGACAGACTGTATTTCATTCCCACCAAGCAAGCACTATGAATAGTGAATGTAATATCTTGCATAGAGAAAGATATATAAGTTAACATGATTTTATATGCATGTGTATGTACTCACTCCTCAAAAGTTTTAGGCTATTAGAGGTCAATAAAAGTTGCCCGGGTAAAGATTTGCTCACATTACTGTTTTCAAATTTTAAATGCTACCATAGGGCAAGCTGACCGTAGACGCTTAGATTTCCTGAGATCAATTTATTATGCGATCCGGACATGTGATTGAGTCTTTAATCATAAGTTGTACATCGAACAAAAAGAGCACAATTTTTGGGAACAAATTTATCACCGATCGATAGGTGTCATCAGTAAAGATCGGCTACACAAACAAATGTGATTGAAAATGAGGGATGAGGCCTGCATGGGTCGATCGATAGAAAGGATCGCATGTTTCTCATAGCGTCCCTCGATTCACAATCAAGCAACTAAAATGTCGATCGATTGCTCACTTTATGCATGCATCCATTTGTGATCTAAATTGAGACGTCTATGGCAGCTTAAGAAATTTATACCTTTTCCTGCCTACCTACCTAAGGCATGATCTACACTTTTTTTAACAACAGAGTATTCTAGGTGGGGGGTAGTCAAGTAGTAAACATATGTACCCTAGCCAGTAAATGTTAAGATAGAAGATATTACCCTAAACCTAGGTAGGTAAGTACCCAGAAATTTACTTATAGTCTGGCATTGCAGGTACAAAGAGTCAAAATACGGTTGTTATAAATATAAAAGGTCTTTGTTAACAACAATGGACCAAAATATGGAACAAATCAATATATTATTAACCTCCCTAGCGATATGCCCGAACCCAGTTCAATTATCGATACGCCCGAACTGGGTTCGGGCACATCGTGGGAGCTCACCTGCTCCACCGCCGCCATCTTCTGCCTCCATGTCCTTCTTCTTCCAGGTCCCGGAGTGACGTGTGACGTCACGGAGGCGGGACACGATCTTAAAGAAAAAAAAAAAAAATTTTCTTTTTTTAAATCTTTTTTTTTTACTTTTGAGCTGTATTATAGAAATGTCTTTCTATAATCCAGTCCAACTTGGATCCCGCTAGCAGAAACGCTCCCGCTGAGCGTTTCTGCTAGTGGAATCATCTCCGGCTGCACCCGAGCAGATCCGGAAATAGCCGAGGTCTTCGGCTATTTCCGTGATCTGTGCTCATGTGCCGATGACCTCACGCGACGGGCGGGAGATTTAAAGGTACAGAAAAAAAAAATTCTTAGCTTTTTTTTTCATGTTTTTACATTTGTTTTATTTTTATTGGATTGGATAAATGTTGTATAAATGTTTTATCCAATCCAAATCAAAAGAAAAGAAAACAAGTGTAAACTTATAAAAAATAAAAAAATAAATTATTTTTTTTCTGTACCTCTAAAGCCGCCATAGCGCTTCATTCTGTGGCCAATTTTGCGAATGATCACCATGCGCATTCGGGGTGATCGCTTGGTGATCAATCGCAAAATGAACGCTTACCTGGATCAACCGTTCGTACTTGCACAAAACTTTGATAAGCCAGAGAACAAAAGGTTTTTCTCTGGTCGATCGCCAGTACTTTGAATGGGGACAAGGGTCCCCATCCAAAGTATTGGTTGTCAAATCGTAAATGGTGTATTTCGAACGATTGACCATGGCATGATGATTTCATCATGCTGCGGCCGATTGTTCGATAAACGCTCGCCAAGCATAGCGTCTATGGCTGGTTTAACCTCCCTAGCGTTACGCCCGAAGCAAGTACTGGTGCAGGCTGATCGTGAATCAAACTGCGCCCGTGCCGGAATCAGGCGCAACCGCTGGCTCTCTGTGTGCCTGCAGCATTTCTACAAAGCTGCAGGCACACAGAGCCTTTCCGCCTCCATTGAGGTGACGCCGATGGGGGCGGAAAGGCAAAACACTGAATCACTTTTGGTACAGAAATCTGCACCTCAGTGAACCGCCAGGGAGGTTAAATAAAAAAAGGGACTGTGTGGATAGTTCAGATATGTGGCACTATCCTCCATACAAGGATGGCCACGCCCGGAATCTTGTCCACAAGTACTTAGTATAAAAAGCACATCAAAGATTTTAAAAAAATCCATCAAGCATATAAAATGTTACAGTATCATTGAGCAATGGTAGCTCCCCACTCTCCTCCGACGCGTTTCACCTTTTAGGCTTCCTCAGGGAGGTACATGGAGTGGTATACCTATATTGGAGAGTCAACAGTTAAAATCCAATTCAATATATATATAAAAAATATACATAGCATCCTATATATTACACAGCCATTACCTACATGAATGTGGATAGGTACAAGGGACGTCTCAGTCTGTAACAGTATGGTGGGGTAATGCCTGGAGATGTAGGTCGGGCTCCCGGATGAACCAGCGGGGTACCCACCAGGATGGACAATCCACTAGAAGCACCAGCTTGTAAGCCCCTGGATGGTAGGGGGCACTCGCCTCAAGGGCCAGATGGAGTAATGGGCGGTGTGCTGAGGAACAAGGGAAGGGATTAGCAGCCCCAGAGTCACGTCCCACCCCCACATATAACCACATGAGACACCAGGCAGCAACGTACCTCACAGACAGATTGAATGTAGTATATCCCGGGATAGTACAATAGGGAGGTCTGGAGGATGGTGGTAAGTTGCCTAAATAAAAGGGTAGGAGAGCAGATAGTAAAGGAGCCCAAGGGTTGCCTAATATGAGGCTGTAAATGTCAAGCTGGAAAGAGAGGCTTACCGGTTGCTGGCTGGTATCAACGCATGGCAGGTGAGGATCAGGTCACGCGCAGGAGCCGTCACACCCCTCCCCTCTCTCCCAGCCCCACTTATACCCCACTGGATTGACAACACCTGTCCTGGAGAGCTCAGGGGGAGGGTAGAGGGGCGGAAGTCAGTCGGTGTAAGGGCCAATAACCAGCATGCAGTATTCCCATGCTGAAAAAAGTATCACGCCTAGTGTGGTATCATTATCCCCCCCAGAGGTCAGCCCCAAGCACAGGGGGTGAACCGGATCCGGGCAGGTACCTGGTGATCCTGCCAGCAGACGATCCCCGGGGTTGACATGGGAAACGGAGGGCACCAGCGATACGCATACTCGCGGTGCACTTCCAGTCCCCGCCGGAAGTGCGTCATTAGAGGCGCCCCGCTGGAACGCAAATGCGTACCAGCAGAGCAAAAACACCACCCTTTGATCTGTGAGGACGCGTGTTGCTAAGCAACCGCATCCTCACAGAGCCGATCCGTGTGCTAATTAGCTGTCTCTAGTTAAAGGGCTCCCCCAGATGGATTAGGAGGAAGGTACCTGCCATGATGGCCATCAGGAGGGGGGGGGCCTCCGTATGGAATTCCGATAAGGGGGACCTGGCTTTTTCCCAGGGCACATGAACTTGTGTAGCCTGTATCCAGACCACTCAGACACATATTCAGTAATCAGAGATATTCCCACCTATATTCACCACATTGTCATGTATGGATAAACATCAGACAGTATCTATAACAGCTAGTAAAAGTATGTATCACAGCATGTCAAATAGCAGCAAGTAAAAGGAATTTTTTCTTTGGCTAAGCATTTTCAACAGTGTCAAATAACCCTCATCTGTCTATAATTTTTAAGTAGTTGGTAAGAAGGGTTTAAAATAAATAGCGTCGTTCAAGCCTGGGGGAATATTGGCTTTCAACGCATAAATCCACCTCTGCTCTCTCTGTAACAGAATTGTGTCTACGTTGCCCCCTCTAATGCTTGGGGCAATGTGTGTTAATAACAGAAAAGAAATGCCTGATGGATCGTAATTATGGCAGAACGCCACATGACGAGCCATTGGCTTTGATAAGCCGCCATTCTTTATATAGCCAACATGATTGCGAATACGGAATCTAAATTCGCGCTTTGTTTTCCCAACGTAGAACGCACCGCAGTCGCACGTCATGAGATATACGACTGTGGGCGTTCTACAGGTAACCGACACAGTCAATTTTATCATGGAGCCATTAGGGAGGTGAGACTTAGTGCCCTCGCGGATCCATTCGCACTGATTGCAATTGCCACATTTGTAAAGGCCCCGTTTGGTCCTAGTATTGGTTTTAGGTTGGTAATGACTTTGGACTAGTTGGTCACGTATGGAGCGTGTTTTCCTGCACTTTTGGAGTTTAGGATCATGTTGTCCGCCGTGGGTTTTCTAAAGAGCGTGGTCATGAGTCTGCCCTCAGGGGTCAACACGGTCTCGATGTCTAAAAATGCCAGTTTGGAGTATGACCATTTGGAGGTAAATTTTAAATTCCAAGTGTTAACCTGGAGTGCCGCTATGAACTCCTGAAGTAGTTCAACAGACCCGTCCCAGGCTATAATGATGGCAGCTATATATCGTTTGCACAATATAACACAAGGCCAGTATTTACGCAGTGACTCAACTGATCTAATTTCTTTTTCCCATTCCCCCAGGTACAGGTTGGCGTAGGTGGGAGCACAGCATGTTCCCATTGCTACGCCCTGTACCTGGAGGTAATGGGACTCGTTAACAGTAAACAGATTATGAGTTAAAACCAACTGTAGAAGTTGTACCAAAAGGGCATTAAATCCTACTCTAGACCCGTATTTGTTAGTTAGGATTCTATTGATGGTAGTCGTGCCTGTCTGTTAAATTACCAGGTATATTTTCTGTGAAGGAGGCTTTTTCTAGTGCTCTAGTAAACTGTGTTTTAGGTAAAGCGGGGGAAATTCTTTAGATTTGAGTTTAAATTTATGCTTGGATATTTGTTCCATCTGATCTAGTGCCGTGGTTTCGAGGTCTGAATCCCAAAACTCTAGCCAATCATCTTCTAGGCCTTCATCGACTTGTTCATCCAAAAGTTGTACCAAATCTTTTATTGCAGCAAATTCCTGAGTGGAAAGTCCTTTCCACTGGTCTGCGTCAACTTTGGGAGAATTTGGGGAACGATCACATAATGTCCTTAGTAAAATTTTACGAGCAAACAAATTAATGTCTTTCAATGTTTTGAATTTGTCCACATCACTAGCATGGCAGAAGCTTAAGCCTAGCTTAAGCAGTTCTTCATCCCGTGATAGTTTGTGGTTTGATAAGTTAATGATGCTTAGGTATTCGTTTTTTTCCTGGTCCTGAAAAATCAGTGATGTGGGGTGCCATAACCGGGGGCCCCATAGCACTGATAATTTGTTTCGGTGGTGTGTGATCTGGTTGTTTGCTTTTAGATTGCTCTAAAAGACTTCCGTCATTAGTACCAGGACATAGAGGTCCGTCTATAAGACATACTGAATCGACTTGTGGAAACAGAGTGTCTGTGGTTGATCTTGAGGCCAGTAGTTGTTGGTCTCCAGCACCTGTTCTAATTGTAGGTGGAAGTTGGGCATTATGTTCTTTGGGTTTGGTTAAGGGTTCTTCCCGATTGGGTTTCCAATTGCTGGTAGTTACTTTGATTGGCCCTTTCTTAGATGTTAGATCCTGTCGTTTAGGGTCATGTTCCTCTCTACTTCTATTCATGGGAAGTCTTTTTGTACCAACTCCTTTATTAGGTGTTGGGTCCACATGGGTGTCCATTCAGTTTTTATTTCTAGCATATTCATGTGTAGTGATGGCCGAACATCGGCCTGGACTGTCCGCGAACGGGCGGGTCGGACTTTTAAAGAAGTCCGCTGTCCGCCTATTCGCGGACACATTCAAATTCCCCGCCTCTAGGCGGGGAATTTGAATCGGAAAAAACGGATGTGACGTCAGTGACGTCACATCCGGTCCCTGGAACGCATCCTGGAACGCATAGTTCCTGGTTACAGGAGCCGGATGTGACATCACTGACGTCACTTCCTGTTCCGAGCCGGTATTTTCACTACAAGACCGGCTTCATGCCCGGTCTTGTAGTGAAAAGATTCTTCCTCCGGCACGATCTCGCAGGTTCTGATCCTGCCGGAGGAAGAATATAGATCTTCTTCTCGCCGGCGAACGGGGCGGGTCGAACACCCGTACTGTCTGCCGGCGAGAGGATGGGCGAACATGCTTCTTCGCGGCCGAACTGTCCGCCTTGCGGACAGTTCGGCCATCACTATTCATGTGTGATATCTTTGTGATATTTATTCCTCCCACCTGTGTATGATGTGTGTTGTTGATATTCTCGGGGACGGGTAGGGGGGGAGGAGGGGAAGAGGGGGCCCTTATCTCAGATGATGATGATGAGGACCCAGGGTAGGATGGGGGTCTAGATGTTGGGCGTGTCTTGGATCGAGATTGTCCGGGATGTGTTTTAGATGATTCTTCTGTATTATCCTTCTGGGTTTGTTTTTCAGTTTGTATGTTGGGCCATTTATAGGCTTTACCTAAGCGAAATGTATTTTGATCGTTTTTAAATTTTCCCTCTTTTCTCTGAACAATGTTCTGAGCAATTTTATCCTTAATTTCATGTTCTTTAAGTAGAAATCTAGGGTCCTCAAGATCAAATGTGTAATTGGAGTAGAGAGCTGCAATGTCGTTCTCAGTTTCCTCTAGGAGTCCCATGTATCTGTCTATAAGCAGCCGCATGAGGTCTTCTGAGCATCGTCGTAGGATGCTTTCCCAGGCCTCTCTAAACTGCTAATCCAGGTTGGTAAATGTAGGAAACACCTGTACCCTTTGACCGAAGGGATTAATGTTGCTACTCAGGGGTTTACTTAGGCAACTTACCGCCATCCTCCAGACCTCCCTATTGTACTATCCTGGGATATACTACATTCAATCTGTCTGTGAGGTACGTTGCTGCCTGGTGTCTCATGTGGTTATATGTGGGGGTGGGCCATGACTCTGGGGCTGCTAATCCCTTCCCTTGTTCCTTAGCACACCGCCCATTACTCCATCTGGTCCTTGAGGCGAGTGCCCCCTACCATCCAGGGGCTTACAAGCTGGTGCTTCTAGTGGATTGTCCGTCCTGGTGGGTACCCCACTGGTTCATCCGGGAGCCCGACCTACATCCCCAGGCATTACCCCACCATACTGTTACAGACTGAGACGTCCCTTGTACCTATCCACATTCATGTAGGTAATGGCTGTGTAATATATAGGATGCTATGTATATTTTTTATATATATATATATTGAATTGGATTTTAACTGTTGACTCTCCAATATAGGTATACCACTCCATGTACCTCCCTGAGGAAGCCTAAAAGGCGAAACGCGTCGGAGGATAGTTGGGAGCTCCCATTGCTCAATGATACTGTAACATTTTATATGCTTGATGGATTTTTTTAAATCTTTGATGTGCTTTTTATACTAAGTACTGGAGGACAAGATTCCGGGCGTGGCCATCCTTGTATGGAGGATAGTGCCACATACCTGAACTATCCACACAGTCCCTTTTTTTATTTAATAATATATTGATTTGTTCCATATTTTGGTCCATTGTTGTTAATAAAGACCTTTTATATTTAAAACAACAGTATTTTGACTCTTTGTACCTGCAATGCCAGACTATTAGTACATTTTTGGGTACTTGCCTACCTAGGTTTAGAGTAATATCTTCTATCTACACTTTTTTTGTTTACCGCGTAGTGCAGATGCCCACTGCATTTCCCTATGGAAAACTACATGCCATACTATACTATACTGGCACGTCATGACCTGCTTCAGGGGGCGACAAGGCAGACTAGAAGCATCCACAACGCCCAGGCACGCGTTGTGGATTTGTAAGCGTCATGCAGACCAAAGTTAGATATACAACGTGTTATAAGCTGTGAGCAAAGCATGGCTGTTTGCTCATGAAAAGTATAGGACGTGGTATTGCCGACATGGCAGCTCCCGAACAGCAGGTCAACTGCGGGCGGGCACCATGGACATGTCAGTCGCTCACGGTATGAAGGACTGCCAAGTGTAGAGCCAGCATTAGGCAAAGTGTCCACTGCTGGACTAAACTAAAATTGATAAATGGGACAGTGCATTTTCAAAGCGGCAAGCCACCCACAAATCAGCCAATGCGTGTGACGTACAGTGCAGGGACACAGGAGTGGCTTAACATTAAACCACAAGGATGTAAACCTGAAAAGTTTGTAGAAGTGAAAATTCCATAACTCCAGGCAAGCAGGTAGACAGACCTATGACATACATTCATTCTATGGCAACAATTTTACTATGAAAGATCTATACACGTATGCATTTGGTATGATTTGGCCAAGCATGCTAGATCCAGAGAATCTTCATTACAACAGATTCCCCCACCTGAGCTGTAGATCTCTGCAGCTCGTCCAGAGTCACCATGGGCCTCTTGACTGCATTTCTGATCAGCGCTCTGCTTGTCCTGCCTGTGAGTTTAGGTGGATGTCCTTGTCTTGGTAGGTTTACAGTTGTGCCATACTTCTTCCATTTCTGAATGATCGCTTGA
>CM070033.1:104572594-104597103 GCA_036250615.1 Ptychadena robeensis | reverse complement strand
GTTTGGCTGTGATTGACATTACCATCAACAGTAAATCATTTCACATGAAATACAAGGGTATGTGAATGTACAAGAAATGTTGTGATTTGGTCATTCATTGTGCTGCCAGTTTCTCATTGAGAATATACAATTGCATTTTATTTTTCATTTGGGATGCAGTGATAGTAGCTGACCATCAAGCCTTGGTGAGAGTAGATTTGGCTGCTTTGAATATGTTGTATCCTGGGACCTTTTCAAATACTATGGCCAAAAACCATGTAGACTTATTGAAATAGTTTGATCTAGTAAAAACACCCCAACAAAGAGCACATAGCAGAAACATTAGGGGTAAATATAGTAAAGCTAGGCATACACGGCTCAATTTGTAATAGATCCAAGCACAATCGAGCACTGTGCACGTTAACTCTGCTTGATTGTGTTCAAATCTATGAAAAAAATCAAGCTGTGCATGCCTTTCTTTAACCCTCTGAGCGTTTGCCACGTGGCACGGTTTTTTTATAACCGTGCCACGGGCAATCGCAGCAGAGCACGATGTGCTCCGCCGCGATTGCCAGCTCAGCTCAGGGTAGTAAACATAAGCCCGGCGTCACTGGAGACGCCGGACTTATGCTGACGAAAGGCGACGCCCCTCCATTTACATGGAGGTCTATGGCGCCGCCTACCCCCGCCCCCTTCGCGTCACCGGTGACGCGATCGGGGGCGGACCCGGAAGCATCGGCATACATGCCGATGCTCCCGACTGCCGTCAGAAGACGGCGAGACCTCGGGCGCTCCTCCGGCTAACTGGGGCTGAGTTTCATGATGCATTTAATTCGGGGAGAACGCTCAGAAGGTTAAGTAGGATCAATCCAATAGGGGCAGGGAACCAACACGTTTAAAATCCTTCTATTTCTTTGGATGGGGACCGAGGGCAGTGCTGCATCTCGATATCAAGAAAGCTTGAGCGCAGAGTGATGATGTCATCATTCTGCGCTCGGCTGGGCATCGGTCGTATTGGAATCTACCCGTGTATGCCCAGCATTAGTCTGCTTGCAACCATAAACCGTCATACTGAGAGCTGCTTGTAATTTATTCATAACTTTAGGTTTACACGGTCATGGCTGCAATACATATACTTTTGTGTAAAGGTTAACATCTTGGTATTGTGGATCTACATACCAAATGATCACGTCATGCTAGAATTGAAAGTTGGTGTGCATTAAAAATGACATGTTTCCATGTGTTAAATAATGGAATGAAATAAATATTGAGCAAAAGATCCTTATAAAATGGGCAATTAGAACAGGAAAGAAACTATATAACTAGGGGTGCACACAGTGATATCCTCAGATGAGTACCAGGAGATGGTGTTTGGTACTCATCCCATATGTAGGGTGGTCTTCTTCACTGTCTTCCTCACTGTCCTCTGCGTGAGCTTCCTGCATGGTAGATTCTGCTGCAGATGGACCTCCCTGTTCCTGACTGATTCTCTGATTAGCTGTCTTCATGACCGAAAACAGCTGGTTTTGAGTCAAATGTAACTCTCACAGTACAACACTGTTTAGAACCCCCAGATCTCATACATCAGTAGTACAACCCTACATTTTCTGACTTAGTAACTAACCCCTGACACTACCTGCAGTCCAAATGTCAACCTTTCATAGTCACATTCCAGCTGTCACACAGTGCTTTTCTCTTGTCAGATTTTACCCTTACATATGCCTACTCTGACTTTCAACCTCCACATTTTTAATACCCTTAGAAGTCGCATCTTCTAATCTTTTTATTAGTAATTTCATATCCCTCACAACAACCTTTCATAGTTATTCATGTTTCCCTGCAGTTATCCAAGTGACATAAATTGTATACATTTAACATTTAGCTGCGGCCGCCCAGACACAGAGTGCCTCCAAGTTGTTAGTTGTTACACATATGAGCTTTATAACAATAATGCAGGTACGCATAGCTAGTTTTTGGCCCCTTTTGAGTACCAGAGTATCATATATGTGCACCCCTGTATATAACACACCTTTTTAACTTTTCATATAGCAGTAGCTCTATTTCTTACATCTAGAAAGCCTGATCTGTTACAGTTTGCATTTCCACTTTATCTCTGTCACACAGAAATGTCAAATACTTCCTAGCAGTGCATTACCTGAGACACTGTTTAATGACCCAATAATAAAATGCTTCTTTCTTTAATAAAAACGATTTTTACTATAATAGGTGATGCAGAATGAATGCATGTATGTCTTTTTTTTGGTACTTTTTTGTTGTGTTAGTGGGTTCCTTTCTTAATTTTTTATACTGTTCTAGCATGTTCATGTTATTTTCACAAACACAAGGAAAATATTGATCTAAACTTCAGAATCCTAGCAAATCTTTTGAATACATTTTCATCTAATTCATGTAATTAACCTTCCTCATTAAAATTCCTAGTAAATTTTGATGCACGTTACACTTCATTGTCCATTAGTAAGTGGATACAACAGTTTCTCGCTACAGCAGTGTAAACTTTATTTCTAGAGTATGACAAAGGATGGTTTGTGTATGATTTCCATAAGTTAAAAGCCGAATGGATGAAAAGCTACGTCTCCGAGTGCTTGGCATGCCTTAGGTCCATCTCCCAGCAGAAATATGAATGTCTTTGTAGCTCTGTCCTAAGGTGCTTTTGAACCACATCTCAACATCTTATATTGAGCTTCTCCATTAATTTCCAGGTCCTGACCTATATTTCTGCCACAATTTGCTTGCCAGAAGTTAAGTCAAGGTCATATGGGTGCTAATGAGAGTGTTGGAAAAAATATGAATATTTCAATTCTAGGATATTGGCAGCAAATTAAAGCCACCAGTAGTAAAGATGAGTAAATATGTGTGAGTTTAGTTCCCAGACTTCCTTGATGTTCAAAGGTAGAGAACACCATTCACATATGTAAAATTAATAAATAAAAAGTACCACTCTCTAAACAGAATAGCTTTTTCAAACGGCTCCAAAAATGTTAAAAGGGAGTTGAAAAGAGGGATTGGATTATACAGTTAACATTATTGGCTTGTATAACTTAGTTGACAGGAAATATTGTACACTAAATTGCAACATTTCAGCCAAGGGTTTGTGATTCATAAATTTTGCAAGTTCACAATTGACTTCTGTATGTCCCCATTGGCTTCAGTGTACAGGAAAATTGCAAGGATCAGTCTTCCTGGCCCCTTTGCTTCACAGTAGGTATGGTGTTCTTGTGATGCAACTCCACATTCTTTCTCCTCCAAACATGACAAATTGAGTTTTCTACTTTGGTTTCATTCCCCCAATCCTCTTCTGGATCATCCAAATACTCTCTAGGAAACTTCAGACGGGCCTGGACATGTACTGGCTTAAGCAGGGGTCATGTCTGGCACTGCAGGATTTGAGTCCCTGGCAGTGTAGTGTGTTACTGATGGTAGCCTCTGTTATTTTGGTCCCAGCTCTCTGGGATTTTTGCTCACGGTTCTTGTGATCATTGTGACCACACGGAGTGAGATCTTGCGTGAGGCCCCAGTTTGAGGAAGATTATCAGTGGTCTTATATGTCTTCCATTTTCTAATTATTGTTCCCACGTTTGATTTCTTCACAGCAACAGTGTGTGAAAACCTTGTAAAGACTTACAGAAAACATCTGACCTCTGTCATTGCTAACAAAGGGTATATAACAAAGTATTGAGATTAACTTTCCATAGTGACCAAATACTTATTTTCCACCATCATTTGTAAATAAATTCTTTAAAAATCACAGAGACAGAGTGATTTCCTGGATTCTTCCCCCCATTCTGTCTGCCATATTTAAGGTGTACCTATGATGAAAGTTACAGGCCTCTCTCATCTTTTTAATTTGAGAACTTGCCCAATTGGTGGCTGACTAAATACGTTTTTGCCCCATTGTATGTACACATTTCAGGTATTTAAGCAAATATACTTGTATACCTCTTAAGCTGGCTTTTATACAAAGAGATAGGATCAGATATTTTTTAATCCTAAGACCGATGTAATTGCTTTGGATGTAATTACTCAGCGTCCCCGTCCAAAGTAATTGCTGGCACACAAAGGGTGCCCAGCCGATTCTCGGCAGGAGCGGGTGCACGTGATGACGTCATAATGCCGTGTCCATCTGCTGGGAGACCAGCAAAAGATCTAAACGTGTATGGGCACCTTTATTGTTTACACACTTTTTTGTTTTCTTTTTTATATTGAAAATGTAGGATTGACATGGAGAATAATGCAATAGATTGTGCATAACATATCAATTTGGCTATGGGCCAAGTCTTGCTATGATTGATAATTTTGCTTGCGGTTTTACATCTACTTGTGCATAATTGAACCTGCTGTTGATGCAATGCTGTGTGATTTTCATTGGCACGTATATTATAGTTGATGTTGTTCTCGCTCCATGCTAATCTATAAATAAAGATTCTAGAAAATGATCAGTTCTGGTTGCAGCTGTGTAATTTAAATGATTGTTTTAACTCTTATTTCAATACTTAACTTATTGAAATTGCTACAATTAATAAAAAGGTGGTTGGTTCCACTGTATTTTTGCATGCCATATAGACTTTTGTCAAAAAAATGTAGTTACTAAAGAAATGCTTATACTTTTGCACTGTGAATATTTTGTTTAAAAAACAGTGTAATAGCACAGCCAATATAGGTTAACATGGCATGCATTATTTTCTAGTATTTAAAAAGCAATCAAGATTTCAGATGTTGTAACAGAAAAAGGGTTAATCAGAAAATTCTATTCCATATATGATCTATCAAATCTCCATATTTTATGTTTCACCTTCCTTCACATATTTGCATTTATTAACAGCAGTGGGAGCACCACTTTGGTTTAAGCTGACTTTCCAATTGAATCAGTATTCATGAGCCTGCAGGAACATGTGCCATATGAATATTTAGTCATGGAAATGTCATGTAAAACTTTTTGTTCCTGTCCAAAGGACTTTTAAATATAATATTTTGAAATCTGGTTGGATCTAAAATAATGATTGGTAGCAGAGGATAGGATGCATGGGATGTTTAAAGATAGAGATGGTTCAATTATTTTTTTATTTTCAAGTAGCTGAATTTATGAATAGATTGTAAAGCTCCTTAACATGGTGTCATCACTAAGTGTTGCAGATGTAGAGAAGGGGTGTGGCAAGATTACAATAAATAAGAATGGCTCTAGTAGTTTTTGCATAGTTCAAGTCAAAGTTTTATTGAAATTTTTACTTGAATTTAAGCTTAATTATTTAAAAAATACATGTGCTAGAACAGTACTCATTTCCTTTCACTACATCTCCAGCAATTGTGATAGTGATGCCATGTCTAGGGGCTTTGCAATTAACTCCCAAATAAACTATCTGAAATTTCCAGACCATCTGTATTAAGAGGAATTACAAATCTCATTTTAGCTAGAGAAACACTTCCACCAGGGTAAAGGAAATATGAGCTTTATATCAATGTTAACAGTAAATAACCAGTTACAACTCCTGATCTGTTTCACCCATCATCACATACTCACAGAGGCCTCTATAACTAAGCGTTGATGGGTGAATTGTGCTAGAGCAGTGGTTTCCAACCTTTTTTTCTTCTTTCTTTTTTTTTTAGGGCTCCCTTTGCCTGTCCATGTTAAGCCAGGCCCCCCAAACCCAACCCTACCCACATACATTAATTTAAATAAATGTTCCTGGAAGTGACACCATAACGCTCCCATCCTGGGGTAACGTCCCCTCCCTCCAAACTTGCATGCACACAACCCTTCTTTATACCTCCAGCAATTGTGGGGATGAAACCAGATTCAGAGGCTTTGTAATTAACTTAATTAAAAGTCAAAAATTTATGAAAATTAATAAATTGTTTAAATGAAATAATTTTGTGTTGATCTGAATATTCTAATCACAATTTTTATTGTGAATATCTGTACTTCAAGAATTTGTAAAGATCTTGAATAAAGTTCATATATTTTTGTTTTTTTTTCTCAAATATGAATTTTTTTTTATACCAGTACCCGGAACTACCATGCTTTGCGTTTGCAATATGCACATGTACAAGTGCCAAGTACCTTAAAGGTAATAACCATAGAACATTAGGAATTTATATTGAATATTGCCTTTGCTGCTCATCACTACTTACAATTTATAAAATGTCTGTTATCCCGATCGGGCAGGGTTCTCTTCTCCTCGGGGCAGTTTTATCCCGAAATACGATTTATGAAGCACTACGTTTGATATTTTAATATGTCGGATTTATGTGATCCATCATCTATGTATGTGTTGGTGATAATTTTATAATGTTGTGCACTTGTCTTTTGTACCTGTTCCTTAATAAATGTATACGTTTACCTAACGTGTCTATGACCATGTGCCTGTAAAGTCCCAGGGGCTAGCCACCCCAAAACTTGGGACCTGGGGTTGGGTCCAAATGGTTTATCCTTTTTGTACATATCTAGGGGTGTTGGCAGACACCGTATTTTCCCTCACATGTCCCAGTATCTAATTCGGTTTTTCTCTTCTCCTCCAGTGTCATAACCGGTACATGTGTGTTATCTTGTGTTGCATCTCAAAAATGTAATGTACAGACAGCGCTGCATAATATGTTGGCGCTATATAAATAAAAGATAATAATAAAATGTTCACAAGATGGTGATGTGGCTTGTTTACATTTCACCAGCCTGAGTACAATTTAGGATTACCAATTTCAGTTTACAGAGAGAGCGGAGGGGAGCATGAAGCTGAGTTTGTAGCCTCTCTCTGTCAGTGGCTGCAGGACACATAGTTTCACCCCTTTTGATGCCACTGAAGTGGCTTCCAGGAATCACTGTGCTAGAGGTTGTAACTGTGATCAATGAGATGGTCATTTGATTTGTTTTCTTTTTATGGTGTAGATTTTCTTAACCACTGAATAAGTTAGGTGTCTAATTTGTACATGAGTATAGAGGGATCTGAATGACAGTTTCTGTCTGCACCCACAGCAAGGGTTTGGATGGGGTTGGATTGCCCTTTAGCTGGAGTTAATTTTCTCTAAGCAGTCACTTTAGTTATAGATTGTTACGATATTTAAACTTTGTGAGTTCAGTTCAAAGCCCCTGACCATGGTATCATCACAAAAACCTCAGAGAAGGACTGGATGAATAAAAAAAGTATTGCTCTATCACATGCATATTATGCATCAATTCATCAGTTCAAAGGCAAGTCAAAGTTTTTATATTGAAAATGTCAATTTTATGTCTTTACAATGTTCCCACAACACTTTCCTTCATCTCCAAGAATTTTAAGGCCCCCATACACGTGTCGGATTCCCACCGGATTCCGGCACGATCGATTCCGGGCGCGTGCACGCCAAACGATCGTGCCGGAATCGCATGCAGCCCACCTTGTCCAATCGATCAGGTCCGATCGTTCAGGGGCCCAGAATCGGATCCGACAGAGAACCAACATGTTGGTTCCATCAGATTGATTCTGCCCAGATCAAGGGGAGTTGCCATTTGTGAGGTGGACAATCGGACACGGAATCGTCCCGGAATCCGTTGGACAAGGTGGTATGCAGTGATGGATACTCTTAATTGGCCGATTGATCACACCTGCGATTCCCGGCAGAATCGCCGGAATCGATCGGGTGAGTGATCAATTGGCCATGGAATCCGACACGTGTATGGCTTGCTTTATAATGATACCATGTTCCGGGGCTTTAAATTAACTCACAAATAAACTAGTCAATATTTCATGACCATCTCTAGCTAACGGTAGATGGATGGTTTTCATATAAGCTAAAGTATCATTAAAATTGCTTGCTATAGGAATAATATACAGCTAAAGTTTTACCTTAGTAGGGCCAACCCATGGGGGCCCATATGTGGCATCCTAAAAGTTCTAGAGTACTAGGCCCCACTGTTGGGTAGTGGCAAGGGTATGGTTAATCAATATCTTTTTCTCCTTCCCTCTTCTCTTTGTTTAGATATGCAATATTGGGACGTCAGCACCTAAATTTGCAAATATGTTGGAGAGCGAGCTACAACAATTTGGTTTACCTGTTTAACAGTGGGACATCCAATTTCTTATTTGCACTACTAATTACATGGCTAATTAATGCGGAAATCACAACATTGTAATATGGAGAACCCCAAATAAGCAGAATCCATGTGAAAGAACAAATAAATCATTTGTTCTTTGAGTAGCATAAACTCTAAATGTAGATCCAGAATGTGGTCACTGAACATTCACTGCAATAAACAATCTATTGACAACGGAGATTTGTTTATTCTTTACCATTAATAATGCAGAAATAGTGAGCACTATCTTTTCCAGTGAAAAAGCAGGCACTGCTCTTTTGTTTCACATCAGCTGCACAAAGATCCCTCAGTCACGTTACATTTCAGCTACAAAACATCTGAACTATGGTTATAGACAACTAATATGATACTTCAATGGACTGGAAAGGAACATTCATTACATTCTGCTGTTTTCTACTCCTAGAACCAAAACAACATTTGTAAAACTGATTTCTTGATATTAGGCCTTTTGCCTTAGAGGTAATATTCTGTCAATAACCAAGATGACTTTCTTGAAAGCCATATACATTACAAATGAAGTTCTAGGTAGCACGTCTAACCAAATATGTACACGTTATTAACACACAGTATATGTACTGTAAAACAAGCTCTCATACATCCCTGTAGATGCAGATGGAGAAATGCAATTATCAATCTTGGCAGTAAAAACACAAATTTTCTTAAAGTATCTCTCTCAACAGTGATTTTGTATCATTTATTCTCTATAGCAGGTGGACAGAACAGGTACAGTTGTATTACAGACATAGGCATCTCACATCAGGCTTATGGGGTGTGGGGGCATACATTTGTATTTGCCATACTGCTTTAGGTAACAAAATACAGAAATAATTAAACCACAAGGAGGGGGGGTTAAAGAATGAGAGGAAGAGGTGACAATTATGGGTAAATGATTGCATTATCCACAACATTTTCTATTTATGTTTTTGTACATACCTAAATACAAATTCTTCTATGAAAAACAATGTCTGTGGGCAACATGAATATTATCAAACATGGTGAAAAGCAAAGTAACACCTGGGGGAGTAAAGGAAATTTGAATAAGTACCAGTAATTGTATTTCTGTAATATTGTACCTCTGCCATCAAATTGGCTAAGCTACTTAGAGACCAAAAGTCAGCCTCCATGCAGTAATGCAGTCTGGGGACGATTTCCGGCAGAATGTAAGTAAGGCATGTCCTAGGTCTTTTGAAAAAAACCTTGTCTGTTTTAATATATTGTACATGAGGAAAGATCCTGAATGGTATATATGAGTCACCCATTTTTGGGCTGGGTGACCGTTAATGTAACCCCTGGGATGCTGGAGAGGGGTTGGTTTTGGCTTTCCCCCCATGAACATTAAATGAAACTGCTCAGATGCAGGTGAACTGCAGACTTTTAACTTTAATTTAGAAGGTGAATGAAAAGATTGCACAGAAATATGAGGAACTAAGGTTTTTTTTGAAGGGTCTAAAGTATTTGGTCAAATAAAAAATCTGTAAATAAAATATCAATTTCTAATACTCGGTTGAAACCCCTTTTTCTGGCAATGACAGTCTGAAATTTTGAACTCCTGGACATCACCTGAATGCTGGGATTCCTTCTTTTAAATGCTCTGTCAGGTCTTAACTGGAGCTGCTTTCGGCTTCTTATATTATTATTATTATTATTATATTATTCCACTTCTCTGCTTTAATAAACCCCTGGGTTGCTTTGGTTGTATGTTTTGGGTCATTGTCCATCTGTATTTTGAAATGCCTCCCAATCAATGTGATGCCATTTAGATGGATTTGAACAGATACAATGTCTCTAAACACCTCAGAATTCTTTCTGCTTCTGTCCTGGGTAACGTCATCAATAAACATTTGTCTTAGTGGACGCCATTCATGTCCAAGCCATCACACTGCCCCTGCCATGTTTTACAGATGATACAGTGCTATGCTTTGAATCATGAGCTGCTCCATACCTTCTTCTTCTTGCCATCATTCTGGTAAAGGTTGATCTTGGTTTCATCTGTCTAAAGAAAGTTTTCCAGAACTGTGATGGCTTTTTTAAATGTTTTTTAACAAAAAGGCAATCTAGCCTTTCTGTCTTGTGAGTACAATTTAACCTTGCAGTGCAGCCTCTGTATTCACTTTGATTCCATCTTCTCTTTATGGTAGACTTGGATATTGATAAGCCTACCTCCTTGGAAATCATTCTGCAATCATCCACCACTTCTGTCCTCTGAGGACATCCAGGTCGTTTTGTGTTGCTGATTTTTCCACACTAAACTGTTCGATTTACCATGTACCAAACTTTAGACTTTTCTGCTCATAATATTGTAACAATTCCCTGAAATTTTTTTTTCTGCTTTTGCCTTTGCTTCACCTGCATGGAAAGCTGCTTTAAATGCTTCTGCAGCTGCTTTAAAGTGATAATGAAATAATGAAGGAACAGCCCACACCTTCCCTTAAAAAAAGCTTTTGAGTTAAATGTTGTTAAATGTTTGCAGTTTAATGGCATTTTTTCCATATACATTTTTATTACGTTTTATTTGAATAGGACATATTAAAACCGTACAAATAGGTGAGAAGGGATATACATAGTGGGCATGACTTTACATAAACATAGAAATCCCCTGAACAGTTCACCAGAAATTCTACATTACATTGATCAGGTATAGTTAAGGATTGTGTGGTACCCATCAGCTATGGATGGTTCATCTCCAGTGCCCTGGATCGGGTAATCACAGAAAAAAAAAATATACTAACAAACAATAATTAAACAATTACATAAGTTAACATGGTTTATGCATCTCCTATCCCATAATCCAGTATGAAGTGAGAAAAGAAAGCACTCCAACCGAGCCGCATGTTATTTTGAAGAACCTAATCAATCCTATGTCTTAAAAGCCACTAAAAGTACCCATAAATAGATAATGTGAAGAGGTGTGGGGGTGGGTAGTGTCATTGTTGAGGAACTTAAAGACCTCCTGTCTACTCAGTCTTCCCTTCAACTTTTCCAGTGCATTACATTACGAGTATTGAAACATGATCATGACCAATTTCATCTGTTATGCAGTCAGATCATGTAGGATGAAGTTTTTCCACGTTTTAAAAAATGTTGTGTGTGCATAGTCCTGTTTGTGGGCTAATTGTTCCATTAACATTACATAGTGTAAATGATTCACCGCAATCGCATTTAATTCATGGCATATGCGTGCAGAACCAAAATTGGAAAAAAAGTTGTCTCCAAATATATATGGACCTAACTGTATATGTTAGTGATTGTTGTGTTTAACGAATAACATTTTTAAAAATACCATTGAGATGGTATGTCTAAATGAAAGATGTACTTTCAAAGAGGTGTCATTTTATTTTTTTTAATTGTAATAGTCACCTACCAGGTGGATATTTACTAATGAAATACTCTAAGACTAAAATGTAATTAATTTGCATATAATCTTGTAAGAATATTTGCGTTTATGGTTACTATCTTGAAGTTTAATATTGATCTCAATATTGCAAAGGACATTGTTCCAGAAGTTTTGTTGTCTATATGTTGGCATAATGTAAGCAAGCTGTTTTGTGGGAGTATCTTTATTTCCTGCCAACTGTGGTTCCTGGCCTTGACAACTAGTGATGACCAGTATAGGCAATATTCATATTCTCGAAAATATTGCAAATTTTTCACCTTATATTTGCAGTAAATTCATAAATTCAACAATTTGTGATCTCCAGCCATTATTTTATTTATTGTGAAACATTGCATTTTTACATGCCCATATTGTGAACATATGTTGAAATGTGCAATAGCAGCTGCAGTGTAATCCCCACATGAGACAACACTCGTAAAAGTAATTCATTGCAAAAATCGGCACAAGTACATGTGCATATTGCAAATGCAATGCATGGTGCTTTGCCCAGAATCTTGAATATTCGAGATTAGGAAGATATAGAACTATATTCCAGATCTTCGTGAGTTCTTAAAGTGGTGATATTGGCAATAAAAATGTGAGATTTTAATATTCACGCTCAATACTACTGACAACTATCATTTAAGTCCATGCACAGTTATTATTATCATTTATTTATATAGTGCGAACATGTTACACAACGTTGTGCAATAAATTAGAATTGAGAAACAATACAAGATAACACACAAGTACAGGATATGACACAGTGTACCTTTACAACAATTGAGCCCAGTAAGTGTAGGATTACTTTGATTGGGAGAGTTCCCATTGGCTTTCATGAGTACTTACATTAATTAAATTTTTTTAGGGCTGAGAACGCCCCTTATTGTGTTATTCCCCTATGTGTGTGGGGATTAGCCCTGTACTTGTGCATGGGTATTAGCCCTGTACTCATGTATGGTGGTTAGCTCATGCACTATTGACTTTTGCAATACTGGCACTGGAGAAGGGGGTATGTTTCATTTTTCTCAGGTATAAAAACTTTTTTTAGTCCTATGCTTATCTTTTAGAAATGACAAATAAGCAATTTGAGTATAATTCCACTTTGACAGGTTTAGGGAGGTAGTTCAGCTTTCTGTGATAAAATAGAAACGCAACAATGGACAGGAACTTGAATTTGCATTGCAGTGACTGCATTCTTGTTGTCAGGAAAATTACCCCCTTCTCTCTCATAGTCAGAACTAATGGCAGAGAAACTGTAAATTAGACTTTTATGTTTCATAGTATCCAAGTCTACTAGTTAATATAATAAACAGAGAGTACATTTTTTCATTTTTACATTTCATCCATGCTGTGCTTCTTTCTCTACAAATATAAAGCTGACAGATTTATTATATCCTCTTTTTCTGGAACAAAATTGCCCACATCTGACAGACCTCTGTGCATAAAAATGAATGTACACTTCATTTGCTCTCAGGCATGAAGAACAAGTAACAGACAAATTTTACACCATTCTGCGCCGCTATCAGTCCCTTTAAAAATGGCTGCGAGCTCCCAGCTGGAATGGATGAAAATGAATAGCCTAGCAAAGCGCTGTCACCCTGGGCTTCCTCCAAACTCTTCCTGCTTTAATCTAAAGCATGGTACAAAACCAGCTTAACTCATGCTTTACAAGCTGCCTACAGCCCCAAGAAATTACTGGCTAATGATTACTCAAAGAAGACAAGCTCTGTTTGGACTCAGTTCTCAGTTCTCAGCAACTAATTCCACGCAGTCTAGACCCTAGAAGAATGTGACAGAACGTGGACTTTATGTGAACTTGCTGAAAAAAAGTTGGTACTTTTGAACAGTAAATAAGTTCTGTCTGTAATTACATTGCAGGTTATAGTTTTGCCAGCTTGTGGATTGAAGACTTCTTGGCACGTATGCATTCCATTACGCAATGTTCAGTGCAGTGTATTGCATTTAACCGACACTTTGGTGGAGCAACTCATTCATTTAGAATTAAAGAAAAGTTCTACAATTTTTTTTCATGCATTACAATTCATCCCATGTCTTATACCAAGTTCTTGGAATCTTCAATTGTTCTCTTTATCCACCTGACTCCCTTGTGATTCTGTCATATATGCCATGTAAAGCCTCCCGAAATCTGAGTTCAGTTTAATCTTTCCTCTGTGCACATTAATGTCCCAGACTAAGCCCTGCATTTTGGGCGAAACATGTAGGACACCAGTTACCATCAAGCTGGTGCCAAAAGCAGTAGGGTCTGGTAAAACTTGCGCCATATGAGTATATATGTGCTTTACAATCATGACATTTTGTGTGTGTTTTTAATTAAACAAATGTCATGCTATTTAATAATAATTTAATAAAGAATAAAATTCTAAAAATTCTAAAATTCTGTATGATTACTAGTGATGGCCGAACTGCCCGCAAGGCGGACAGTTTGGCCGCGAACAAGCATGTTTGCCCTCCTTCTCGCCGGCGGACAGTACGGGTGTTTGACCCGCCCTGTCCGCCGGCGTGAAGGAGCCCTCTATTCTTCCTCCGGTGGGATCAGAAGCAGCGAGATCCCGCCGCGGGAAGAATGTTTTCACTGAAGACCGGGTAGAGAACCCAGTCTTTCAGTGGAAAACCGGCTTGTAAACCTGGATGTGACGTCAGTGACGTCACATCCGGGGTTTCAGATTCAAATGTGTGAAACCCTATTCTGTGTGAGTATACCCGAAAGAGGGAGATTCTTCCCCACATTCTTCCCATAACCCCACCTTTTTTTTGTTTCTTAAATTTTTGGAGGGTGTGGCACTATTGCTGGAATGATCACCATTTTCAAATTTTTTCCCCACCTGTATCACAGCTTATACTCATATGTAAGCTACTTTTGTCTTACAAACCATATTTATTAACCAGTGCTGGTTAATATGTTGGTACTTTTTTACATTGTATACTATGTTAATATTTTGCTGGATTAGAGGTACATGAATTAGTATGATTATTATATGTTATATATGTATAATATATCTTATCTTTGTTTTATATACCTATACTGTATTTTTCAGATTATAAGATGGGGGAAAAGTGTCTGCGTCTTATGGTCCGAATGTGCGGCCGCAACTTGGCTCCCCCCCAGCTCTCCCGGCAAATGAGAGATCTGCACACAGCAGATCTCCCATCTGAACTGTATTGGCTATATTTGCAGAGCTCCGTAGATATAAACAATGCAGTGTGTGTGTGTAAAGCTGCACTCGCTGGCAGTTTCCTCGCACACACAGCCACAGAGGGGAAACCCTCTCTCTTCCCTGTGTATGAGGAAGAAGAGATGCCGAAGTGTGCTCTCTAGTGACACCATTTCTGTGGCTGAAATTGGTTACTGCAGGGGATTTTTTCCCTTATTCAGTTAAACACGTGAAATAATTTTTTTCTGATTTCCTGCTTTAAAAACTGGGTGCGTCTTATGGTAAAAAAGCGGTATTCAGTTGTCACTGAATGTAACTGTAAATGAAATGTAGAGGTGATGCTAGTACACAGAACTAAAACTATTATAATACTGGAGTGAATGGGGTATAAAATCCATATAGTGAACACAGAATTCACATGTTTTGCCTCCCTAATTGAGTATGCAAAACACAAAATTAATTGATTTATATAGAGATATTTTCTAATGCTTATTCAAAACAAGGAATTAAGCAACAGGGAATTTTAGTTTAGTTACACTTGACCAGAAACTGGCAGGAATAAATGTTAAAATACACATTTGGATGGGTGTTATAGGGGGGGGGGGCTAATTATATGATTACTTTAAAAATCCTTTAAAACGTTTATCAATATTATCAATTTGCAACACTCTTTATTTCTGAAGCCAGTTTACAGCCTGTATGATGTGTTTTGTATCATGCCAGACCTCTTTATATATATTTAAGCATCATGTATTTTTACCCAATAAATTAGACAATGTATGATTTTTGACACCAGCAGAACTTTTCTCTCAAAAGAGCCACCTACCTGGGTGGTGGGGGTTGTTTGTGGATAAAAACAGGGAGCCACAGAAGATCTTGGCAAGAATAAAGATTATATAATGGATTTATTTATTTTTTAAATTACTTGTTCATGCAACTGTTTAGTCAACTATAAGTTTGAACAGCGTGCACCTAGCCAACAGGAACTGCATCAGCTGGGCAAACATGATGTGTGTCTTGCCCACAGTTGGGCACAGGTATAGGATGGGTGCTGTTGGGGGTAATTGAAAGCTGATCGTCGAGTCTGCCAAGCAGCTGCTTCCCTGTAAGAATTTATTTTAAAAATATTTAAAATCTAACATTATCCTCGCCACAGATTTACAATGCCATAGCTACATATTTTTTCTATATGTAGATGCAGTTGACAAGTGTAGCCACCCTAAGGCATAATGTGCAATAGACTGGATTACCAGATGAAAAAGAATATATGAAATAGAAAAGGAATGCATACACCAATCTAGACTGGTAAGTTGAACTATATTAGGTTAATGTTATTACATTTTACTACATTTTAATATGATAGAAGTTAAAAAGTATTATAAATTAAAGATAAAATATTACTTAAATATTATAATAATCAAAAAAATGCAATGCAAATTAAAATAAAGAATAGAATCATCCACAACATTAATAATATATAGAAAAAAAGCAGAGGAAAAAAATATTTGAATTACTAACAGTGTAATTCTACTTTTTTTTGTCTCCAACTTCTATGGTGAATAAGGCCTTATTTGGCACTATACAGTGTCCTATCAAAACAGCATCTTGGTAATGACAGACAGTACACCTAATAATGAAGTAACTGCATGTGACAGAGCAGTGTGAGGCTCGCACAAACACTGGAACTATGCGAGTTGTAATGGGTAATATCATTAGGGTCACAGGCCTCATGAATAAGAATTGAGAGCCTCATTGCAAAATGGGGCTTGATAGATTCACTTCCCATTGTCAATTATTGCTCTGTGGAAATGAGTTATGAATTATACAAAAGGGATTCTGCTTGTGTCAGCTTATTCTGACAGTAACCCATGGTCTACAAAATAAGGCAGTGTTCAGTTCTACGCAAATGAGACCTATTTTAGGCTGTTTATTAAGATATCTATAGTAAACATAAAACTAAACTTTGGCTTTAATACTGAAACCATATAGATTTAACAAACATTTGTGATTTGTAATACAGAAATCTAATTTAAATATATTTCATAATATGAGTAATTTAAACTTGGTAACTGCTATAGTTTTCATAGTTATAATAGCAGCTTTCTATTTATTCTTAATGTATATAATCATATAGAGTAACCAGAAAATGTATAACCAGTTCTGTTTAAATGTGTAGTTTCAGATTGTAGGTGGCCCTCCTTTGGATTGTAGGGCTATAGGTTCTAGAGATGGTCAATTGTTTTCAACGAACTAACTTTGTGTTGATTTACAAAGCCCCTATCATCGCCAAAATTGGAAATGTAGAATAGGGTTGTAGGAATATTTGAAAAAAGTATTGCTCTAGCACATGTAGTTTTTGCATTTGTGTATTTATGTCATTTTTTCAAGTTGACATTTTGACTGGATATTGAACTTGATTTATGCAAAACCTATTTGTGTAAGCAATACTTTCTTTTTTGTAGAAGACCCTGGACCTTTCTCTACATCTCCAGAATGTTTAGTGATGATATCCTATTCAGAGGCTTTGCAATCAACCAACAAAGTCGAGCTGGTTGAATCTTGACCATCTCTAATAGGTACAATGACATGTGTGGCCAGACTGGTGTGAGGTTGATGCTCTAAGATTGGTATAGTACAGAAAGATGCCGGAGAAACAACTCTCTACGAGCGGCTGCAAAAAAGTGCAGGCTTACTCAGTTTGTCTAGAATAGGACCCCTTAGAGGTCCTATTGTTTGGTAGCCCGAAAGCGTTACGTTAAAGGGTCGTCTACCTAGTGGTTGAAATCCGCCTGTGAAAATGAGCCCTTAAAGTCTTTTTTTTTAAACCCCCTTAGACAGATCGAGTAATTATTTCCTACCAAATGGGACTCAAGGGACAAATGTTTCTTGACTTGCTTCTTCTCTTAAAACTTGAACAGAACTTGAAAGAAAATCTTTCAAGTTCAAGAAGATATGTTTCAAAAAAATAATATATGGGGTTTCATCATTTCTTTTTAGGAATAAATTATAATAGCAAGCCTCTCACAAGCAGTGAGTTTGAGGAAGGACTTAGTTTGACCTACATCAACATCTTCAAAGCAATGATTGCTTGTGTTTTTGGAGCAGGTATACTTCAGCTGAGGGATTCATTTTGGAGCTAAAAGTTTCTTTTAACTATGCATACTTCTCATACCCTGTTTATAAATTAAAGCGCTGCTGTCACAAACTTTGATAGATTACCTGCACTAGAAAGGAAACTTTTTTTTCCATTAGAACTTGAATGACACTCTTCATAACTGAGCCGTCAGTATCAAAACAGAGTTGGCCCAAAGGCATTATTGGATTGATGGTAATGTATTCTGCACTGGCAGATTCAAAATTATCAAGGGTGTTATATGTGTACACCTGTAAATGCATAAATTCGCAAACAAAACTCTTGAAGCTGTCATGGTACAATGACTGGCAGCTGAGAGAGTACCACAAGCAAGGCCACCAAAACAAAGATATCTTGGGACAGGACAGGAGACAAAAAGGTCATTGACTAGAGTAACACATGCAAGATTGAATAAACTAGCTATCAATTAAGTATCACATGTAATAAGGTTGGTGGAATAGAAATAGGTACCAGTAAGTTCAAACAGTTTATCAGTGTTCCTGAGAAAGGTACCTGAGGGGCAAACAAAATATTTGAAAGCTTTATAAACAAGATTCCTTCAGTAGTCACTTCGGTGTTTGTTGATGCTTGTTGATATGACATTGTTCAAGGATACATATTTGCGCCAGTAGATCGTTTCAATCGTCTAGCCCAGTGGTTCTCAACCTGTGGGTCGGGACCCCCTTGGGGGTCTAACGACCATTTCACAGGGGTCGCTGATGCCTACAAGTGGGATGGGAAGTTAGGAGTAAGAGTAATGCCCGATCCCTCTTACTTCCCACCCTGCACATCATATAAGGTAGGCAACATTACACTTAGCACATCACGGTATTTAGAACATTACACTTACACATCATACGGTATTTAGAACGCAGAAGTGACACTCTGCACTTGCACTTCTGTGTTCTGAATACAGGATTGCCACTTTGAGATGTTACTTTCAGGGTAGTGGATATAAAAAGGGTGAGAACCACTGTTCTAGCCAGTTCTGTTAGCTAAGCAGCTACTGCATTTGTCTTTCTTAAAACCTTTGTACATGTTTTTTTTATTTTAACAAATTTGATCACTTTGGAACTCAATATAATCTGATTTCCATTCAGCTATTTTATTCCCGTAGCAGGAAAGATTTGAAAAATATATTTTCCCCTGCACAACAGATCAATGGATGAGATTAGTGAAGCTAATTTTAAGACCTGACTCATATCTAAACATAGCTAATGTCCTCACAGTAGCAATGATGTTAAAAAGCTCCCAATAACCTTCCATAGAGTTGGGCTGAGCGCATATTGAATACTTGACAGAAGCAGCATATTTCTGAAATTTCTTAGTAAAGTTCTCCTATTATTTATTCATACTTTATTCTTTATGAATAATAAGATTTCTCACTGGGAATATGGTTTCCCCAAATTGTATCTTTAGGACAGCTTGCATTATCTAGTATTGGGAGGCTAGGCTATAGGGCAGCAGCATTATGAGAAACGTCCATTTCAGTGGAACATTGATTTAGTAAGCTGAAGACTTGTAAAATGCAAGCATATTTGTCATGTTTGTTGTGTGGCAATTTTTACTTATTGGCTCAAAACTCAAAAAGTGAAAGCGCTTGGGTAATCCACAAATTAAATAAAACATTACTTTGTCTTTATGGGTTATTGGAAAGCAATTGCATGATCACTGCTCAGTCAGTAGTCTAAGTCTGCATGAGTAGTTACATTTTTCTGCATGAGTAAATATTTTAATCAACTACCTCCCCACCATTCAAGGGCTAAATTACCCTCTCCCACAGCATTTTCTCTTCATAAAACACGCCTGTATGCTTGATTGTTCCCATTCTATGCCTGTTTTATATGGGGAATGCCAGTGTAATTCACTCTTTGTTGATTGATTGCTCTTTGTGAAGGAAAAGCTAAACAGGGTGGAAACTTGGAATTAAAGCAGGGGCATCGCAACAAAATATGAATGTAGTTATCAAAGTGGAGTGGTCATAAATAAATGCTGTTATAACCGAACTTAGTAACCATAATGCCCAACCTCAGCAGAGCAATTGGCACAATAACTTCCATCTAGCATAACAACACCCAGCATAAAACCTGCAGAAAACACACCATAAATCAACATGATAAACCCTAGTTTCTGCCCAAAACAGCTCACACATGGGGAGAAGAAGCAGCACAACAAACTCATTAGCTGTCCTACAGTGCAGAGATCATACTGCTAGAAGAAGACAGCGTGAGAAGGTGGTCTGAGAATTGTATGTAATGTACCATGATCATTAAGGGGTTAACCATGTTTTACTAGAGTTGCTAGCAAATGTGTTTGTGCTGTTGTTGGGCAGAACATAAGGTGGGTGGTGACTATGTGAATTTTCTGGAACATGTTCTGATGTGACCATGTGAACCATTTGGGAGGAGACTATAATCTTATATAAGGCTAGATTCTGAGAGAAGCTGGGTCTTCGTAGCAACAGGAGAGAACAGAGGGAAAGCTGTGATGGATCTAGTGGGAAGTAAGCCTCAGGCCTGCACATCCGAAAACCAGGAGAGTGCTAAATTCTGATTGAGACTGGGGGCAAGGGCATCCCTAGCTAGAAGACACACCTAAGATGGAGAAGGCTAGGGTATAGATTGTTACTGGCAGAGGCTCCCAGATGACTCCCAAGGAGAGGGATAGATTGTAACCTGGCACTGTGATGGATGTACAATAAAGGGCACCGTATTCACACCAAGCCAACGTGTCCTGGACCTTTATTGAGGGATGTGTGCAAAGACCTGCTAACTAAAAAAAACAGCCCGCTCGGCCGCTGTTACACTGAGAGGACTGTGTGGCCTGTCTGCCCCTTAGATGGAAGGGAGGCGTATGCCTGTGTTGGGCCTGAAGGGAGTCCGAGGTCATAGTTGTCCCATTAATTCACCACTGTACGTGTGGTCCACCCGGGTGCTACTGATGGGCGGTTCCCTTTCTTACATTAGCAGAAAGAAAGGAAGGTGAGAGCATCAGTGTCATGACTTCCGTTTGAAACTATACAGTGCATCCCGAAAGTATTCCCCCTAACATCACTTTTTCCACATTTTGTTATTTTACAGCCTTATTGTTTAGTGGATTAGATTCATTTTTTCCTCAGAATTCTACACACAACACCCCATAATGACACCATGAAAAAAATTTATTCGAGGTTTTGGCAAATTTATAAAAAAAAACTGTAAATCACGTGTACATTAGTATTCAGAGCCTTTGCTTAATACTTTGTCAATGCACCTTAAGCGGCAATTACAGCCTCATGTCATTTTGAATATGATGCAACAAGCTTGGCACACCTATCCTTGGCCAGTTTCAGCCATTCCTTTTTGCAGCACCTCTCAAGCTCCATCAGGTTGGATGAGAAGCGTTGGTCCAGTTGCCCTGTGTGCTTAGGGTGGTTGTCCAGCAGTGTCTTTGCTGTGTGCTTAGGGTCCAGCTGAAAGATGAACCGTGATTTCCAAATCATGTCCAATGAACTGAATTTATCACATGTGGACTCTAATGTGGACAATTAAGATGCAGACACATCTCAAGTATGATCCGGGGAAAAAGGATTCACCTGAGCTCAATTTTCAGCTTCATGACAAAGGCTGTGAATAATTATGTAGATGTGTGTTATTTTTAATACATTTGCCAAAATCTCAAGTAAATTTTTTTTCATGTTTTCATTATGGAGTGTTGTGTGTGTGTAGAGTAAAAAAAAATATTGAATTCATTTTGGGATAAGGCTGTAACATAACAAAATGTTGAAAAATGTATGCTCTGTGAAAAATTTCTGGATACACTGTACATTCCTGTCAAGTTTTCACTTTTCTAATAAAGAAAAAGTTACAGAAAGTGTCACTTCAGGTATTAGGAACATGAAAGTGCCTGGGCGAAGTGCCACTGCGTTCCAAACACTGGAAGTGACACTTCACAATGGCAGTTCAGACATCCGGAAGTTTAATGCCCCCTCCCTTCTACTGTCTGCACAAGTGGGGTGGGAACTTAGGAGGCAGAGTAACGCCCCCTCCCTCCTCAGTTAGCCAGATTTAAAAGTCTGAGTCATGTTTTTTTTATATGTCTTTCCCAGCCAAAGCGCTAATGTTGACAGGTATGGTATAGGCTAGGGCTTGTTGATCTGAAGAGACCGTTGGAGGTCTCCTGCCTTAATAGTTAGGGCTATGTACTTATGAACATAAATACATTTTCTCTGGCAGCTTTTATAAAGTGTTTCTTTACCATCTGTGTATTTAACCAGGTGCCTGGGGTTAAGCATTCATTTCCCAACAAAGATCAGAAAATAAAACATAATTCTATATTTTTTTTCTTTTCCTAGTGGACACAAGATGGTATGTATATCACATTGTAATATCAACCCTATAGCTCCTACGAGTTTGGATTATCCATGCTTCTTGCTAAATGAGTTAAATCTGTGCACTAATTTCCGTGAAAGATTTTTGCAACTCTGCAGCATCCTGATGTATGAGATTCTGCAAAATCAAAGCTGCTTTAACAACCCATCTTTTACATTAATGGAACAGAGAAATCTTTGTTCTTGAGAGAAGAGGCGCAACTTAATGGAGTCAATAACTACTTAAACTGCTGCTTAATTTCACATCACTTGTGGTAATTGTTGGCTCTAAGTGTTGTACAAAAGACTTTTATGTATGCATGAGTGTCAACAGACTCAAGAGTAGCTTTCTTTGTCATGCTCTGCTACTCACTGACAAACTAGTCAACATTAATTTTATACCTATATCATCAATGATTATACGTTTATTACACATTCATGTTTTAAGATAATATTTTATGCATGTTCAGTAATTGTGGTTTACTTGAGTTTTTTTCTCTAATGTAGTGTCCACAATCATTTTATCACTTTGATAAGGTCAGGCTGAAAAGAATTGTTAATAACTAGGGAAACTCATGAAATGAGCAGCATTAAAGACCTTATAAACCTCATGTTTATAAATGCTGTACAAAAACTATTGTTTGGTACAACAACTACATAAAAATTAGTGATGGCTGCAAGGTGGACAGTTCAGCCGGATAGCAGTATTGATGTTCGACCCGCCCCGTTCGCCAGCGACAAGGAGCTCAATATTCTTTCTCCAGCAGGATCAGGAGCAGTAAGATTCCACCAGAGGAAGGAGGTCTTCTAGAACTAGTACTTCTAGAAAACTAGTACTTCTAGAAAAGTCGGGTCTGAAAAGCGGAAGTAAAGTCAGTGACGTCACATCTAGCAATCAGAACCGGGAACTATCCCCGAGAGGCAGGGAATTTGAATCTGCTCACAAACAGGCGGACGTCAGGCTTTTTTAAAAGTCCGATCCGCCTATTCGAGGATGGACCTGGCTGAAGCAGCAGCAATACTGATAATACATCCATGCCAGTAAAAACTGCACCACCGCTGAAGCACAGCCAGTGTGAAATGGCCCTTATCCTGTGTCACCTCCAATTCATATCTTGAATTCATGATTAGGGATGGTCATAGAGCTCCTGAATAAGGTATAATTAATAAAATTGCTGGTAGCTGCATGTTGTTTTTGCATAAATGCCAAAACTTTGTTAGAACAATATTTTTTTATAATGTTCCCACAACCCTTCTCTACATCTCCAGCAATTTTAGTAATGGTATCATGTTCATGAGCTTTGCAATATACTCAGTTAGTCAAATTGTACAGAAAAATTTTACCATCTTTACCTCCTATAATATGCAAAGCAAAAGATAACATGCTATGTTCTCTATAAAATGTTCTCCTGTTCTCTTGAAGAAAACTCAAGAGCATAATACATTTTATTTCTTGGAAGTCCACTGAGATTGACTTATCTTGCAATGATACACAGTCAAATTATCATAGAAAATTAACTGATTGAATTGGTATGTGCTTCTCCATGAGTTCTCTTGCAGAAGAATGTATGATAGTAGAACTTCCCTAGCCAAATGGGAAGAGCAGATGTACACATGACTACAACACTTCAGAATATGATGGTAAAATATGAAAGAGCAATAAGAAGTAATGTAAAACCAATTGTATAATCAGTACATTCAATGGTATTATGATATAGTCACAGATTATGTAGTGTCCAGTAGATATAAATATAAACGTATGCTTAGGCAGTAGAAATTTATTCTACCAGGTCTTTGGCTAATACAAATTTAGAGATTTCTTTTATTTAAGCAGGTATGGATTGCATAGCAAAGTTCAAACAACTGTTACAAAGTAAAACAACTGAAAGTTAATGAAAGCCTATATACATCAAACCCCCTTATGTGTCTCCAGAGGACTGCAAGTAGGAGAAGAAGAATGGTATTGTACAGGAACTACTATACATTACAGTACAGTAGGATGTTGGTGCAAAACAAATATAACAAACACATATAAATGAGTAAAAGGATATATTTAAAAACAAATATGTTTACATAAATATGTTGGGGCATAGCAAGTCTCTATGACAGATCCTTTTCCTGTTAAAAGTTGTCTGTAAGTGTAGCTGTGGCCCACAGCCAGGGAGTCTTGGTCTGCATTTGTCTGGTAACACGGAACCCATGCTCTTCAAAAACTGGTACCTGGTACCTACCTTTCTCTGTGCCCATCCCCTTCTCAATCAAGAAGCACTCCATCATTGAAGTCTGGTTTGGAACTAATGGACCAACCCTACCCCTAAACCAGAAGTTTGATCATCAGGATCTCAGAACACATCATCAAAGGCAAGACACTGGTACTCAGGGAACGCAGTGAAATTCTCCCTGTGTTTCAGCACTTG
>CM070033.1:104515021-104530380 GCA_036250615.1 Ptychadena robeensis | reverse complement strand
TATTCAGATACTGGAACAGGCGCATCAGTGGCAGTGAGGTCTGTTCCCAAAGATTCCCAGTGAGGATTCGTCAAAGGACTGTGCGGTGCTATTTGTTCTACTGAGAGAGGAAGCTGCCTAGAGGGAGCTAGGCCAGAGTCCATTGTGAGTGATTTCTACTGAGAGGAAGAAGCTGCTAAGAGAGGAGCTAGGACTTCAGATGTTTCAGAACAGCCTTGTCCCCAACCCTCCTTCCGCCTGATGACATGAGCGAATAAACTTTTCTTCATTTTCAAGTAAGTGTCTCCTCCTGGTCATTTCTGCTACCCGGTATCCCACACTACACAGCAGCACCTACGGGTGTCAGTGCTACATTTGTTCAGACGGATCACAAAACGCTGTGGAAACATGTCCTTAGTCATATGATCACAAGCCCTTATTATTAAAGTGATAGTGGCATAGGCAATATTGTAATAATTCATGAATAATTCTACTAATATTCAATATTAGCAAATATGAAATTCGAGTGTAAGGCCATGCATTGCGATAATATATTTACAATGCAATATTCCGGCACCATATTCGCGAATTTCGCAAATTCTTCAATAGCCGATATTCATCAAACATATTAGAAATTGGCCTACCAAAAAGGCTCTTTTCTGTTTCAGAATGAAAACACTGCATCTGGGTACTTCGGTGTGTTGTAGCACTGACATGCCCATTGAAAATGAATTGCTGGCCGACCCTCATGTTTATTCTGCACTAGGCCTAAGCCAAGTCTTTTTATTAAACATGTAGATGCAGAAAATACACCTCCAATAGGATATCAGCTTTTTGTTATACACACAAGGGATACAACTGTTGAAGACTGAAACAACTTGTTCATGTTCTGGTTTATTAAGATTCACGGTATCTTATACAATTCCTGCCATTATGATGTGATCTGGTGTTGATCGCGAATGTTGTAATTTATATTGTGAATATCGTTAATTCATGAGGATCGAATATAATGCTATATCTTCGTAATCGCGAATATTCTATTTTTTTTACCCGGAACTATTGTGCATTGCATTCGTAATGTTCATTGCGTACAAGTGCCGGTTTTGGCAGTGAAAGTAATTATGACTTGATATCATGAATTCAAAATTTTTGGAGGAATATTAAGAAAAAAAAATTTCATATAAGGTATGCCAGTATATGTTTTTTGCAGCATAATAAGAAATAGCTTCAATCCTTAAAAAACTTTCACTAGACTCAGAATGCATCTGTATAGACAATCCAAGAACTGTGTCAGCAGGTGACTTGGAAAGAGTCAAATGATTTTAATTGGTAGGCATCATTTATATGCCAAAGGCTGCAGAAACTGTAAATACAGCTCTATGTAAAGTGACTTTCAAGTATAATTCCATTACACAGCACAGGGATCTTTGCATTGGTTTACTTTATCTGTTTATGCTCCAGTGCATTACTATCTGATTTCTGTCTCATGATGCCTGCATGTTGTAAATGCATGCATGTTGTAAAGATCCAGTTTGCACGTTTAATTCCGAACGTCAAGAAATATGTGAATAAGACATCTTTTCCCCACATAAAGTGAAAGGGAGACTAAAGAAAATAAAAAAAAGCATAATAGAAAAGTCTAATGGATTTCACATCACCAACAAATCACTCTGCATTGGAAGATAAAGCAGTTTGATATATATATATATAAAGCATATTCAACCACGCATATAAACTTAAACTGGTGTGTTTTATTATTGCAAAGACGGGTTTAAAGCAGCAGCTGGTGCACACAGCTTGGTATATTAATTTTAAAATATCAATCCTTTTACAGGCCAAAGTGAATATACTAAGACAGAATGCTTACACGGAAATTGTACAATATTCTAGAAGAAGCACATATTCAGATTACTGCTTGGAGACACTGTAGTTTTTCAAAAATTATCAAGGAACTCTAAAGAAAACAACTTAACACTCAGGGTGAATTTACACAAGCAGTTGCCAACTGCCCATTCACTTTGAAAACAGCAGCTACCCAAAGAAAGTGGCATGAGGCACTTCCTGGATGATTTCCGAGCGCTGGCCCAATAGGATTAACATTGGGGTGTTTATGAACGCCTTACCAGCATCTGCACATAGTGTCCTGGTGGACAGGTAATTGTGTAAAATAATCCTCAGTTTAAAATACTGTGACAGGAGGCCACAAAAGATCCCAGGGTGTATCCAGGATAGGGTATACATCTGTCTCAGGTACAAACATTATGCTGTGCAGTATGATCTGTGACTACAAGAGGTGAGAGAGAGAGATGAATTACCTGGGGTAAGCATAGGTAAGACTTGGCTGGGCAATTAGACTAGGACATGTCCGCCATGCCTGTTTTAGGAAGAGGCTCCACCCTAGAATCAGATGTTGTCAGTCTAAGGAGCTTCCAGACCTATAAGACAGCCTGAGTGGATAAAAGTGTTTTGTTATTTTGTTCCTGTTTTGCACATATACTGCACTGTGAATCAACAGCCCACTTTGATTTCACCTACAACCCTCTTGTTGCTGTGCCAGTGTCCTGTGGTGACTGTTCCAGAAAGTCCCTCATCCCGCTACCGAGCTAATTCCTCACATATGGTGGATGCAGCGGGCACCTGTGTATACAGGTATAAGTATGGCCAGCATGGAGGAGTTACTGAAACAACTGGTTTTGGCAAATGTGCAAATGCAACAAGCACAGGAACAACTGCAGTTTTGCCAGCAAAAGGCACAGGAGCAAGCACAGGTTCGCCAGCAAGCTAAAACCCGCCACAGGGGGTTGCTGGCACAACAGGAGCAGAGACTCCAGCAACAGATTAAGCTTCTTAACCTCCCTAGCGGTTAAGATGAACCAAGTTCGTTCTGTGTTTGGGTTCGCCCCAACCACTAGGGCAGCGCGTGTACCCGATACACTCGCGGAAAGCTGCAGCGCCACAGACCTCCATGTTGTCTTTCCCGCTCACATATTCAGCGTCATTAATGACACTGGCTGTGTGGAGAGGGGTGGGGGGAAATAGCAGGCACTGTACCTTATACACTTCCTTGATTGCCCGTATGGCAGACTGCTAGGGAGGTTAAACAGCAGCTTCCATCAAGGAAGGAAACATGGGAAAGTGAGAGCATGTGGCACAAATGCAGGATAGAATAACACAGGTTATGTACCTGGTGAAGGAACACTTGGAGCAGGCTCAGTCAGCCCAACAAAGGGTTTACTACCAGAGAGCTCGGGTCTGTACCTTCTGCAGTGGTGATAGAGTGCTGGTATTGGTCTCGACAGTAGAGCATAAATTCCTAGCTAAGTGGCAGGGCCCCTATGAAGTCATGAAAAGAATAGGGGAAGTAAAATTTTACAATTTGCAAGCCTGTAAGGCTCAAAACAGAGCATATTTACCATGTGAATCTGCTAAACCCTTGAAAAAATAGGGAAGCTTTAGGGCCCCCATATAAATACTACAACCCCATCAAAGTAATGCTGCAGCTTACCTAGATGACATGGTTATTCATAGCAAAGATTGGGGTTCCCATTTATCTATCTTTATCCCTTTAGCTGTACTTGGGGCCCTTTGAGAGGCTTAGCTTAGGGCCAACCATAAACAGTGTGCCATAGGGCTAGAGGAGGCTAAATATCTGGGATATACCATAAGGAGAGGTATGATAAAGCCTCAGGTCAACAAAGTTGCAGCTATCCATGATTGGCCCCACCCCAACAACAGAAAGCAAGTGCAAAACAAGAAGACCAACAGACAAATTAACAGGTGGTCCCTAGCCCTTCTGTAGTTTAGTTTTACCATAGAGCATCATCCTGGGGTTCGGATGGGAAATGCAGATGGTTTGTCTCGGGTGCACTTCTTGCTGGCAACCTGTGTGTTCAACCCCAAGGTTGACACAAGGTGGGGGTGGGTATGTGACAGAAGGGCACAAAGGAACCCAGGGTGTATTAAGGATGGGGTATACATCTGTCCCAGGTATAAACATGCTGAGTATGCAGTATGATTTTTGACCACGAGTTAGTGAACAGTCTAAGATGAGTTACCTGGGGTAGTAATGCGCACAGGTGGAACTAATTCCTCACAATACATATAAGTTAATGAGTTCACTATTACAATTATTTGTACATGTGTCTATACTTGTTCCACATTTAACACAGGTACATTTCCAAGTTCAGCTATGAAATTTCTCATGTCATAGTTTTACATACGGTAATTATTTGTTGAGGGAACAGCGTTTTTTTCAAAGCAGAAAGATACATTGCCATCTTCCTTTTTGGGCTTGAACTTCCACTGTTGAATGTTTGGAAATTTAACAGATGTACTTTAAAATGTTTTAAGGTTAAAAACCTGGTAGTGTTCTGACTTAAGAAGTCCAAACACACCCTCTTTATTATGGACCACACGTCATGACCACCAGTCAATGGGAACTTGTGTGCTGTAACAGCTCCTAATCTTCTGATTTTTGTTTCTCATACTTTACAGCCTTGTTCAATTATTTCACCTCTTTGTTCTGCCATCGCCTTTGTCATTTCCTACCTACCTGTTTATCCCTTCCGATACCTACTTTCTCACTTGTTCTGTCTGACACCAAAGTCCCAATTACCCTTCACACCTTTCAGATAGAATATTAAAATTTACCTGAAATGAACTAAGCCAGGGCTCATTCCTGGTGATAGAATGACATAGGTTTGACAATGATAGAATTTCCTAAGTAGAATTGCAAATAATGTTCTGGGAGGGGGGGGGGGGCATTAGTGAATGCAAAAAAGAAAATCACAAATTGTTTTAATAACATTCTTGGGGATGTACTTATTTTTGTTATTATTGTTTATTTATAAAACATTTGATTTAGTCCTTATTTTCTAAACATTATCTGGGCATTTATCCAGGGCAGCTAGAGGGAGGTGGTCCCACTCTTCCTGTACCATCTCCATGAGATTCTTCAACTTTGAGGGATGCTTCTCTTGACATCCTTTCCCTTCCCCAAAAAAATGCTAGGCAATGCACTGGCTTTTTTGGAGGATTTATGCAAATATCCAATGCCTTGATAAGTGGATATGCCTACCTGTGATGCTGGCCCTCAGTTATTTATAGATCCAATAGATGGAATCATAGAATCCAATAAATAAAAAGTGGTGGGTCTGGAGGTTTACCGTATTTTCCGGCGTATAAGATGACTTTTTTACCCAGGAAATTCTTCTCAAAAGTTGTGGGTCGTCTTATACTCCAGGTGCCAGGGCCACCGAGCATCTAGTTGGAAGGTCTGCTCCCCACACTGCGAGCTGGCTGACAGCAGCCTCTGCGTATTTGAATCACAGGCAGAGTGGAGAGAGACTGCAGCCTCCCCCTCAGTTCCCTTCCCTCCCCACTGTGTGTTAAATGAGACGATTATGTGCTGCTACTTTGAAGTTCATGCGGTAGGATGCAGACTTTGGGCATGTCCCTTGTCCAGGGATGACGTCGGGAGCAGCATCCGCACGAAAACGCGGTAGGCGGGCGTTCAGCACCGCAACCGTGTCCAACCACATCCGCACAAGCCGATGCTTTGCGTATGGGTGTGGTTTGCTTTGGTTTGGTGTGGCGTATGGGTGCGCATAGCATCGCAGCCATCCGCACGGATCCGCACTAGTGGAAACAAGCCCTCAGGAGTGGAGTGAACATTCTGCAGATTTCAGATACTTTATACTTTTGTAAGCTATGTCCCTGCACTTCCTCATTGCCAGACTATTGTGCTTTTGCTTGTTGTGCCTTTGTCATCATTACCTGTGTATTGACCCTTGGCTGCTGACTACTCTTCATCTCACTTAATTTATTACTTGACATCATTGGCTACTGACCATAGCTGTCCTGTTTCCTACTACATTTCTGCTTGCTCTCTTTCTGCTACTGCTGTTTTGAACTGATTCTGCCTGCATCTGTGCATCTGCACTCCTGATCCTACATCACTACAGTGTATCTGCAAATTTAACAGTGATTGTGAAATTCCAACTTATCTGTGCTCACCAGACAGGACAGTGCCATCAACTTGTATTTCAGCAACAATAAGACTTTAATAAACTGAAAAGAGATGGTTGAATTTTTTTTCCGACTAGCTGACTTTGTGAGTTAATTGTATAGCAATGAACATGGTATCATCATCATCACAATTGCTGGAGATATAGATATACAAGGGTTATGTAAAACTATTATTCTAGTATATGTAAGTGAAGCCATTTCCAATTTTGGTGATGATACCAAGTAAATGGGCTTTGCAATAACTCACAAGATCAGCTGGTTGAATAATAAAAAAGAATTCTAGCATCTCTACAATACATCTGCACCACATCATTTTAAGTGATCCAAAGTTTTTAATTAGACAGCGAACAGCTGATTGTTTGCATTTAAAATGTGCTGCAGTCCTCACCTAAATTACATGCACATTACTGATAATTTTATCAGAGGTTAAACAAAAATAAGGACTTTTATAAATTTTGCTTGTTGTCAATCTGCACTCTTAAATGCTATGCAGTGTGGTTTGAAGTGTACTGTGTTATGTATATGTTTTAACTTCACTTGCGTTTCCAACTAAAGGCATTGCCAAACTGCATACTGAAGTGCTAGTCTTTAGAGGGGATTAATAGTTTAAAATACTGTTATTTACGGGTGAAAGTGAAATTGTAAGTCCCCTGACAGAGAAAATTCAAGTTTCCAATGACTCAGGATTGCCTCTACTTGCAGAGCTTCAAGCACCACCAATACCTAACACTCCAGGATGTGTGAGATTGCTTTTACCCTAAGGGGACACTAACACTAGCGATTTCCAGCCCACACAGAGGGTTTAAAAAACACCCCCATTCTGTCAATATCGTCTTCGTGTCTTCCTGGCTTTATCACTTTTCGGAGTTACCCCCAGAGCAAACAAGACCCCTTTTGGCAAGCCTGTAAGGACCCTCCTGGTCCCATGCCATATCTCAATGAAGGGGCATGGATGCTGTGTTCTTACGGCACTGAGCCGATCCATAGTCAAGTACCTTTAACCCTGCATCTGCGGATTTCTGAACACAGCATCCGCCTGCCAGCTAAAGTGTATGTGATCCGTAGGGGTAGGCTTCCCAACGCATCACAAAATGCTGTGGAAACCCCCACTTTGGCTGTACTGTCCCACCTGCCTGTTCGGGGAGGTCAAAGTTTGCCTCCATTATAATGTATGGCAGGCAAACCTAACATCGGAAATATCCGGACTAGTCTGGACAGCAAAGCACATCAAGACCAAATCCCTAGCTTCACCTACTCTCCAGCCTGCAAGGTACTTATTTTGCTCTACTTGCCAATTGGCTGACTTGAGTTAGTAAACGCATCATTTCCTATGTTATTGAAAAACATGAACACCACTCCAAAAGCTTTTTTATGATCACATAATGAATGTCAGTTGCAGATTGACACGGCCCAGATATTGCCAACATTCTCTCCTGACACAGTAATTGTGCAGCTTTCTTCGTCTGCTGTAATTGATGCATTTCCATCATTGGTTTCCCTTTCATTTGCATATTGTACTTTAATAACTGATGCTGTGCTATCATGTGCTTGTGTATGTGTGAAGTGTGTATTTTTAAAACCAAAAGAAAAATTAATTTTAAATTTAAGTTATGGAAAATAGCAGCAATGGCACTTTGAATCAAATTTAATGGTCAACTAAATGTAATTTTCTTTTGTGTACTGGAATACTTATAAATACATTTCATGTGACTACTTCCAGGAACATCTGTAATTTGGTAATTACAGCAGACTTTAACAAAGCATGAGCCTTGCAGTGATCATGATAATTGTCTCTCATGCTTTCACATCTTGATGATTAAAACAATTAATACAAATCTGTCAACATACCATTGTAACAGAACAAAAACTACAAAAGATGTATTACTGACAGATACTGATTCTCGATCGCTTTCAGCTTTAGAAAAACATAAAGTGAGATGATTCCCCCTGCTGGATAACATTCCTCAAGTTTTACTTTAGAATGAATGGGAATTATGAAATGATACTTTTCTGGCATATTTTGTAATCTACCAAAGAAATCCTATTAGATTAATTTATTGACTTTAGAATGAGAGGCATTTAATGTGTAGTGTTGGTATGTGTTTTCACTGAAAACTTAATAAATGGTATCTTATTAATAACAAATTCCTAAAAACTGATCTCCTAGCTTTGTTGAATTGTTTTGTAAATGTTTTCGCCTGTCTTTTGTCTGGATTGACTTTTTGTTGGGTCCTTTTGTATTGATGGCCTGGTATGCGGTGTCAGAATTTCCTTGGAAATTTTTAGGTCAACACTCTGGGCCATATTACTACAATGTAAATCCCTGTAGAGGTGAAATAATAAAATCATGTCCCTAAAATCCTTATACCTTTTATGAAATAACAGTATCACAAAAAGGGTGTGTTTCAATATGGTGTGTGAATAAAAATGGGATATGGTTACAGAATAAAGTCATCCATTTTCATGACTACTACAAGCAATCCCTTGAGACCAGGTCTTTCCTTTGTCTTTCCTTATTACTGACTTTTTGCCTAGCATTGAGTCTCTCACCACCAGCTTCTTCGTTAAGCAACAGCTGCTCTTCAGTACCAATTCCATTCTTAACTAGAATAAAGTGCCATAATCTTTGTCAATTGCTGCCCTGCTGCTTGCCACCAACCCCATCCTGAGTCAGCTGCTATTCTCTGCCATCTCATTTCTCAGAAGGTGGACAATTCCCCACCCTAATCTTTGTTATCCAACAACTTCTTCCTCATTCATTTCAGTTGCCTGTCCTTTGCCACTGACTTTTTTGGCCAGCAACTTTCTATAGCTGCTAAGTTTGTCATCATCCAGAAGACTGTTTGCACTAGTAGACACTGTCTATCCATTTGTTGTTTAGAAGATGGCAAGAATAACCAGGAAATATTTATGTGGGTAGTCTATGTATGTGTTTTCTGATGTAACTTTTTGCCCCTATTGTTTACTATTCACCCTAGGCTGCCATTTCCTTTAAGTAAGTGCTGCCATATTGAAGACGATAATGCTGTTTTAACATTAAGTGAAGTGCATCTATATATTTAATAAACATACATTTTTCAAACTTGAACATTGAATAAAGAGTCAAGTATGTCTTACAAAGTATGGCTTACAAAGCAAATAATAATTTTACTAACAAATATAATTGTGTTAACCAATAGATTAGAATCCAAGTGCCAAAGTAATTTCTGCAAGTAAATATTTTAATGTAATTCTGTCTTATGGAAAAAAATGTGCATGGTTCCACTCTTTTAGAGGTGCCTACAATAACTAACCTCAATGTGATTTAAAAATGCTAAATTTGAATGCAGCTCTCCCACCTCTCTCCTAGCTATATAAGCCTGTGGCTTTCTTTATAATTTTACAGGGACAATGAAAGTGTCTTATATATAGAAGAATCCTGCATTGCAGTGCATCTTGCAACACAAATGGCACCCAGTTGTAAAAATTTACAGTGGGTACAAAAGCTTCAGCTATCACTGCAGATAAATGTGTTCCTTTAGCAAACTCGCCCAATGACCCAATGAGGGAAATTGCAAATGGAACGCTTTTATTTTTCTGAAAATCAGAGGTTTATATTATGAATTATTTTTGTACTATGCTGAAATGTATACAACCTCAAGGCAGGTGAATAGTTCTAAAATCCATCACTCTTCCATTTACTTTCAGATAATAACTTTGCAGACAGTACAAAGTTGTTATTTTTATGTTGCAAGAATCTGTGTGCAGCGACATGGTATATAGTGGACCTATTATTGATAGATTACGAAACCTACCATTGCTGAACATGTTCTGTATAATGATAATTGCCTGAATGTAAAGTTGATCTTTTGGCTTTAGCAGTTTCATATAACCATGGGACATGACTGTACATAACTGAGTTTTAAACTTTTCAGCATAAAAAGGAACCCCCTTGGTTTATTAGTCAGGGTCTCTCCAGGCTAGCTTACGCCAACCTGTGTGACCAACAGTGACTGGTGAACATCCACACAGGCTGCTGGCACCCACCACAGAGACCATTGGTGTGGACAAAGCTGGGCTCTATGTGTGTGTTCACTGCTCTGTGTTCTGCCCATTACTTCCCTTCTTTTTTCCAGGCTGCAGCATCTTTATGGTCTATGTCTTGCAGGTGTGACCGTGTGACACCCACAGATACCTGTGGTAAATACAGCACAATGCTGTGTATAAACAACACCAAGGAGCTACTTGCTTTAAAATAAATGACACATAACACTGTGTTTATTATACTGTATATTTACTATATTGGTACCTGTATTTGTTACTCCATCAAGCCTGGGGCAAGGTGGCATGACGATTGAGCTGCTGCATTTTCCATTAGTTACCTTGACTTACAGTATATTCGGCTCCACATCCTTAAGTACATATGCTACCTTTGATAAAGCATATAGAATTTTAGATGTTTTTAATTACCGGTATATGGCATTATTTATTATGATATTTGTAAAGTGTAAATTATATATTTGTTTGTTTTTTGTTGTTATTACAACCAGTGGAAGTAGTAGGACCATGCTGGGCTGCACTTATGTACTTCTTTGGGCGTATGGTGTCAGCAATACTCTGAGATTGTGCTTGAAGTAACTACTGTGTACTATGGAACCATGTTGTTTTCTGAGTAGGAGTTTAGTGAATTTACTTGTTGACTTCAGTTATTTGTATTAATATATTATATACAGGGTCCATACACATTATTCACAAAGTTTTTTCTTCACATATAATACAGATACTTTATAATATTCTGGCGTATTTATGACTAATGTCCGCAAGGCATGGAATGTTCTCTTTGCTTCTCTCAGCGAACAGTGCCCCAGCCTCTAAAGAGAAAACGGCTTTAAAAACTGTAAGTGATGTCCAGTAATCAAAATATGGAACTGTGCGTTCCATGTACCAGAAGTGACATCAGCAACATCACTTCCAGTTTTTCTGATTAAAATTCCCCACAAACAGGTGGAGGTCTGACTTTTCTAAAAGTCCGAACGGATATGGCTGATGTTCGCCCACCACTATTTATGACATTCAAATGTGTTGATTTATTGACACATACTGATTTAAATGCAGTTGTATGTATTTATATTGTGTTGTGTGTTAGAAAAAATTTCTGCATTGAAAACTTCAGATGAAATCTATTTGTATCAAATTCCAACTTCATACCAGTTCAGGATTATTTGGCCGGGGAAGTCACGTAATGGTTTCTCACAGTGAAGCTGATCTGGTTGTTCTAATGCTTCAGAACTAGAAGAGTCAAAGAACAGCAGCTTCCATTGTGTGCTTCAATCTAAAGGGGTTTTTTTCTTTGCTTTGTGAAATATTTCCTTAAAAGGTAAAGAGTGTTATGATGCACAACCAATATAGTTATGACATAGTTGACATAGTTAGTCAAACTATGGTAGCTGGTAGAGCAGATGTTTACTCCCATCTAGTGGACAATTATGTGACATACCATAGAAGTAAGAGGAATTTGAGTAAATGTTGCGGAAAAATGTAAATGTGCACAGTAACATGCACTCTACAAATAATTAAAAAAATTAGATAAGAAAGCACAAGCACATCAATGGAAAGATACGTCCATGTTTTTGGTGGGCTGTTGGTGGTATATTTTTTTTCTACATTCCTAATCTGCCAAACAATAACAATGAGTATAACATTCAAAAATAGAAAAGAATAAGGGTAAAGGTCTCCTGCACCTCTTACCTATTCCTAAAGGGAAAACTGCAACTCTACAGCTGTGGGTGTTTGTGTTAACGCACAGCATTGCACGTTAATATAAATGCAAATCTGTGGCCAGTGTAAAAGGACATCTGTGTGCCTTGGGTTAAAGCTAGCCACAGTACATTTCACATCCGTGACATCACATCCATGACATCACATCCGTGACATCACTTCTGGCATTGGGAGGTTTACCGTCCCCTCCCTCCTTTTTTCTAGCTGGCTAACCAAGGAGGGAGGGGGTGTTACTCTGCCTCCTAAATTTCCACCCTGCATATCATCTGCACCAGCAGAGTGGGAACCTGGTACTGAGAGTAACACCCCCTACTGCAGAAGTTACACCGATTTCAAAATCCCAGATTTATTGAAATTGGGATATGGCCGGGAAATTCACATAAAATTTACTTTCCTGGCCAAAACGGGAGGTTAACAGGTATGGCCTACTTTCACTCCACTGCCTCCAGTGACACTGTGGACAAAAATCTGCAGTGCCGCATGCAAAAAGAGATCGGGCGCTACTAAAGCTCCATCCTCCATTCTAAATTGTCTTCAGTGACTTAATCCTGAAACTATTGTAGTTTCTCCTACCCATGTCCCTACCTATACTCTGGGCTTATCTTCTCAAGAAGGGGAATTGTAGATCACATTGCATGTCCTCCTATTACTCCCTCCTTAATACACTATTTATTACTATGCTCTTAACTCTTTCTAGTGCTACTAAATTAAAGCAACTGCCATGTACTGGTTTAATGGCATGTGTCACTTTTCTCGCTATACACTCTGTATTTTATTCGGTTGTACTACTAATGTGCTTTGTGTCATGCATCTGTAACTGTTTGCTATGGAAGCTGACACTGTTCATGTTTGATCAATCACTGGAGATTGGTGATCTCATACTGCCACCTTGTGCTCCAAGATGGTAATGCATGTGCCATTTTGTGAGGGCTTTTCCGATGTATGAGACTTAGTGCTAGAATGAATACCACTCCACTATCCGTTCCCAATGAGTCATATTATATATTAAAGCAGTTAATTTCTTTTGTACATTTTACCTTCCTTTCTTGTTAAGCCTTACTAAACCTCAAGGCTCTTATTTAGTGTTTACTTGAGTTCTCTAAACAAGTTTTTTTGTACTAATTGAAAAGGTATGTATTGTCACTTATATCAGTGGTTTCCAAACTGGGGGGGCGAGGGGCGGAGGTATTTCAAGGGGGGGGTGCACCTAGGGGGATGCCAACCATGAAGGAACTAGCTTCAGACAGTAAGTAGAGTGCATGTAATGTGTGTGTATTTATGTGAATAATGAATAATGTTTTTGTATGATTGGTGTGAAAATGAAAAAATTGAATGAGTTGTATTTTAAATAAAATAAGAGACTTTTTTCAGCCCCCAATACCACCCATTCAAGAATTGACTTATTCCTTTTATTCAATTATTTTCTATCCTGGTAAACTAAAATCCTCTATTGAAGTTCAGACCATTAAGGTCTACTTTGCCCTTTCACTGACACTAACTATACCTGACTCTCCTTCAAAATAGAACACATGGTGTCTGAATGAGACTACTCTCAGACCTCTCTATCTGAAGTGACATTGAAATGACCCTTAAGGACTTTGTTCCTAACCATGGCCAAGATTACCTCATTACCTACTCAATGGGAAACATTGAAGTGTGTACTAAGGGAAACATATTGCTTGTATTAAATGTTAACCATTGTGGCAAGATTCTAGATCAGGCCTCATCAAAACACAAAGATTGTCTCCAATTCGCTATCTACATACATGGCAATAAATGCACCAAACTCTTAGCACATTCCATCCATCTCAAATAGGCACCCACCTATATACTTAAAATTCAACCTAATAATGGGAGCATGCTCTGCACCTCTGCTCAAATAGCTGATGCCTTTTGTAAATATTATACAGATCTCTACAACCTGACACCTATATACAAATAGGTCCCTTCCATCATAACTATAAAGATAAATTTAAATATAAACATCTTTATGTCTTCCTCTTATACATTTCACATCCAGAGAAAGCTCTCCCCTCTCTAGCCAATGAATTTAGCATTTGCAGCCTATAGTGTGACTTTAAAATAATTTTTTCCAAATCTGAGCTGATCAAATTCACACCAACAACTATTGCTGTTGCATTACTGAAAAGTTCCTTTCCATATTGTTGGCACATTGGAGCACTATAAGACTTCAGGATGTACATACCACAATCTCTTTGCAGATTATACTCTCTCAACTACCTCCCTTATCTTAACTCCAACACCATCATTTTATTGGAAGCTCCACTCTTGGTTTGGCAAGCCTGCTATATGGATGTTTTCCCTAGATTTCTGTATCTGTTCTAATCAGTTCCTATCGCCCTGCCTTAAGTTTCTGAACCTTGTGCTCCATCTTTCTTAAATACCGTTTGGGTGCATAAACAAGGGGAGTAGGTTTTCCATAGAACGATATCACCATGCATCTCTATTAACCCACCAACTGGATAGAGTTCACTTCCCCACGCATAAGCTCTGGATTTCGTTGGAGAACCACATTTCTTCCACCTTACCATTCTCCATCTCTCGGATTCTTCCATCTCACTGCCCCCTCAATCTATACTTCCCTACTTCCTTCCTCGACTATTGACAGTCTGGAACTACAATATTTCTGAACACACTCTTAACTTGGACCAATGATGCCCATCCTATGCAGCCTGTCCGCTGTCCGTGTTTCTCCCCAATGTTGGAAATTCATTAATGTTGCTGGATCCATGCTTAACATTTGATGGAACTGTCCTAAGCTGTCAGTGTTTTAGGAAGCAGTTTTTGCGTTTTACAACACAGCCATGAAGGCTTCAGTGCCAAAAACACCAAAAACTACTTAATTGTCTCTCTATCCATCCTGACACATTATTTACTTTCATTATTTTTGATGGCTGCAAGAGCTGTCCTACCAAGATTGGGGAAATCTCCAGAACTAGAGTGCTAGAGTGACTAGCTGAACTATTTCACATCCAACATATGGCATTGCTTATTTCACACCTTCAGAACACAACTGAAGTCTCTGTGGTTGTTTGTGGAGTCACAGCATTCAAATCACTTTCAACTCAATACAAGTGTTAACTAGAGATGGTCAAAATGAATAAAATTCGATTCTACTTAATTTTCGAGTTTTTTGAAACTTATTGTTTTCAAATGTTTCTCCAACCAATCTCTACAACTCCAGCAATGTTTGTGAGGATACCATTTTCAGGGGCTTTGCAATAAGATGACAAAGTTAGCTAGCACCATGCGAATTTTTCCAATCACTCCCACATGCGAAAATTTTAAATAAAATGGTGCTATTTGCACGTGAAATAGCGGCACGGCAAATCAAAAGCAAAGTTCTTTTTTAAGATTTCAGTCGAAATATCATGCGAATTTTCGGCAAAAAAGTCACAATTTCTACTTAAAAATTCGCACTGGGAATTTTTCGACCATCCCTAATGTTAACCCCCCTAGCGCTTCGGGATGGCACCATCTCGTCCAGCGCAGCTACTCCCACTGTCACACTAAATGAGATGGTGAGTCCAGTACACATACATACTTACAGTTTTGCGCTGTCTGGTGTCCCCGAT
>CM070033.1:104489656-104501966 GCA_036250615.1 Ptychadena robeensis | reverse complement strand
GGGGGGGGGGGTGCATCTTATGATCAGACCATGGTTTTTTAAACAACATTTCAAAATGCTCTTTGGGAAAAATTTATCAATCTCTGATAGAGGTCCCAGAGACCTCCTATTACGCATTTCAGAGGGTGGGCGAAAGTAAAGCTGGGCATACACAGGTCGATGTCACCAAGCTGTTTTTGTTCGGTCCCCCAAACAAGGATTTACCATTATGTTGGTTCCCTAATTGATCTACCTTTTTTCATTTGATCACTGTGTATGGCCAGCTTAAGTTTAATAAACCATTTATCTCCTGGGCATTAAGCATGTGGCAAATTTTTTAAAAGGCATGACGATCACGGCAAAGTACGCCGATGTGAACAATCACAAACTGCACATGCTACAAATGTTCCCCCAACCCTTCTCTACATCTCAAGTGATTGATTATCATACCATGTTCAAGGGCTTTGCAATCAGCTCTCAAATTTAGCAGCATAGGCATTCGTATGCAAATTTTAGCATGCAAATATTTCAAATAATATTCGCAATGACGATATTCTCAAACAACACTATAATGTATTTTGAATCTAAATACTATTAGTATTTTTTTTTATTATTTCAAGTCGGTTTGCCACTTTTCCGACGAAGAGTCGAAATGGCCCCGACGAAATTCCACTATGCAAAAATTTTTACTTAAAAACTCTCATTGTGAAATTTTCGACCATGCCTAATTATTTGGTAAGGCAGAGAAATGCACTTTTGGAAAATGCTCCACACTATGGTTGGGACAGAATGTATAGAGTTGCTGTCATTTTATTACAAAGTTACCACTGCAGTTAGTGTACATTCACATGTACACTTTCAGTGCAGACACCCTGAAATTGCCTGCCTGCAGCTGTGTGCAGCATGACAAACACCCACCATGATATCCTCATAGACAAACACCTGTAAAGCAACCTGAAAGGTGCAGCAACGAAATTGCAACATTAGATGTAGATGCCCTTGAAGACTGAATGAATGAGCCCTTGTCCTTATCAGGACTAACACATAGCTGTCACTAGAGCCATTATGTAAAAGTTAAGGCACATTGAACAGAGGTAGGGATTAGCCCTAACCACCTGGTTATTGGGACATTCTGTGAAAAAAAAGATAAAAATAAGGAGATTATATTAAACACCCCTCCTCTCTCCCCTTTCTTCTTCAACACAGCCACAGCATTTTTCTCACTCAATCTTCTTTAATTCCCAATGCATCATTCTGTCACTAGGGATGGCCTCAATGTTCGGGCATTGTGTACAGTCCGCAGCAAACACAGGATGTTCTAATTTTTGCTCGCTGGCGAACAGTACAGGTGTTACACCTGCCCCCTTCGCCAGCAGTGTGTGTATTCTTCTGCCACCCTGGATCAGCCACACAGAGATATAAAAAAGATCCGACTAGCAGAAGAATACCCACACCGCCACCTGGCAGTTCACCACAGACATGCAGACGCCGGAGTTCTACTAAAGTTCGATCCGCCTGTTCACGAATGGCTGATGTCCGGCCATCACTAGCTGTCACGTTATCACATCTCTATACTAGTCTATGTGACCAAACCCTTTACCATTGACAACAATTGTATCTGGCACCCCTGGGGGCTATACGTGTTACTGCAGCTATTAACCTCCAGAATACTGGATTAAACAAGGTGATTTCCACAGACAAGGACAAAGGTACAGTTATTTAGGACTTTAGGATTTAGTGACTTTGAGTCATTGCACAGATGTAAGTAAAAATGAAATGTAACTGTTTTGCTTTTTTTGGTTACTGGGTGTAGGTATGCTTTATGCAAACCAAAACAAAACTCGCCATCCCTTGAAATCATGTTAAGGAAAGCTCTGCAATAGGTTTTGTTTGTAAACATTTTCTAGAGTTTAGATCATGTATATTCACACACTCCTTTCTGCTGTTGCATAACATAGAGGAGGTTTGGCCCCAATGTAAAATAGGTCAGTCTACTCTAGCCTTGTGTAAAGCATGGCTTTCTCACACTCCCACAATCTCTATAGCCGGTGTGGCTTTTGTTGCTTAGCTATCTCTCTGTTTTGTTTGAACTTGCATTACACATCCTGCTCTTTTTGTATGCTGTTTAGATAGTATTATTCAGGCCAAGAAAATACTAAGGCCCATCCAGGGCTGCATTTAATAGCCAATATCATCAGTCATTATTCTGATAACATCTACAGTATATGTCATGTTAACCAGACAGCCTGGTTGTATACTGGAACATGTTGTTACTGCCAAAGAGTCTAACTTTGTTATGGACCATACCTCGGTGAAAGGTTTAAGCCTGATCTGTTCTGACTTTATTACATAAACTTCACCTTCTCTTACAAAGGCCAATGACAAGAACGGTTAAATGAAATGAAGCATAAATGGTGGCTTAATCATATCACTCTGAGGATGTTTCTCACACTATATATCAGGCACAAAAGTCATAGTAATTTGAAGTACGAGCCTTGAACAAAATTACTTAAAAAGTTAAAAAAGATTATAAATAATAAGTAATAACTCCTTACAAAGTTGTCACGTATGCCGGCAACAAAATAAAACAAGGTGATATGCAATAAGTAAGTATCATTTATCCCCATTAGCATCATGTGGTATGTATTGTTCTACTGTAGGTTTTGTTTCTTTTTGTGATGGGTCGGTGGTTATGATGGGCTGTGGAGACAGCCGTGTCATAACCCATTGACTTCTGTGTGAGCCTTGTGCATTGTGCCAAAGTTCCTGCGTTTAATGAAGGGATTTTAGGTCAGTGGCCTTAAGCTGTGTTTTGTGCTTTTGCTGATTCACCTGTACCCCACCTCATATTTACTTTGGTCACATCTATGATTCTACTCCCTGCTTCCTTTTGTTTATTATTACTTTTCTCTTATTTTGCTTATTTTTACAAAGTAAGAAAGCTGACTGAGATGCTTTTTCACCTGCAAGAAATAACTTAAAAACACCCTAACCTACCAAGTCTGGATCAAGCTACACTGTATTTCACACTTGGTCTTCATTGTGGGTTGCCTTTCTTATCTAGTGATGAGCGGCATAGGCAATATTCGAATTCGTGATATTTCGCGAATAATTCTACTAATATTAGATTCTATATTCGGAAATTCGAATATTCACGATATGACCATGTATTGCGAAAATCTTTAAAATGAATGGTCACATGCTATGTTTATTTTCGCAATGCGAATATTATTTTCGCAATACATGGCCATATTGCGAATATTCGCAAAAAATATTCGGCATTCGAATATTCAAGCTCAACACTATTCTTATCTGCTTAATCAGCAAGTTGCTATACTGTCCATATAGACTTAGAACTGACTTACTGAATACAGCAGCACAAAACATTGGTAGCTTACGTGGTGTCTACTCAGAATTTGACAAATCAAAACACTTTAAAAATAAATTGCTCTGTGTAATGTCAGTATTCTCCAGTAATGTTTTTTTTACTGGGATGCCTGATGCCTAGGCTGTCCAACTGTGGCCAAACTGTAAAAGCTTTTAATTGCCTGCGGTAATCGCCATTGTCCGCGTCCATTCAGTTGAATTGGCCTGTCCCAACGTAACTGATGGCTGTGATCGCGCATGGCTGCGATTGGACCTGCAATTCTAATCACGGGTGGCGGGTGGTCACGATTATTTTTTCTGATTGCGCCTATAAAATCATGTCCATTCATTCTCTATGGACGCAATGTTTTTTTATAACTGGAGTGAATTTTTTAAACCTATCGCGGGTGAAGATCACCTGGTCAATCGCGCCCAATCATGTGACAATCACGGCCAGCCCCGCGGCTGATCGCCTATGTGGGAACATAGACTGACTATGGCAATTTTAGATTTCTGACCATTTATATATACTATTATTCTAAATTTATGAGTATATTTTTAAGACCATATTTTTAAGACCATAGCTTAAACTACACTGCTCATAACAATATAACTCTAAGTCGGGACTTCTGTGAAATCCACTTAGGTTAAATTTACACTGTCGTTATTTGAACGACATGTTTAATGCTTCCCAGGTGCCCTCCGGTGGCAGAAAGTGTTTATGACGCTTTGAAGCAAAGATGTTTGTACAAAATGTACACTCGTTTTAAAGCCTGGAAAACAACTAGGGGGGGAGCGCTCAAGCAGCCACAGGAGGGACTACAAGGTCACCTGACCCTGCAGGGTGCCTGGAAAGGTGGAATAGCTACTCCCAGGTTGTTTTTTAAAGACAAAAAAAGAGTGACAAAGCTCTGCAAAGTGCTGCAGTGACTTTTAGAGCTTTACAATTGAAATCAATGTGGTAATTTAACGACCAGGCGACCCTCTGAATGCAAAAGAAGGCAAAAAACGTACAGAAAACGTACTGCTTAAATAATGACCTCATTGACTTCCATTTTAAATTTAAAGCAAGGACGTTTTCTGGTCACTTAAAACAACTGCAAAATGACCTGCAGTGGGCCAGAAATGTACATGTGTCTGCTCAAACAGTCAGAAACAGACTCCATGAGGGTGGTATGAGGGCCCGACAGCCACAGGTGGGGGTTGTGCTTACAGCCGCACAGCCGCACAACCCTCCAGAGAAAGCCTGACTGCCATTAGGTACTGAGATGCTGGTGAGGTTGGCCCTGGGTTCCTCCTAATGCAATGCTAGATCTCATGTGGCTGTAGTGTGTCAGCAGTTCCTGCAAGACAAAGGCATTGATACTATGGATTGGCCTGCCTGTTCCACAGAGCTGAATCCAATTGAGCACATCTGGGACATCATGTCTCGCTCCACCAATGTCAACAGACTGTCCAGGAGTTGGAGGATGCTTTAGTCCAGGTGTGGGACAAGATCCCGCAGGAGACGCATGCCCAGGTGTTGGGGAGGTCATACAGGTACATGGAGGCCACACACACACTACTGAGCCTCATTTTGACTTGTTTCAAAGACATTACATCAAAGTTGGATCAGCCTGTAGTGTTTTTTTCCACATTAATTTTGAGTGTGACTCCACAGGTTGATAAATTTGATTTCCATTGATAATTTACGGACATGTCCGTTCTCTGGCGGACCAAGCTTTGGGGCGATGTGGAGAATTTTGCCACGATCCGTGGGAGATTTTGCCGCGGACCAGTCATGGCTGGCTATGTGTATGGGGGCCTTTACGATAAGAATTTTCTCTAATAATAAATTTAAAGAATGTCGTGTGGCAGTAAGGCATCCCTCTGGGGTCTGTCTATATTTGCAAATGATGGCAAAAACATCTATTTAGTAATAGTATCTTGTAATTTTTGTTATTAAAAAAAAGACTAAATTGTTAACCCCGGGAAGCTGGCGGAAGTTTGGCAGTGCTACAGGTGTAAGGTGGATGTAAAGATCCAGTAAAGATCATGTCAGGTTGATGGGAGATACCTTTGGTGTATGTTTTTGTTGTAATTGCCCTAGTTTAGTCTATGGTAAGCACAGGCCTATATAGGGTACTAAGCTACTGCCTCTCTGTAGGCAATGAAAAAACATATGAGAAAAATGATTTAAAAAAAAGAATAGGTAGGAGCAACTCATACAACCTATCATGGCAAATCCACTACCTAATGAACCAAATCACTAAAAGATGAGAACCAGAGAAAGATTGCCATTCCCTTCTAGAGAACCTGATGATGATTTCCAGATAGATGTCAGGGGTCATAACCCTGTCCCATTAACAATAATATAATTTAATATAAAAATAAGGTGGAAATATCTTTGGAAAATATACTTTATATATGAATGTGCAAAAGTATAAATAACATGGTCACAGCCGATCAACAAATATTAATAAAATATAGGGAAATTCTTGGTCCCACCTTTAACTTCAACTTCAAAGAATGACATAACTGGGGCATAGGCCCCTCCAAGACTTTAACCATATATGTGGCTGCCCTTTCCATACTGACACACCACAAGGAAATCTCCAACATCCACCTTACACCTGAAGCACTGCCGAACTACCGCCATGCTGTGACAGAAGAAAAGCAATGGAAATACAGTGAAGAAAAAGTATAGGTTAAGCAACAACAAAAACAACAGAGGGAGGGAAGGTGGGTGAGGGACGATCCTGGTTCAAAGAAAAGGAACTTCCAAGTTGGGCCAGGCTCTATAGATTCCCCAACCCCTCCCCTAACTAATAGCCCCCCCCCCCCACTTACCTCATTAAGGACGTCTCAGGCCAGCCCCCTGGGTCAAGGTGCCCTCCTCCTCAGACCTGTCAAGCCTCCCTATTTTTCCCGGATTCTTGAAATCAAGCTGATCTAGCAGGGAGAGGGCGTTACTCTCCCTGCTAATGTCCCAGCTCAGCAGGTACGTGTAGAAGCATAAACAGGACCACATTCAAAGACCAGTATCTGCATCAATGATTCACATGTGTTAAGTGTGAATATTGGCATGTGAATACATTTTCTCAGAAGCAATACATTAAATGTCCACACCCTAATAAATACTCATATATATGTCGCTAAACAATGATATATAACAAATATATCACTTTATACAAGCATAAAACACTTTACGTAGAAACAATGACCATTAGATTTAAGTTGTATAGCATAACTATACAAATCGGCAGTGCTTGTTAGGGTATAAAGTTTATGTGTTGTTTTGTGGATGCCGCAGATGCAGTATATATTACATGTTGAACTTATACTACAATTCCTACGAAATCTGACAAAGTGGAATAAAAAAGGGTTTCTCTCAAATATGCTGGAGAAGATCCAACTACGATGAGGTTTAGTCAAATTCTGGCTGATCTGCAATCATACAAAGACTGCAGAGAGTGCAATAAATCTCTAAAGAACGTAACTGCAAAAAAAGTCAGAAAGCCGCCCACATCATCTGCAAGCTGACTTCAACTTCAAATATCCCTGCCAACTCCTTCCCATTTTAAAGAGCACAAAGTGTTTCCTTTTTCACAAGAAGAGCTATCCTGCCAGGTAGATCCAACCAGCACAAAAACATGAATCATAAAAAAATTCCAATTATTTTATTTTTTTTAAAGGAAGAAAATGCATATCTGTTTGCAGCTGAATGGTAGGTTTGTCAATCTGCAGTCTGGCAGTAGTGATGCATTACATTTTGCTTTGCCTACATTTTTGTAAGAAGTATAGAATTTTGCCAAAAAACTTAATAATAGAGTGAAATACATTGTAGTGTACACTGGAAGTGAAACCATTGTTTCTAAGAATGCAAAGGATATTAAACTACGTACATTGACCTACTCTTTCACTGTTGTAAAAAGTGCAAGTGGGAGGACGGAATAGACTCAGTTAAAATACGATCTTTGCAAGTTAGGACATCAGTGGTGCACAAAAAAAACAAAAATAAAGAGAAATGATAAGATAAAGTACAACTTTATCATTTTCCCAAAACAGAAAAAAAACATTAATTTGAATTTAAAAAAACCCAGCCCAGGCACAAGGGGACTTAGGGGGAAGGTAGATGTCAGCATGTCAGTAACATCTACTTTTCCAAATCTCTTTTCGACCAGCAGCCATATCTGAAGAGACCGGAAGAGACTTAAGCTAGGAACACTGACATTGATTATTGTATTTTGTCTATCGTAACGTGTGCACTAGAGAATAATTTACAATCATACAATCGTTGTACAATATCAATGTAAAAAACATTGATTATTGACTAAAGTCGTCAATACCATTGATGCCCTAAAAACAGTAAACTGTCACTTCTTCGAATACAATTGTACGATGAAAGTAAACATTCCACGAAAGTAGTTCGATCATGGTACAATTCGACGATTATATTCCAACTTGTCCAATCACTTTTCAGTCGATGTAATGGCCGTCATTGAACCATTATCGTCAATCGTACCATGTATATGTCCCACGATTTTGGCACAATCGATGTAAATATTCATCTATTTACATCGATTGTATGCTTACATCAAGCCGTGTGTTCCTAGCTTAAGGCTACATTTACACGGTTGTTTCCCAGGTTGCTGCAGACTGACAGGGAAACGACCAGGCGCTTCTGCAGCAGCCCAGGAAACAACTGCCTGTGAGCGCCTGCAAACTTGTGCAGACGCTCGCAGGTTGTCAAGATAAGGACCCTATGGCAGTTATATCAGGCGGATTGCGATTATTGCTCATTTAAAAAATGCCCATGTAAATGAGCCCTTACTCCTTCATCTTACATGCTGTAGGACACTTCAGTCATGGCAGGCCACCGGAGGGAGGAAGAGGGAAAGGCAGATATGTGTTTTTATCTACAGGGGTAAGTTTGTTTGACTGAAGACTGCATGTAGGTAAGTAATGCGTTTATGTGTTTTTTGGGGGGGTTAGGTTTAAAACCTCTTTAATGATGAAGAACACAGAGAAAATACTGCAACAGTGATGAACATTTATACACACATTTTGACATATTTTTAAATATTGTCTAGGAACTTCAGTGACTTAGAAAATCATTAACAAATCTCAGATTAAGCAAATACACGAGGAGTAAGCAGAATCATACATGTGTGTATTTTTTTGATGGATTAATCTAGTGTTAGCGAGTGCATTATGGTTTGCAGGTTTCACAATTGCAAACCGCATTCAACACAACAGACATAAACAGAAAGAAATCCACCTTGAGATGCTGGCACTTGTTAGCATTACCTGTTACATTCTTGGCAGTCAGTGTGATGCTAATCTCTGTAGCACGTTTAAAATGTCTGGAGACATAACTTTGCTCCCTTCCGTGTGTGACCTTGCCCATTTTTACAAGGTTTACAACTGTACATTAAGGTACAGCTAGGTTTTCATGTAATTAGCCACCTCCTGGCTTTATTGTAGAGACAATCTGAGTGACAGTAAAGTCATACAACTATATCTTCAATAGTATAACTATATCGGCCATGCTCACTGGAATGGCCTCCAGGTCTACCTGACTGACACCAAATCATGAATAGGGTATAGAATTGTTCAACAACCTTCATTTCCGGCAGCCTTTTATTACCCACATAAATAACAAAATGTAACATATGCAATGATAAAATCAGAACATTATAAATTGATACGATGGCTTCTTGAAGGAGACAATTACAATAAAATGAAGATACCACCTTACAGAACTAGTTCCCTGGTACTCCTACATACGCAAAGGTTGAGACTTCATACTTTTGCCATACAGTCCTTTCCTATTACCTTTTACATGACCAGACCACCTTCAAGGACCTTACAGGGTCAAGCAACGTATTTGCCTGATCTCCTTGGATAGACAGCAGGGGGTACATCAGAGGTCTCATCGTATCACCTTTTGATACATTAAAAAGTTTCTTGATGTTTTGCATGTACAAAAAAAACACCTGGTATGCATGTTTGTACATGAAAAGTTCACATATTCCCACATCTGTCAGAAAAGGACTGGGCTCTCCAAAATATCTGGAACTGCAGAGGAGCAATATTTAAAGGCTTGGCATATTTGAAATATATTTACTCACATACCCACCAACTACAATATGTGTTTACTGAAATCAATGAGGATTTTCTTTTTTTACTATTAAATGTACAGGTTTGAAGAACAATTGTGAAACTATTGTTATTTACACATTTTTTTTATTCTTCAGGTTCTTTACTTATATTCAATATTAGTGATGGCCGAACATCGGCCTGGACTGTCCGCGAACGGGCGGGTCGGACTTTAAATTTTGAATTTGAATCGGAAAAACCGGATGTGACGTCAGTGACGTCACATCCGGTCCTTGGAACGCATCCTGGAACGCATAGTTCCTGGTTACGGGAGCCGGCTGTGACGTCACTGACGTCACTTCCTGCTCCGAGCCGGTATTTTCACTAGAAGACCGGCTTTATTTCCCGGTCGAACACCCGTACTGTCCGCCGGCGAGAGGGAGGGCGAACATGCTTGTTCGCGGCCGAACTGTCCGCCTTGCGGGCAGTTCGGCCATCACTATTCAATATATTCTTCAGGCTCTCTAAAAATATACAACACATGTAAAGTAAATGGAATAGTAAAAGGAATACATACAGAATTGCAAGAAAGATAAAGCGAAAGAGTTAATACAGAAAGGAAACTGAATTTGTCTGACTCACGTATTGAAAATGTGCTAAAGGTCCAAGTGAAATAAAACATTGGCTGCTGGCCTCTTTTGCTTTGCCCCCTTTGTCATGACTTCCAGATAAATGATACAGAATGTTTGGTGCAGCCAGTAAGATGAGGAATCCCTTGGGTGGAAGATAGTTATGAAGGTACTAGCAGTGCATAGCAAATATGCTGTGTAAGTCTGACTTTCAAACTAAAGCATTTGGTCTTTCATTGATGTGCTGAAATCAATTATCAACAGAATTACAACACTAAAAGTGTGTCATGGGAAATGTATCTATTATATTTATTTCTTTATTTCTTTTAACATTTGAATCATGAAACACTGAGATTTTTTTTTTCTTTTACTTATGTTGGACAAAAATATGTTGCAATTGAACTGTTACAACAATGCACTCCTTCGCACAGTCTGAACTTAAACCCTCCCATACACATTCCGATTATTCTCCCGACCGATCGTGTCGCCCCATCGTGTCACCCCACCCCCGATTTTCCACCTAAAATGTTTATGGTCGGTCGGATCGGCAAAATAGAAAATCGGAATTCGAATTATCACCGACCATCATCCGACCCCTATTTATTACACACAGATCGACCAAAAATTTACAGCACAGGTCCTAATCGGTCCCGATTCGCTTTTTTCGCCGATTTTGAGAAATCTGATCGGTCGTTACATAATTCCGAATCCGATTAATCTCCCCCGATCGATTAATCTCCCACCCGATCGGTCGGTCGGTCGCAAAATTCGTACGAAAATCGGAACGTGTATGGGGGGCTTTAGAAGTGCGTACCCACTTCTCAAAGTCTGATTTAGTAGTTGTACCCACTTGTCGATACAACAAGAGGAAGACAACCAAATGTGGGATACTTTAAGTTATTGACCCCCTCCACGGGGTCGATACCGGCTAAATCAATGAATGCTCGAGCACAGCATGGTGACATCATTTGAACAATGAATCGATGCGCACCACTTTGTGCAATTAATTCCCATTCGATACCTCGGATGGGGTACAGGGGGGGGGGTTTAAACAGTGGATGCCCTTGACGAGTTTCGGTCTTCAACGGATAGACCTCCTCAGGAGAGAACAGATACCCAGCTTCGAGTGAGTGATGGATGAGATGGAATTATTTGATAAAGGTGATACAGTCCTGATCAAAAGTTTAAGACCACTTGAAAAATTGCAAAGAATCATATTTTACATTGTTGGATCTTAACAAGGTTCCAAGTAGAGCTTCAACATGCAACAAGAAGACATGGGTGTGACAAAAAACTTTTTTGAGCATTCAATTTAATGAAACTGTATAATACCAAAGTGTCTGTGGAGGGTAATAGGTAGTGATGAATGGAATTTTCTCCAAACACACGCCATTCGCATGTTTGCAGCGAACCTTCATTGACGCCATTCTCAAGCCTCCAATACCACAAAAATGACATAATTGTGCAACCACCTAGACAGTGTCATGCCAGAGGGGATCAAAGGCCAAACCTCTAAAATAAGAATTTAATAAATCCTGTTTTTTTTTTCCTGTCTTATGGCTAGAAATGTCAAAATTACAGATTTTTCCAAAAGTGAACTGGACTGCCACCCTGACAGTACCTTCTGCAGTGCATCACATTAAATCAGATCTCTCTGCAATGCCCTGCTCATCTTGGGTGGCCCTACACGATATAGCTCATTGCTGCAAAGTCTTTTTCAGGGGTAGTTCCATATTGTGAGACTGATATTATATTTGTTTAATATAATGTCAGTTCTGAGCTGCTTGTTGTGTCAGTTTCAGTACATGTGACTGATGAGCTACTTGGTGTGATTGCTCTGTATAATGTCAGTGCTGAACTTCTTGTCAGACCATAATTCAGGATGTCAGTGCTGAACTATGTGTTAACATTATTTATAATAATGGCCAGAGTAAGAATATTTTCACTAGAGACTAGGTAGAGAACCCTGTCTTTTACGGAAAAAAATCGGCTTTAAAACCGGAAGTGATGTCAGTGATGTCACATCCGGTATTCGGAGTAAGGAACTGTGCATTCCAGATACCGGAATTGACGTCAGTAAATTTGAGTCTCGTAAGGCACATTGTACTCACATTGCTGTAAGAGTCGACTGGCGCCCCACTGACAGTGTCCAACCACACCGTAGAATAAAACCAACGCACCCACGTCCAACAAGCCGAAGGAGCCGTGCACCCGCCTAGGGGGGCATCCCTCCCATAGGGGGTAGGTAGTAAAAA
>CM070033.1:104467107-104482835 GCA_036250615.1 Ptychadena robeensis | reverse complement strand
GGGGGGGGGGGGCAACAGATGAGCTGTGGAGTCATCACGCTGCACCCCACGGTGGGCACCCTTCGTGTGCCGGCCGTTAGTTTGGATGGGGACGCTGGTCCCTATTCAAACTAATGGCATCAGCCAAAGATTTACAGACATGTGCGTTCTCTGGCCGACCGAGCTTTAAGGGGACAGGGATCTGTTGCTCCATGTTGGCACCCGCGGCTGATTTTGCCCAATGTGTGGGGGCCTTTAGAAAGTCCCTCATATTACATGGTTTTGGTAAAACAAAAGGAGATCTAAAGGACATCTGACAGAGAAATATATGGGGACCCTAGGGTACAGTAGTTTCCTGCCACTACCTTGAGCCAAAATGATTACATGGCTTTCCTCTAAAACACTCCACAGAATCTTTACAATTTAATTGGTATGTGTGACATTTTAATACAGAACTGGAAATCCTAGTCTGTCTTTAAATAAATATAGTAAATAGCCTGGTGCTAACTACAGTCCTTTTTATTATGTACTACTGTATAATTTAATAAAAGGCAAACAACGTCGTTTGCTGACTAGTACTATAGCAGAGGCGGTAACAGATGTGGTCTTGTCAGTTCAAGATTTCTGACACTGATAAAGATGATGTGGCTGAACTATTTCAGGCAGTTATGTGGCATGATGCATATACTGACTCCATGATAACAATGTGTGTGTATGTGTGTGTATATGTGTATATATATGTATAGATTATACAATACTGTACCATTGAGTGATGTATATCTCATACCTAAATGTTTGTAGTTAAATAACTGGGTGATCACTTTACACAGTGCTCCCCAATTTCCTTGTCATTTTCTTTTATTCAATGACTGAGAAGTGCTACAGCATATCCACAGGAGGCGCTCTAGTGATTAAGCAAAAAGATATATAGCCACTATGTTTGCTGCCAAAACAGTTTCTTAATGATTTATTTTCCTTTGCTTGGCTATCACTGCTGACAAGTATAAACGTATCTCTCTTCGAGGACATGGTTAGTTTTACAAAATGAACTCTCTAAATACTGTTTATTAGTGTTTAATGCCTTGACAACCTCAGACCAGAGCAGCTCTGTCCAAAACTGTTCTCTGGAAAATGAAACCCCTGTAGTTGTTTTTTTGCTATCTTTGAAGAGACTTCCCCTTTACTTCCTGTGGTGTATGTGACATCGCTTCCTAGACAGGAAGTAAGGGGAAAATCTCTCCTGTGGGAACGCACAAACAAATCTGCTTAAGCTCACACTTTTCCCTACTAGTAAAACATAAGGTTTTATTGTTTTCTCTGCTTCCTTTTTGAATATTCGCCCCCCTTTCCTGTGTCTGACACATGAAACAGACAGGAAATCTCTCCAATGGGGACCAGGCTGACACAAAACTTCTACATCTATTCAGAACTAAAACAATAAAATGTTTGGGCTGAAGTCTGGTTTTACAGATCAGGTGTTTAATCATGCTGCTTCCTATGTCTGCAATGCCCCAGCATCATAGGTATTAGATGTCATCATGTACTATAGTAAAGAACATCTTACTCATGTATGCCTGGGGCATGGCTCGGTCTGACTACTACTGGGTAGCTCTCAGAATGAGTGTCCTTGGCATCAGGTACTGAGAGTGCGGTCTTTGACAATTCAATCATTTTAGGTATTTAATCCTATTTTGGTGGCTAGTGTATTTCAAAACCTAGTTCTTCTTCAAAAAAAAATAAATGAATATGGAATACTGATCCCATGATCTTTCAGATCTTTCAAGATGGATATGAGATCTTTCCTCGGTTGAGTCATTTCTTACATTTATCGTGTTTGTCCTGCTTGGGATTTCCATGACACAGAAATTCCTCACTGAAACAAACTTTTCTAGTATTAGCAAGATTTGCCACATCATGTACTGGTCACTGCCATGCACAACTCAATTCCTCCACCTACATCACAGAAGATATTGGGACATGTTTACACTGCCACAATTCTTAAGCTAGGCATACGCGGTTCGATTTTAGCGTTCTATCGTCCTAAAACAATTAAATAATCGATCGGAAAATAATTGGACATGTTGGAAAATTCTCACAGATTGTACAATGATCGAACTAAAATCGTAGCATTATGTTTGTTGTTCGGGGCAATTGTATTCGATGAAAATTTTTATATATGATTCTTTCTTTGTTTTGTGATTGAAACAAAAATTGCAAATTTCAGTCGTATTCTGATTGGATCTTCCGTGTAGATTTACTTTGGATTTGCTTACGATTGGTGTCCGACTAAAATCGAGCAGTGTATGCCTAGCTTTACTCTACACACGGCTCGAAAAAGGAGCCATTCGAGGTTCATGATGTCATCACACTGCTGTGTCTCCAGCTCCTACGATGCTAAGCATGGAGAACCACGGTCCCCATGCCAAGCAATGAACATCGACCATTATTTACGATCATGTCCGATATCCCTGTTTTTGAGTTGCCTTGATTTGATCCCGCTCGACGGATGGCAGCATTAGATATGGGCCAGATAGATGTGGTGAGCGTGCACGGCGCTCGAAGTGGCCATTGATCTGGCCAATATCTATATGTGTGTTCCTTGCTGCTACATGTTGCTCTTTAGTTTCCTCTCCTGATAATAACAGGGGGCCTGCAGTGTATGGACAGGATATTGGCAGTTGCAGGAAGTGTATGTTTCACCGTCTGTGTTGCTTATCTCTAACACAAAGGCTAGAGTTATGACTACTGATGTTAGCATTGAAAACATCTGTGGTGTGGACACATGAGCACGTTGGCTTGAAGTCATCACGGTGTCTATATTGAAATTCAATTCATAACTTTTAAAAGTATTTCTTCTGAACTTGGAAATAAAATATTGTTTACTCTACTTTTTTAGTTTCATGTAACTTAGCTCATACTTGTTGACTCTAGGACTGTAGGAGTGATGGTTTCAGGTAAACGTTACAAATGTTTAACTGTGATGCATATCTACCTATACATGCAATGTTTCGAAAGTGAATGAACTTGCAATGGCCTTTTTTATAAAGGGAGTGGTCAGAACTTAATAAAAACCTTTTTTGATCTTATGCATCCGTACACTTGATAATGCATATCAATGAATGGGTTTCTTCTCATTTAGGCTAGTAATTCACTACGTTTTGCAGAAGCAAGACAAAATCTTGCGTCTTACGTCTTTTGCACACATCTGACTCATTTTGAAATTGCACTGAAGTGGGACACTGCCACTATGATTTTACTTGCATTTCTGCAAAACGTAGTAGAGTACTGACCCATGGCCAGCCACATATTTTCAAGCCACCATCCAAGATTACAAGGATTGGATTTTTACTCTGTCTGCTGATCTTCATATGTTTGTATTGGAAATGTGAATGTGATTAAGCACTAACTCAGAGCAAACTTAAGAAAAAAATATTCAGTTCAATTGATTAGGATACGTCTGTTATGAGCCTGTCTTTTTCTATGTTATGGCTGGACGCCCTCCCTACAAGTGATTAGTATTACCTCTGATGTTGAAAAATATATAGGCCAATATTTCCTATCAGGACATGTAAAGCCATCTGGACAAATTTAATAGGTGGGGGAGGATTAGACCCAATTCCATGTCCTAATAGCATTTCTTCACTACCATGATCTGGCATGACTGGGTGAACGCCAGAAGGTGAAGTTAAAGTCATTGGTAAACAAAGTGTAAAGAAGATGTCTTCACATCACATTAAGAATGTATAAAATGTAAAACCCTTTAAACTTTCAACCCTTCCCTTTATGGAAATCTAAAACACTAATGTGCATAAAATATAGCAATCAACCTAATCTAGGTCTTGGGTGCAATAGGTTACTGCAAGGGTTACTTTTTATTGTTTACTGTATTGTTGTTTTATCACTTTTTATTGTTACTAGCACTAGACTAAAGAATAATACCTCTGTTCAGTCAGGTTGTATATGTTGGCAGATCTTGGTAAACAGGTTGATAGGTCTGGAATAATTGCATACACAGTTCTCCGCTGAACAATAAAAGTGTGTGGGTGTGTTTTTAATATGTTGATTGTTAAGTTTTTACATGTTAATGAATGTAGGCTAAAAGTTTAGACACTGAGAATCAAACTGTCTGCTGAGTCGATTATACATCATTATGGATATACAATCCAGATAAGATATAAACATCTTAAGTATTTAAACTTTTTACAGATTCATACCGTTCATACAAAAAATAAGTTTATTTCACGTTGGCACCTCTCTCACCAATATGTGACTTGGAGAGTGTGCTGGAATTATAACCATTATAAGTTATAATCTGTACAATGTTCAGATCTTGATTGAGATCTTCAAACATTGGCAAGCTGGAATAATATGACTCCCATGCATGCTTGTTATAGATGGGACAAAAAAGCTACTCTTTCTTTTGTAAGCAGCATTTTTCATGGTGCGTTAGATGTTTTTTTGGGGTTTTTTTTGTAGAAAATGCAGTAAAAGAAAGCTTGAGCACAGATGATTATGTGCATTGAGGTCCACTTTACAAGTATTCCACATATGCAGATCATTGTGTATTCTAAAGAACTTTGTGAGCAGTCCGAGTAGGTTTGGTTTATTGGGTGTGTATATATATATATATATATATTGTGTGTGTTTTATTATTATTATCCTTTATTTATATAGCGCCAACATATAACGCAGCGCTGTATAATACATTAGAGTGGAGATACAACACTATATAGTACAGACAGGAACAGGTTACGACACAGAAGCAGTAGAGGACCCTGAGACGGGCTTACAGTCTAATAGTGTGTGTGTATATATATATATATATATATATATATATAATCTCACTTTAGCATTTTGGGAGCATGTCTGGTCTTTTGAGCATCTCTGGTCAATTGCGTTTTAAGATGAGGACATTCCTTAAGCTGGGCATAGAAGAGCCCATTTCTGCCTCCTGGATTCCTGCACCATTTGACAGCCGATCCGACATGCCGGTAAATTCACTGCCGTCCCCATCCGAAGTAATGGCCAGCACACAAATGGTGCCCGGACGATTTTCGGCACTAGCAGTCGTGCGTGATGACGTCATCACGCCCGGTCGGCTGAGCAGTCGACGGGAAAACAACCCGTCTATGCCCAGCTTTAAAGAGAATGTTAACAAAAACGTTTGAAGGTATGCTGTACATTGATGGAGCACATACTATGTCTAAATTGTTATCTAGGTAAGCAGAGCACACAATATCTAAAAATATTGATGTCTCCAGAAATATAAGCTTCTGTTAGTGACTCTTCCGTGTCCACCACACTTCGGAACTAGCAACGTGGATGCAGGCTCCTAAACATTCAGAACTGTGATTGATGCTGAACTGACCTCCTGTCTTTCTGGTTAGTAATAAAATTCCATGTTGGGTGCCTTCTTTTTTGATCCTGCAGACAGTCATTTCAATTTAAATATTTCACATTTTTGCTGTTCTGACCACACTATAACAAAAGCAAAAATTTTTTAAAACCACATTACATTCCCTTATTATTGCTAAATAGTTTGTGTAGCAATTATAAATATGGGGTCAGCCTCTAATAAATGAGTTTACATAAGTTCATGTAAAAAAAAACTATTTTGCTGGTTAGTTTGTGCTTTTGTAGTATTATTCAAGGTTCCTAAAAGAACAGCTGGGATGTCACTCATGACCACCATTCCAGTACTTGTGACTCATCTCACCAGCTGACTTTGTTTTTCACGATGGGTTAGTAAAGCTTTCTATACATTGAGGAAGTCTATTATAGCTGACTACAGACCTCCATGGAGGAAGCCTTAATGACTTCTATGATCTTCATTGCCACATTTCCTTCTCTATCAGTAGTCCTATTTGTGCAGCAGTGTCCTGTGCTAGACTCAGCACTTCCATTCCTTTCATTTGTACATACTTTTATTCAACGTATATATTTCATCGCTGAAGATTTTTCTTGTTCAACATTTTTTTGAATTTTGGCGAAACAAAAATAATTATAACATACTTTGTTCTAGAGACGAATAAATAAAAGTCCAGAAGACAATTTAATTACAAACAGTTTAAGTAAAAAAAATAACAAAGTGTTGGAGTGGAAAGAATCAGGAGGGGTAGGACAGGGGCACAGCTAGTTCAAATGCCATTAGTTCAACTGCATCACGCTGCAGGAAGGAGGTCTCTATTAAATTAAGGGGATAAGAAATGGGTTACCTAGGGATCCCCCAGATATTAGCATTTGGTACAATTTTAAATAAGATTGCAATGTAAAATTATGGAAACGCCCCTAACTATGAAACTATATAATTAAGGGCAGCTAGTATAAGTTAGCAAATGGCTTGCATAACAAAGCAATGCAAAGCTATTGAAAGGTAATGTCTCATTGGTTTCTATAGATACCTGTATGGTTGTCTATTGGTTTTTGCACCTAGAAACTAAAGATATATACTTGTGTGAGGCCTAAAAATAAGATTTCATATGCCCCCTGTTACATACAATTCAGAGTGGTTAGCTGGATGATTGGCAGTTGCCAGACATTCGACAACTGCTATTGTCCTTTCATGCTAATTAAAATATGGGCACGAATTCAGGTGGTTGTCAGCGTAACCAATCTAATACCCCACCATCCTTATTTATTTTCTATGGGGAGCCACTGGAGATACAACACGAAAACAAATAGTAGTGGTAAATGCACTGGTATGTTAGCTGTGATCCGGGGTAAGGCAATATCTTTAGTTTGGATGGTATGAAAAAAAACATTTAACACTATCTTTTTTACTTAAAATTTTGGTCTGTTTCGAGGAAGCTTTCTTTTAAACCCCTGTGATCCTCTAACAAAACCTCATTCCTAACATTAATGTAAATGATTTTACCTATTACCTTAATATAACTAATTATTTTTGTTTTATAATGGGCCCATATTAACATCCCCCTTTTTGGTGAAATCCTTGTTTTATGATTGGTATTAATAGGTGAAAATGACTTTCTTCTCACTGTCCTTCCACTTATAAAAGCTCTGCTTAGGCAACATCATAAATTAACTTATGATATTTTACTGCTGTCTTGATGGTGCAGTACATAACTGAAAATAATTGGATTTTATGAATCGACTCATTGACATCTTTAGCATATAATGGAGCCTTTGAGGTCTATCACAATCAATCAGAATAACCAATTTTCCCACAGAGAAAATGATTGGTGTGCGTACATAAATCGCTGTTCATACCACAGCTAAAACTTTAATGGAATGACAGTGATATTATGTTGGAGCTATGTTGTTTTATATTTTTGCTCCTGTGCAACAATTTTAGCGTGAATAGTATTAATCTATGCGGATTTGTATTGCTTTAAGTGCTATTTGCTATCGGATATATTTTATAAATGTCTTTGTACTATGTCTATGCTTTCCCACAAATGTATGTTGAAAGCAATCAAAGTATTGCTATAGGTTTTTATTCAAATTGGCACACAGATGTATTTAGGCCTGATTTTCTGACCTATTTTCTTTATATCCAACAAGAAATTGTACATCAATAGACCTAGTGGACGTAGTGACATAGAAAAATGAACTTTTTGGATATGCTCAACATACATTGCCTGACAGGCAATAACAATTTATAGCCAAACCAGCAATAAAAAGTTCCTCCTATCAGACATATCAGTGATCGGACATGTTGGTAAATTTTAGTCCATTGTATTTGATGTGTGCACATGCGCACTGGGCTTTGAAAAGGAATTAATCGTTTTTTAATTATTCACACAGCGGTAGTATTATCACTGGATGTTAGACTACGGTCCATATTTCAAGAACAAGCTGACTGAATCTAAGATAATTTGTACAAAAGTTGATGCGCGTATAGCTAGCTCAAGAACAGCCCTTAGTTATATGGACAGTCTCTGGGACTTTAATGGCAATTGGTAAGAATGTGTTCCAAACCAATGAGCTTAAGATGACATTTATTTATACAAAAAAATTAATTATCATGATATACATGAAACCATCAATGACGCTATTACGTCTTACGTTTTTACAAAAAATAAAATAAATGATTGAAGGATCGCGCTCCTGGTCTAATATAAGTAAGAGTCCAAGGAATAAATGTTCTCCCAGGTATTTTCTGATGTGTTTTGTTGGATTCCTCTAGGTCTGGGCAAATTTTTTAGCCCAGAAAACGCTGCCTTGGTACATTCAATTCTGGATAGAGAACACAAAATTAGTGCAGCATGGGATGGGATAGGTAGTCTACCTCCATCTTTTGTATTTGATACTCTAGATCATCTATCCCATATCATTGTATCAAAAGTATAAGAAATTATATGTGTATTAGCTCTTATGCGTCCATGGACAATTTGGGAACCGTACAGCACCAACAGCGGGTGGACACTCAAAAATCAGGAGGGGGAGGAGATGGAAACTGGCAGGTAAATAGTCAATCATACCTTACTGTTGAGGGATTTGCCAAGTCTAACTAGGTGTTGGTCTATGGCACAGTAATAATTAGTCTCAGTTTTCAGGTAGGGGGTCTATGGTTAAAAGGTGGGTGGAAGCAAATTACCTGTCTAGTGTTGTTTCCTCATTCCTTCTGGTCTATCATCAACAGCCACTTCAATATGAATTTTATTCAAATGCTTGTAGTGCACCTGTTCCACAAATACCATATTTTCCGGCGTATAAGACGGCTGGGTGTATAAGACGACCCCCAACTTTTCCACTTTAAATATAGAGTTTGGGGTATACTCCCGGTATAAGACAACCCCTTCCAACACACACCAAATAAAAATGAAAAAAAACCATCAAATTTACTTTTAATATGGTCATTTTAATTCTTATGACATGGGCAAACTGCCTGCAAATCACAGGAAATCCACTGGCAAATGTGCCGGCGCATGTCATTTTTTTGCCCAGCTCAGGGAAACAGCAGTGGACCCTTGGCCTTACATAGGTCTACTCTTTTTTAGTAATTTACATTCCAAATTTCACACCCGTAACTGCAACCTCTCATATTAATGTTAATCCTGCGGTTATCCAAGTGACACAATTTGTATACATTTAATTCAAAGACTTTTGGCAATTGGAAATGTAACTGATATCATGTCACATGATACAGTGAAGGTGTTTTAATGTGTTTGAGCTGCAATACCAGTTTCAGCCACTAAAGCCACAGCCTTTAGTGAGCACGTAGGCTTCGTCTCACATGTCGAGAAGGGAGAGCGGGAAGGGGGATAAGGGATAAGCGCTTACGATGTATGACAGGCAGACTCCTTTGGCTCAGAAGTTTCAGCACTCGGCGTATAAGACGACCCCCGACTTTTGAGAAGATTTTCCTGGGTTTAAAAGTAGTCTTATACGCCAGAATATACAGTACATGTATATAAGTCCATTCCAGCCCCCACTATCTCCAATGTCAATAATACATCTAAGGATGCTTTCTCTCCATGCTTTCCTTCCCTTATGTTAGGCTCTCCAAGGATTTCCCTTCTGTCTAGCCACAGCTAGATGTGCGTTTTGCTGGGAGGTTTTATAGGCCATCCATATAGGCATTCCCATCCTCCCACCATGCCATCACTCCTTAATGCCTGGTGGCGCTCCTGCCATTATCGCTGCACGACGCAGGCTGCATCCCCTCTCCTGTCCAGGGCATGTGCCGATGGGTGGTTTGCCCGGTTGTTGCATATCCGCCAACCAAGACTGGAAGTCACTTTGGTAGGTAGCTTCCGTTCTAGCAGGTTTGACAACTTCAGGTGGTTGCACGGGGGTTTCCCCCATTCCTATTTCCATCTACACCTTTCCTTGTCTAGCCCTATTACCTTGAAGCCCTGCACACAGTGTGAATGAGAAATAAATACAAATATAAATAAAAATAATTGAATTGGAAAAAAGAAAATGAAGTTATACATGAAATAATGTATCGTTTGCGAATGGAATAAACGTATATAAGATAGGGGAAAGTATTTATCGGAAATTTTTTACAGATCGCGGGCTTTGGACTGTAAAGTACAAATGAAGATGGGCTAGTTTTATAATTCTCTGTTATGTATTGACATGCAAGATAGTGCACTGTCATTGTTTTAATATATTACCACAGCTGAATATAAAAGGTTTTTTTTAACACATATCACGTGTAAGCTACAAAAGTTTATTTTTTTGGGTGTTCGAAATCAATAGCAAGCAGATCATAATGCTAGTTATCAATCACTTGTGGAGATCTGGTCTAAAATTGGTCGGATATGCCTTTATTTATTTACAGCTGACATGTGCATTTCATATGACTAGACAGACGGCGGAATTGCTTTCATGAGCCCATGAATACCCCTACTTTGTGACACTTCCAGGAAACTGGAGCATACCACAGGAACACTGTCTTGATACAGCACACAAAAGATCTTTTTGATAAGTTGCAAGCATTTTCAATTTGTTATGGTGTAACGTTACTTCTACAGGATTAACCAGTTTTTCCGTAAAGTAGTAACATACTGACCCTTTCTCTTACTATTGTCTACATTTAATAATAAAAGAAAATTGATATTGCATCATCCTACTGACCTAAAAATCACAATTCCATGTCTTTCTTTTAAGTCTGTTTTCATTCCATCTTTAAAACTGAACTCTAAAAACTTTCTTCATAAGTTACTGGACTGGAAAAATTTTGTTGGTAGTCATGTGATTTTTGGGCAATGCAATGTCATTAAGGTATTTGTTTTATGCCTTCAGAGATCATTATGATAAAGATTTTAAGGGGATAGGATTTTGCCATGTTAAAGTAGACATTGGAAACTTTAGTCTAACAAGTGGGAAGTGTTTGGAATATCTAGTTGCCATGCACTCTGTAGAAGAATGAAGTATTGAGACGCTCCGTTCTAGTCATTGGAAACATTCGTTTGTGATCATTTCCAGTAAGCGTAGACTGAATGAGCACAGAAAAGACATTTCCATTCTGTTTCATGGGGAGTCCAAGTGAGAGGCCCCTCAGTTCCATCCTCCCCTATAGTAACCAAAAGTAGTTGTTTTTCATGTCGAATTACTAAACAACATTGGGAGGCAGCTGTACTAATTCTAGACTTTTATGAATGATAACAAAACATGTCAGGGTTTTTTTTTTGTGTGTGTGATATTATGTGTATAAGGGCTAGTTTTCACTGCTGAGGCTGGTTGGGGGAAAAAAGAGTTGCCTACACAACCCATCCCATTCATTTGAATTGGATGGGATGCCCTTCTGCTTTGTTTCCAATGCCGGCTCATCCATGTGGCCCTTTGGAAATGGACCCTAAATTTTAGATTTGTGTAACTGTTTGTTTGTTTTCTGTTCCAACAAGGCTGTGGCCTTCACCTCCCACTGACACTGAGGTGTTATTTGCTTCCTATTGACACAGGGTAATTTCCAAAACAAGCCAGGGAATGCATCTACAAAGCAAGGCAAATATTTAGTGCAACATAGCTATTGCCATTGTCATATGTACCCCAAAGTGTTTCTCTTTCAAGTCTCATAGCTGGGAGGTTTGCTTACATGCTTGTTATTTTTCTCATATAATAGCAGATGTACCAGATAGAATAAAACAGTTAAGTACATAGCACATTAGTGTTGCTGCTAGTTGGGCTTCTTATCTACATCATGTGATCATAGCTGCCTTTTAGGACACTTCTACTTCTGTTTCCATCCCCATTAGAAGCCAATACTCTACGTGATGAAAGTATCTAGCTTTATGATGATCTGATTCACAGTGATGTGTCTGTAGGGTGTTTCATATCTAAGGGGCAAATCAGATTAGCGTGTGTTGATAGTCAGTCCTGTCATCTGCCTAGAATGCTTAGGATCCACGTCATGACATTTACTGAAGGGTTTTTATTGCTTACTGTTTGCATTTCATTATGTTGTAAAGGAAAAGGAGTTAAGACGTGTTGAAATAAATCCTTGCTCATCAGAAACCAGTCTCAGACTTGTCAGGTGTTGCTTTATTTACTTTTTCTGTCTAAAGAATTGGTCTTTATGATTAATGCTCCCCATTGTTGGTGGAAGTTAATGATAATTTATTTATATTTATTTCTCTTTTACATTGTGCGATAATAGGGTATGTAGGTGTATCCATTGATGAAAGAAAAGTTTTTTTTTTTCTTGTAAACTGATACAAACCTCTTCACGGAAGACCATTCCAGCTTCTGGATCACACCACAAAGTTCTACAAGAGCACATTGGAAGAGGACCTAGGCCTCCAGGTCAACACTGAGACTGTGATCTTTTTAGAATGTTAGCACTGCATATGAGATAGCTTAGTGGGTTTCTAAGACCACAGTTGTGTTTGAATCCTTCTCAAACAAACAAAACGAATGTGTTTTGAAACCGCAGACCTTTAGATTTATCTTAGTTAACTTATCAACAGGAGTCCATTTATTTGTTGTCCAGAAAATGGAACACCCTTTCAATAGTGTATGGCTCCTCAATATGCATGGTTTACATGGCTTAGAGAAAAAGTCATCATTACAACTATAAAGTTCCCAACAGTTTTGAGACTTAGAAGCCCATGTCAATTTGTCTATGAATTTGTGCAGAGGTTCTATTATTTTACAGTCCATTTGGGTTTAAATAATAAGCTGCAAGTTCATTCCAGTCATCCATGTTATTATCCAGAGACAGATGATTTGGCACTGGGCTTCATGGTCCCCTACAGAGTGGAGCTCAGGATGAGGTCTCTCAAACCAAGAACTATATTTAGCTGTTATACCAGGGGCACATTCCTCACTGTCAGCATCACAGCAACAATTTCTAAACTCTGAACGAAGAAAAAGTCTTCATCGCTGCATTCCTTCAGCGAATAATATAAATATTCTGCTTTTCTTCAATACTTTCAACCACAGATCCTTTCTATGTTGCTAGTGATCTTACTTGATGACTTATATATAAAGTGTAGGTGGTGAAATGTCTACTAAATACTGTGATTTGTGAGTTGGAAAGAAATGCATAAGTAGATATGGACCTTCTGAGTCTAAAGCTAGTGGACTTTTCTGCTTAGCCTAGTCAGAATCATGCGTCATTTGATTATGTGCTGTACGCTTTAAGCTAAACTATACACTTACTATAAATATTGCACAGTTGTATAGGCTCTAGTCTTGTACTGAAATTACCTATTCAGCTTACTGTGGGCATTGGAAGTTACAGCAAGTCATACAGAGCCAGCTTCATTTCCTGGCTGGAGAATAGCATCATCCAGTCTATTGACAGGTTGAGGCTCAGCAACACATGAGGGTGTTATCCCTTTTTTTTCATAAAGCTTAATACCAAGAATTTTACTACCTTTAAACTTTTAGTAGTATACTGATTTACTTACTAGAAAAGAGAAATGGTTACAAGTTTGAAATGGGCAAAGTTGATTGTTTGAAACAGATGGCAGCATGCCTGTCCCTGCAAAAATAGAGGGGCAGGTGTTTTTGTTTATAGGCTATAAAGTTACATATCCGTAAAGATTTAGTGTCTTTGTCATGCAAAAATAGTTATGTCATTGCTGAAACATTATATTGTTTAACTGCCAATTTATAGCTAAAAAAAGCCCTACGGGAACATACTTTTTCATGTCATAGATGAAGATCCTGTCCAGCACTGAAATTGACCTTTGTCTGACTTCCAAGACCATTGGAAATAACAGTACAGTATTGTGCACTGTAATCTGATTACCTTGTAAATAGCCACAGTCCCAAAATTAAGGCTTTCAGCCCTGAGGTCACAAACCAATATCTATATCTATTCTATGTAGTGCTGCAAATTATATGGGTATATCAGGTTTTTTTCACTGTATGGTGGTGCAGACAAAGCGCGCTGGTGCACTGCAGCACCGTTGATGCCAGCAGCCCTGCTTCTGTGCATTGAGCTGCTGTCCATCCTCAAACATTCACATGATTTGTTGTGGTGGCCAGTCCATTAAAATGAGGAAGGGTTCCCTTCATTCCTAGGAAAAAATGTAAAACCATTCCTCCTGTATAAAAGGTTGAGAGCTGAATAATAATATTGTACCATGACTTTGACTTCATCCTGGAAGATAGAACATGAGCCAGGTTTTGAAGCTGGTACCATGCACAGGCTTTTGATGCCCTTATCACCAATGTCACCCGGGAGAATCTTAAGTATTTTTAAACGGTGAACAAAAATATTCTTTAACTTCCAGAAAGTGAAGAACAACCTAACTGGCAGAAACAATACATAAAAAAATATTTTAAATTTTATATTCAGAATGAGAAAAACTACTGTATTTTTCACACTATAAAACACACCGGACCATAAGACGCACCCCAAGGTTTTGGAGTAAAAATTAGAATAAAAAAAAAGCAGAGACACAGCCATTCATATATCAAATATATATACAGAATGCTCCAGCAAAGTAGGCAGGACTGGACCATGCAATATTCACTCTATATTCCTCCAGCCAAAAGCCCAGTGCCAGGAGGGAGGTCTTCACTACAGCAGAGTGTACAGGGCTGAAACTTTAGCATGTGTCTATACACTAGTAGTACCCATTCTCTGAACCCACTGACCAACCTATGAAGAGACACATTATACAATCTGGCACTGAACAACTTACCCATGAGCAGCTATTTACATAGGAGATATGGAGGAAGAAATATGAGTCTGTGTCACAAAATGTATTTATTGCAATGCAGAATCTTAATTTAAATCAGGGTGGATAAAAATCAATGATTTCTTTTTTTTTAATCAGATTTTTTTTATTTAAATCCAGATTTTTTTTGATTTATATCGAATTTATTTTTTTTTTTTTATAAAATGCTTTTTGAGGAAAAAACATTACCATCCCAAGGTTATTCCATGATGAAATAAAGATTAGTTTATGTAGAATAAGGCTGTATATGTTTAAATGTTTTGGTAAATAAATTCCATGAAAAACATCCCAAAAACAGACAGAAGTTGATGATGGCATAATGTGCTTATGCCATCAACTTCTGTCTGTTTCTGTAAGATTATTGGGCAGTTTCTCTGCTACAAGATATTCTCACAGATGCTTGGTTTACTTTCTCAGTTCTTAAAACTAAGTGCAACAGAAAAGTTGTCCAAATATGAATGATTCACCTAAACTGGGGATAAAAAAAACTAATATGAAAAGTTGTTGTTCTAAAAATCTTCACTTACTCGCATTATAAGTTAAACCAGCAAAAATTATTAATTTAAATCAGTTTGATTTGAATCGAGCCTTACAGACTAGTGATTTTAAATCGTGATTTAAATCATGATTTAAATCGGTTTGATTTAAATCAAATCCACCCTGATTTAAATACACAACTCATGCTATCTATCGTTGTAAAATGTGTCTCTCCATTGGTCAGTGTGTTCAGAAAATGGATACTGCTGATACTGCTAATGCAGCTAAAATCTCCTTTTTAGCAGTGATGTTTTGGTTGGCTGGAGGGAATGGAACAAATGTCAGCCTCCTGAGATGTGGAGCTATTGCTCCCAGGATATATTCAGACTATAAGACGCAGGGACATTTTTCCATTGATTTTAATGGTAAAAAAATCTGACATTTTTATTATAAACATTGATGCTTATTACTATTCCAAATTATTGGCACCAGAAAACATAATTCACTTGCACTGGTGAACACTACAAATCACACGCAAAATTTGTACAACATTTACTGACATTCCACAACATATGTTATCAAATGTATCGTATCTATATGTAATAGAAGACAATTACCGTATATGCCGGCGTATAAGACGACTTTTCAGCACCTTAAAATCCTCCCCAA
>CM070033.1:104450335-104467007 GCA_036250615.1 Ptychadena robeensis | reverse complement strand
AGTTGGGGGGTCGTCTTATACGCCCAGTCGTCTTATACGCCGGCATATACGGTACTTGCTTTTTTTTGTATAACATTTGTATACAGCCACTTGAACATGCAGGGGAAAAAAGGAACATGCAGGATTTTACATGCTCCTATATATTGGTAGTTCTGCATGCTACAAAGGTGTGTTCTTTTTTTTATATCTTTGTTTGTTTCTCAGTTTCAGTATACCGTGTACATAGTATTCTGTGCACAGTAGGGTGGCAACAGTATATCTGCAGAAGCGTTATTATGGCTTTACATAATGTGTTATTTTGTGTTGCATCTCAACTCTAATGTACAGCACTGTATAATATGTTGGCGCTATATAAATACTAGTTAGTAAGCGATAATAATGGGTTGACTGGAATGAAAATGTGAATAACGCTGTTCAAGCACAATAAAAGAATCCTATTCAATGTTAGACCTATGCATATAATATTTAGAATCTGCATTTGGAACTTGTTTGAGTGGGTTGATGATGGCTTTAGGGAAAAATCACATCAAGTAACTAGGGGCATGCAGGTCATGCAACTCAATCCTTGATGGTCCATGAGCACACCTGTCCATTAGAGGTGAGTGAAGTGTACAGGTGTATCCTGTTTGTAGCAGCAATGGGAATATTATCAGCTTGTCTATAGCGTGCCTGCAGACAAGGATTTCCTAAAATAACATGAGACAGCAGGTGGACAGAACTATTATTGCTGCAAGCACAATGACCTCAGGAAATCCCTGGTTCCCATCTCTCTTGTCTGCATCGTATTCATATTTTCTTGCATATAGAGCTACGCAAGATTCGATTGAATGCTAGACCTTTTGATATTTTTAATCTAGATAGAACAGAAATGTAAGAATAGGTATGTGTAGTCTACAAGCTACCCAAACAAGAAAGTCTATTAACTTCTAAATTACTCCCACCATATCCGCTATATATTGTGGATTTCATTCAAAACAAGCCTATTATTTAATGGCGATACTTATTGTATGTGTAAATTTTTAGCTAAAGTCATGGTTCATGTGTCCTCTTGACGTTCATTCTGTGGATCTGTACTATCATCTTCTTCTCTGTGAAAAATCTTGTTCATCCATGTATCTATAGTATAGCTAGCAGTAGTTAATCACATTAAAATAGACTTGTTTAGCAGTCTTAAGGACATTTCATAGACGGTCTCTGGCTATGAAATGTCTTCAACAAGTATTACAGTGGGGAAAAAGTATTAAGTCAACCACCAATTGTGCAAGTTCTCCCACATAAATAGATGAGAGAGGTCTGAATTTTGCTAGAGAGCATTTATATGATCCAGAAGAGGATAGGGAGAAGGTCATATGGATATGCATGTGATATATATGGATGAAACCCAAGTAGAAAACTCAACTTGTCGTATTTTGTAGGAGAAAGAATGCTGAGAGAATCCAAAGAACACCATGCCTACTGTGAAGCATGGGGGTGCAAACATCAAACTGCTTGCTGACTTAATACTTTTTTCCACACTGTGTGTGGCTAGCTCAGGATTGGGCAAACTTTTTGACTATTGGGTCATAATAGGCTCAGAGTAGACATACATTTTTTTATTTGGTGTGCGTTTGAAGAGGGGTAGTCTTGTACGGCAAGTATATCCCAAACTCTTGGGATGGGTATGATGTGCCGGGGGAGTTAGTAGGGATTTGATGAAGGAAAATGCTTTTCTGGAGTAGTCTCCTCCACCCAGACACACAGTGCAGAACACAGCAATGAAAGTCAAGAAATGAGAACAGTAAAGCTTCTGGAAGTTTACAAAATTTTGACCAATGCTTTACCCTTTATTTGCCTTCTCTGGGGCACAACTTCCAGAGTTCAGTTCCTTTTTGTAATTGTAATTTCATTTTAACTGTAACAATATAAGGCTTAATTTACAGTGTTTCCTGAGCTACTTGCAGTCTGCAGCAGCTCGGGAAACGATCGTGTGCTCGCGCACCCGCATGGAAAAGTCCTGTCAAGAGTGCCTGCAAACTTGTACAGGTGCTCGGGGGTCATTTTACAAACTACCCAGTGACAGGTATAGCGGGCAAAAGCCCAAAAACCAACTGGTGGGCGCGTTAATTGGACCTTAACGACTGTAAATTAAGCCTTACCCTTAAATTACTTATTATTTTAATGTAAAAGTATACCCATGTGAATGTGTTGCCGTTTCTAACAATACGTGGTTGCCAGTTTTTCTTTAATTAAAAAATACAACTCCTAAAACTGTTTACTGGTGAAGATTAGCAGTTTTCTTCTATTAAACTGTGTATTTTATTCAAAGATTTGCTTAACAAATACACTATATTTGACATTAAGAACATAACATATCACTTTCACTTGCTTATTATTAACCAGATCCTTTAGCAGAAATAATCCTGTTTTTATGATGGTAACACCCTTAACCACACAGATTTAAAGGGTAGGATTAAAAACAAAGGGTGACGTATTATACCTTCCTAAGTCTGTAAAGTTAATATTGGTTAATGCAATAGGCTTATTAACACAATGTGAAATTTATAATTATTGATGAGAACTGAGCTTTTGAGCATGCTCATTTTAATTTGAGATATTATTATAATCTCTTTGCCTAAAAACTAATATTTTTAATAGCAATTGTGTCTTAAAAAAGCTGCCTAACGCTGAAGGATTTTTTTTTTATTTTTTTTTAATTGTTTGAAAAGCCTTTCTCATTCAGACCTGAGATAATTGAGCTTGTGAAAAAAACGACATTGTTCTATAATATTATAATCACATTTTCTGTAGTTGAGGTAACATATTCCATGACCATGGTGGACTAATCCAAAGTTTTTCATATGGTAGCATCTGCTGTAATAAATTCCCAACAATAAACTACGTTAAAGCAAACCCTTAGGGGACTAGAATAAAGAAACAATTCTGTAGAAGCTCCAGGTAAATGAAAACTTGGATAAGGTTGAAACTTTAGAGAAATACATTGGGTAATATGGTGTCCTGCTCCTTCTGCATGCAGCCTAGGTGGAGGAATTGTTGCAGTAGTACAGTTTGGATGTAGTCACACAATATTGAAACAAGGTTTGTGCCAAAGAAAATGCTCAATACACATTACACAAGGAGGTAAGTTGGCAATCAGCCTCTGTGTTTCTTGAGGGTGAGGCACTTTTAGATATGACACCAGATGTTACTGAAACTTTCATTTTATTGTGGTGCCACCACGCTTTCTTTTTCACAACATTTGTGAGGCTTTAAACATTGAAGACAGTGGGATAGGCAAACCTTAATATTGTTTAATGCAAACCTTAAATAATGAACTCTTTTAGTATGTTCTATAAAGTTTCCTTTTACTAGTCAACAGTTTCACCTCATTTTATCACCTATAATATAATATATCACCTGAGAAAAAATCTCAGCTCAGGCTCATTTATCAGTGCCACACCCTTATAGACTAAACAAGAAAAACCAAATGAAACCTTGGGCTTTAAAGGCACTATACAAATGTATACTACTTTAATGTGCATAAAAAGGTCTTTATCATAAGCATTGTGGACCATTCGATTAAAAAAAAAAACACAATTGCCCACATATGAGCACATAACATCGATTTACCGATGTTATACAGTCAATTGGCGTGTCCCAAGGACTCAACACGTTTCGCCTGTTCAGGTTTCATTGGGGATTTCTTGGAACAACACTGCCAAACACCCATTGGCACTGGTAAGATGTAATACATACCCAGATTCCAGTGTCCAGACGCTCCAAGTGTGGATAAAAAGCAATTTCATCCACACTTGTGGCGTCTTAGGCTACCATATTAATGTCTAAATGTCATTTAGACATTAATATGGTATAAACATTATATGTATTTTTTGATGTTTGACAGTGTTGTTCCAAAAAATCCCTGATGAAGCCACTGATGAAACGCATCAGAGTCCTTGGGACATGCCAATTGACTGCATAACACATGTAAATCGATGTAATGTGCTCTTATGTGGGCAATTGTGGGGGGGGGGGGGTTTATGGAATGGTCTAACCCTTGAGACTACCTGCAGTCAAAATGTCAACCTTTCATAGTCCTTTTCCAGCTGTCACACAGTGCTTTTCTCTTGTCAGATTTTACCTTACATATGCATACTCTGACTTTTATTCCCCAGATCTCCAACACACTTAAGGTCCCCACGCGAGTTTGCCGCCGACCGATGTGCGTACGTGCTTGATACTCGATACGTGTGTGGGGACCTTTAAAAGTCCAATCTTTTTTTTGGGATAATTAATTTTTATTTTTTTTTATCATTTAAGTTTGGATTATTAATTTACATTCCCAATGTCACACCCCTAACTGCAACCTTTTATAGTTATTCATATTTCCCTGCAGTTATCCAAGTGACATAAATTGTATACATTTAGCTGCTGCCACCCAGACATGGAATGCCTCCAAGATGTTAGTACACATATGAGCTTTGTAACAATAATGCAGGTACGCATAGCTAGTTTTTGGCCCTTTTTGAGTACCAGAGTACCACTTATGTGCACCCCTGGACATAAAGACAAAAAATTACTTATCTCCCACACATGGACCATGCATTTTTATTATAACCTGTTTTTTTCCTTAAGAAACTGTCAGGATTACCTAACAATAAAGAGATCATTTGCTTTTAAACACCGAGGAAATCTCATGGCAGTAATAGGGTCTATTTATATTCTGTATTCTTTGTGATAAAAAAGCATTCATTTCCTTACATATATGTTTTTATCTCTGTTGGGATTTCTGCTTCCTTCAGCATCTCCCCTTCCTCCTCCACAAAGGGAATTCCTTTATTTTAGAGGGGGGATATACTTGTCTGTAATTGAAAGCAAATGTACAGTATTGTGAGGCAGTTCTATATTTAGTAAGGTCGACTTATCGATCCTTTTCATGACCTGTGGGGGAAAAGACTAGCCATTCCTGCTGTGAACTTTCCTGCAAAACCATATTGAGGTATTTCAAAGTAAAACAAAGATGAGTGAAACTTGTATTTTTGGACAATTCTGTTGCAATAAATCACTTAAATGGGAAAAAAACTATGGAAGCTGCCTTTCTGATGATGCAGATTGCCTGCTATGCTGATTCATTGTCTGAGAATATAGAATCTTGTGGACAGAATTGAAAAATGTGGAACACTCTAACAGCCAGACAGTGTATTAAAAAGACCTGAATACCATTTGACTCTTTCCAAAATCAACATGTGATTTGATGAGATATTTATAATAACATCTACAATGTGAGCAAATCATCAATTGTACTGTCAGTGTCCATATGACAATGACACTAAAATAAGAAAGCACTAAAGCAGAAGTCTGCTTGTAGTTTAGGCTTAGGTTTATTTACTGGGTCTTCCAACAAGACAATGATCCAAAGCATACATTGAAATTAGTCTAAAAGTTCCTCAAGCATACCAAAACCAAGATGCTGGAGTGGCTCGCACAGATCCCAGACCTCAAACCTATTGAGAATCTGTGTCGGATACTCAAAATGAATGTCCATGCTCGAAAACCATGCAATATGGACCAGCTAGAACAATTTCTACAAATTGGTCAGCGATCAAGCTAAATCCTTAGGATTATAGTAAATCAAGAAACAAGAAGTTCACTTACATTATCTAGAATTTCTAGTCAAATCTCAACATGCCCTAGTAGTTGGGTGCTGCAAAAGTTAAATGCTTACCTTTTGGGGGGGACATTAGAGAGAAGATTTACATACCCCTTGCACCCACAGCTGTCAGAACCTTCTTCTTCTATCTGATACACTAGGTTGTGAGTGAGTGGGCTGATGGTGTGCTTACTGCAGTGAAGTGACCAATGACCAACAGATTAAACAAAGGGCATGTTTCCACTTAGGCGATCACCCATGGTCTTAATCTCAGCGAGGTGATCATGGGCAATCACGCCCATGCATTTGAATGGGGTCATCCCCACAGCTGCAATTAGCCGCAATGTAAAACACAGCCAATCTTCCCTGATTGCAGCCATAGACATGAATGGACGCGGTTAAAAATTTCTCTCAATTCATTGAGTTCTTACCATGCCCATTCATTCTCTATGGATGCGATCAGGCAGGGTGGGTCAAGAAACCTTCAACCCAACAGGTTAAAAATGATGATGATGCCCTAAACCAAAAAGTCATCTGTTCACTCTTGCACTGTGTGTGTTTTCGGGGCTACTACAAGGAAAGCCTAAGCTACAAAATCAGCAGTTGGAGGAAGTTTGGTTGAATGACACTGGCTTAATATTTCCTTCCATTAAAGGTTCTAGCCAAGCAAACATTTGCTTTGGGATAGTTAGAAGTAACCTATTATAGTAATACAGCCAGGATGGATCTCAGTTGTTTCCTTATAGACATGCATGCCATTCAAATTATATTGCCTATACAGGAAAACATTCCTTTTTAGTGTTGAAGCTCAACCTAAAGGCATTGATAAATGTTAGAAAGTTCATGCTTGTCAACATGTTCACTGATGCCAGTGGCCAGCTCTGCAATGTCCATTGTCCTATAAGTTTAAAACCCCTTTTTGTTTTAGATATACAGATTTCACACTGCACCTGTGACATTTCATCATGACTTAGTGTTAACTCCGTGCACTTTTCCAGTGGAAGCTTCCAGCAAAACGGCCTCACATTTCACAGGAGGAGTGGAAGGATCCAGTGGTAATGTTACCTCACTCTGAAAAAATGCTTTGTTTCAGAGAAAGTGGAAACTGTTTGAGGTTTGTGGTTTAAATCGAGCTGATGGTGTGTGTGTGTGTGTGTGTGCTACACCAGGCAAAAGCCAAAGCGGCAACATTTAAGGGAAGTTTATTACAAAACACACCACCCTCTGTAAAGAAGCATTATAAAAAGTTAGTGCTATATATGAGCCTGCAGAAGGGTATAGAGGTTTTGTCAGTAAAGACAGATTATGGAATGGGGTATCAGAACCCGAAGCATTCCATTCAGCTTCAATCAATAAAAAACACTTCAAGCTTATAAATTGCATAAATTTGGAGCTTTTCACATGACTTTGGTAGGACCAATGAAAGTAGTGGCCTCACTTCTAAAATAATAAATAAAGACAAGACACTAGAAATGTCTAAAGATACGTGGATATATTTAAAGGCTAAAATATTATTGACATCCTAACCTGTAACCCACTGCAAAGGTCCCTGACCTTGCCTTTACAAATAACTGACCTGTCAAAACACCTTGGACTGACCCCCAGCCTTAAAAGCACTGATTCCTTCTGGACACAGTTCACCATACAATTGGGTCATTGACCCTTGAAAGTGCTCAGGGTTCCAACCAAAGTGACTGCCCCACCATCAGGCATGACACCAACCTTCCAGTACTTCTTCCCAAGGACACTTCCAAGGACCCGCCCGCTGTGACATCTCCTGCTAAGAGAAAAACCAAAGCCAAAGAAACAATAAAGTATAAACAATCCTAACTCCCCATGACCAAAAAAAACATTGTTATCATAAAGAAGAAAGAGAGATTCCAGTAAAGAGGGTAACAACCCCTTCCGCCCTTTTCCTTTTAGGGAAGTGAAGCTCGACCTCGGCCCCCGACAACATCGCTTCCAGGGTGATGTGGCTTTCCGTCTTACATCTGGTCGCCCAGTCAAGTGTCCTGCGCAGATGGTCCGGGCTTCAGGTGTTCATAAGTTTCTTTGGCCATCTCTTTGGTTTTCCTGACCAGTGTTTACTCTTGATAACAACCTATTCATATGCATTTTTTAACACCTGCTCAGTATGAGCTGTCTTTCTTACCTACTAAAGCTGGGCATAGACCTTTTAATTCCTGCAGGATCCCATCCCGATCTGATGCCGTGCGCGCTCCCGCATCCCTTAAGGATCCGGTCGTGCAGGAATTGGATGCAGCAACCAACGAGGATTGGGCTAAAATCAGCCGTCCTGTCGGATCGTACAGTTATCCGTCAGGACGGTAAATTTTTTAGCCCGATCCCATTAGTTTGGCTAGGGTCGGCTGCCCCCAACCGCAGTAATGAGCTGCACATAAGAAGTGCCGTCCGATTCTCGGCACTAGCAGGCGGGCGTGATGATGTCATCACGCCGCTCCTAGTGCAGAGAATCGGATAAGGAATAGACAGTGAATTGTACCATCTATTACCAGCTTAACAAATATGGTGTCACGAACATAGAATTTCCTACAATGTAATTGGCTTATCCACAAAATTATTTGTCATAAGTTATTCTTTTCTCAGTCGGTTTTTGAACATTCTCGCGTGCTGTTGCGCCATTATGGCTGATGTTTTGAAGAAGCAAAAAGGCTGTGTTTTTCATTTAGGTGGGCAAGGTCTATAATTTAGGGGATTTTTTAAGCCCTGAGTGGGTGTTTGGCCTTAGACTGATGCTTCACTTGTAGAACCTTAAACAGTAGCATAGTGGAGTAGGTATTTTGTCTGGCTTGATCTTGTGGTCAATGATGTCATTGGGCTCTTTCTGACACAGCTGGAACAGCAACCAAAATTACTCAGCTGGCTTTTGTGATGACTCCTGTTAACCCATCCAATACTGGTTTATCAGGGTATTTATATGGTAGTGAGAAGAATATGTCAACAAATATATATTTAATGCTTAGAGTATCCATTGCGATTTCATCATTTTAAAATGTTCTGTTCAAGTGTTGTTCCGTTATCGATGAATACAGAGTATTGTCAATCGAACAGGGAACCAACATGTTGGTAAATCCCTGTTCAATCGGCATTACTTGAGGGTACCCATCCAATGTTTAAACAGTGAAGTGATTGCGCAAAATGGTGCGCATCGTTTCGACGAGTTATTGTTCATCAATCATATGAATGTGAAATTACATTTGCTCATTAAAGTCAAAATAAACTGTAAACTATTCTGAAGATCATGTCATGTTGTCTGCAGGAAGTTGTCTTTTTTGCCGGTGGACTATGTATGTATGCAACTAGGACAATCTGCTCTTTTATCTTCTTTAATGCTGTTGTTTTTTTCTTGTTTTCTTTCCTCTCTGGAGGTCTGGTCCTGCATGTGTCATACAATCCAATCTACCAAGCCAGCTTGTAACTGGTTACCCTCTGACCATTCTGTTTATTACCACATGTCTTCAGCATGACCTCGTCCAGATGCACAGCTGTGCTGTCAATGTGGCATTTACCAAATGGGGGGTAGGGAGGTAGCACTGGCCCCACCTGCCATAAATAAGTCTGACAAGTGATTCATCTATGGTTAGCATGCAAACCCCCTTTTAAGAAGCTCTTTTATTTCCTGTTCTCATCTGCACTTTTATTTTCCACCTTGTAATCACAATTTTGTACAGTGACTTCATGCCAGAAGGATGAATTCGGCATTGCATATTTTGTTTCTGGCAGATTCAGCTCTGTACGCATGGTTTTAACCCTTGCCAAGAACCCAGCATTTACACATATGTTTTCTTTTTGTTTGTTGGGTGGGGATGAGTTCCCGATAAAGTTGCAACTCTCCTAATGGATTAATGTAGCCCTATTGCTTTTAAGAGAAAAATTAAGAATCTGCACTGGGATATTCGTCATCTTTTACAGAAAGGTAGGATTATAGCCTGGCCAACTGTGCAGTAAGGCTGAATTTACACAGTCGGTTCTCAACTCTCGAGAACCGACGGTGCGCTCCCGCAGCCGCGGGAGGCACGACTCCCTGCAAACGGCTGCAGACTGTCCTCTAATTTAAGACCCCATAGAGATCCTATCGGGTGGCAGCCCAAAAACAGATCAGCCACGTGAAAGGGTCGTTTACCTGGCGGTTAAAAAATAAGGAAGCAAAATGGGTCCAGAGAACAATGTCCTACACTATAATTGTTATGCAATTATGAGTAAATTCCACACACAATTTGGTGTAAAGCTGGACATACACGGTTCCAAGTTTTTATTTGTTTATTAATTTTTTGTTCTTTCTTTCAAATGGCAAAAAAAAGATTTTATAAGTCAATTGTTTTAAAAATTATTCCCTTTTTCACCACATAATGTGATCAATTTGAAACAAATCCCTTTTCATCACTTTTGGTCGATTCAGGGACTTAAAATAACCAATTGTTGTTAGGCGAGCTGAAAACCACTAAAGCTTAAGTAGTTGATCATGTTGTGATTGTCAATGAATACATCATTTTATACCCAGTATATACATTATCAGATTCTTATTTACCCTTGACAAGTATGTAAAGCCTATCATTTAAAGCATATTGATCTGTGATGTAAGTTAACAAACTTAGAGGAAGGGTTTATAAGGTATATTTTTTTAAACGTTCCACACCATTTAAAATGTAAATGTATAAAGTAATGGTTAGTGCGTGGTCAGTTGGAGTCCTGTAGTCTGTTTACCACCCCAGTGCGGAGAAGCAAAGTGACTAATCCTATAAATTTCAGTGTGACATCAGTGCTTTATAAGGTCCAGATGAGGGAGAATTCCATAAGGCAAGAAGACCCTGACTCACATCTTGGCATAGATACATATTCTAAAACGGTGTTTCCTATACTTTTACTCAAGCACTCTTAACATTACAGACCATACATACATTGCCTTGTGTACGGCCTTCCAACACCATCTTGCTATCGTTGTTTAAAGTATGGGGTTAATATTACTAGTCTCCTAAAAATATTAGTTGTCTGGTTGTAATGCTGGCCCATGATTGTATGCATTCTGTACCCGTCTTATGATTATTGTACTCTATGCTTACTAGAGAAAAAAGACCTTTTTTCTAATCGTTGAAGGTATTGATGGTCTGGCCTAATGATTCCAGAGTTTACAATGGGACAACAAGGCACACCCAGAAGTATTTTGCTTGGTAGAGATTTTAAACTACCTGTAGATATTTGAGAGCATACATTACAGATGCCGTGGTGGGACAGTTTAGTGTTAACCTCTTGCTTTACAAAATTTCATGAGACTTGCATTCATATAGAAACAAGAAAATTAACTTCAATACAGTGCAGTCAGTTGAACGTACATCAGAAAGTTAGCCCAAATTAACCATAGGAAGTTTTTGAAAACCTGGAATGAATTGCAGCATTTAAACTCTGGACCATTGGTTGCCCACAACATCTAAATTAGATACCATTTTGGACACTGATGGAAATAGATTTAATAGGACCTTGCCAGAGTTCATTTAAGTAGTGCATTTGGAAAATAAGTTTCATATTAAAGTTGAGGTTTGTAAATCACATTACAATGTCTATAGATGCTTTATGATGAAACTCTGTAGTACCAGTACTGGTGTCCAATGAAGTTGTTCTGTGATCCACCATGCCATGTTTCAGCATGGGCTGCTTCATGTTAGTTAAGCAGTATGTCTGTACAGCAGTCATCCAAACAATGCTTTGGTCCCGATTATTAAATGTCCATATGAGCCTTTAGAAAGGATGTGACTCCAAAACTAGTGTGAATGAACCCTCAGAGAGATATATTGCCTTGTTCCTCATTTCCTGCTCCTCCACATGCTTGATTTCCCTTCCCCCAATACTAGAAGGCTCATACTACGGAATTTGCTCATCATTCACCATACAGCTGAATTTCTAGTTTTTAGAACTACACGAAATAAAAATAAATATAATTCCCTGCTGTTACTTGATGCAGTTAAAGGTTTGGTCTTAAGCTTAACCATTTAAAACAAGATGAACCCTTTACCATGAAATATTTAAGCTGACTGGTCATTCCATTTGCAAGGAAGTGTCCACTGAATAGTGCAAGCATGTAGGGATTTGTAATGGGAGAAATGCCTGCACGTGGGGCTGGAGTGGCCTGCTCATAACACATCAAGCTCATTCAGCATTGGATCAGAGTCTTTAAGCCCCACCTTTTAGATCACTCCAAACAATTTCCCTGATAGAATACATAGTGATTGGAAGGTTTAGAAAGCTCCTCATAGTACATTGCTATGGTAGAAGAAAAGTTGATTGTACAGAAATGGTATGGTAGGGTGTATGTGGGCCTTTTTAATGATCAGAAAGTAGAGGGATGGGGAGCAAAGCCAAAGAGCTTTGTTCAAGAACTGCTAAAATTGAGATACTTTGGTTGTGTTCAGTTGAATGCTTAACTCCATTTAAAGATTTCAGAAAGCATTAGTTTTACGCTGCGAAATGTTCCTGCCCAATGCAGGCTAGGTGAAAGTGTAAGGGCTTGGCACTGCTTGGAACTATGTTACAGGTACTGCGAGGCAGAAAATTAAGCCAATTAAAAAAAAAAAAGCTGGAAGAAAAAAAAAGCGGGATATGCAAATTGTTTTATGTATATTTGTCCACTGATACAGTCAGTTTTCAACTGATTGCACTGGAGAGAGGTTTAGTGCTAGAATCCAAACAAGGACACCATTATATCTTTTTATATATATATATATATATATATATATATATATATATATATATATATCTTTTTTCTTGTGAGATCAACTGTGCATGATGACGTGATCATGCAAGGACATACATGCCGAGAATCGCCGCGCACCCTTTGTGTGCTGGTATGGGCACTTTGAATGGAAATGCTGGTCTTCTTTTGGGCCTATTTTATGGCTGAATTTAAGGTTATATATATATATCTTTTTTCTTGTGAAAACAACTGTGCATGATGACGTGATCATGCAAGGACATACATGCCGAGAATCGCCGCGCACCCTTTGTGTGCTGGTATGGGCACTTTGAATGGAAATGCTGGTCTTCTTTTAGGCCTATTTTATGGCTGAATTTAAGGTTTGCAAGTTCAATTTGTGGCCGCAATTCAAACCATCTATGGCCACCTTAAGATATAATTACAAGTCCTTCTGCAGATAAAGTAGAACTGATAGTGTACTTCTTGTGCCTTTTTGTCAATTACAAGTCCATGGGTCATTAACTCGTACAGCTGAAACCAGCTGTAATCTGATGAAAGTCATCTTCATTGCACAGATACATCTCTTTTTTTGCCTTCAGGGGATTTCTCAAACTTTCAAGCCTTCATGAGACATTCCCAAGTGGCCATACTAATAACAGCTTATGTATAGACTGGGTGGTTCTGTATATAATTATCCTATTATCACCCTTGCCTCTACAAGGAGACAATGATTGTGACATACTTCAATGTCACAGAGGCATCTGTCACTTATATATGACTTGAGGACAGGTAAGTATTAGCAAAAGCCAACATACTTTACAGATTACTGTATACACAGCTAGCTAATTGTTTCTTTGCTAAGAGCAGACGGAAAAGGCTAATCATTTCACTAATAACTTGTCTAAAGGTTTCTAGCTTTGGGGGAAACTTGAATAACCGTGAGGTACAGCAACCTAATGGTATGCAGTTTTTTTAACTACTTATATTATTATTTAGAATGGATATACTGCTAAAACATTATGATTTGTTTTATAAAAGCTCATAGATCCGATTTTTGGAAGTAGAGAATGGCTAGTCTTGTTGTTTTCTAGAACACAGAACCATTTTGTAACAAAAACATATTATTATTGGTCAGTAATTGGTAGGTCCTGTAAATAAATAGAGATGATTGCTAAAGGGGTTGAGATAGCTTCACCACTTTTTGACCATCAAGTGGTTATAAAATTGTCAATCCACAAGAGAAGAAGCTCCGCACTCCAGGTTGAAAACTTCCAAACTTGATTGCTTCATTCTCGTAGAGAGGTGACCCCAGTGTGGCGGTTACCTTGCATCTATGCTGTTTTGGGGGGTTTTTTTGTTCAGAATAAAGCAATCAAATTTGGAAGTTTTCAACCTGGAGTGCAGAGCTTCTTCTTCCAGCATCTTTTGGTTTTCCAATGTGGAGCATGGCGGAAGGGAAGGAATAAGGATACTTCCGAAAATACTTCATGAAATAACCTATGTGAGTGCAAAAAAATCCTAAACTCTATTGTAATAAGATATAGTCAAGTTCATAGTGTCATGTACACAACTTTACATTTTTAGGAAAAATGTTACGTTACATTTATACAAGTAGTTCACGAATTGCAGATATCTTACTTAAGAACTCATTCATCTGTCTGTGAGTGGACCCTGGGGTCCATAGTCACCATGGCCGCAGCTACTGCTCATGTAAATATTAATATATTACAAGTTCAAGTACAAGTTTTTTTATTTTAATTTAATACAGTTTAGCTTGAAGCCATTTGTTGCAGTGTTTCTTTTTGTTTCTGGCAAGTACTTGACCCTATGTCTAAAATACTAACTCATAGAAAGAATGTATTTAGCCTTCTCAAATGATCGGGGTTGTAGCTTGTGGTGTTGAAGACAGAATCATGTTGTACAAGTAGCACTGCCAATAAAAACAGTGCAGTAAAAGCAGACAGTTACAATACAAGGCTATGATGAAGACAGACTTCAGCAGTTTCCCACCAAGTGCTGCGCTTGCATAATATTACATGCTAAACTCACATACATGCTCTGACAAGTAGGATAATTTTGCTAATTATAGTAGTGTTATCTATTTACAGTTGTTTTTAACATCTGTTAATGCAAAGTGTATACATGGATTTTCAATTCTGAGTATTACATGTTGAGATGTGTTACCTGCTGTGCCAAAACTGAAAATTCTCACTCTTCCTACTACATGGTACCTATAAAGTTGAAAACACTTAACGCTCCCTTTTTAGATTTTTAGGAAACCTCTAATCAGGAACTGATTTAGCTCACCGTGATACATCAAGATTTAACTTTTTGAGGTTTATATAAATGATTAAGGCATGTCTGGTGAATAAACAGCAAAAAAAGACAAAGTTTTCCAATCAACACAGAGGATGATCAGATTGCATAGCTATAGGCTTGATTTGGGGTTTGGGGGCAAGTTGCACCTTTGCAGTGAGTCTGATCACTCGATCAATCAAATTGTACTATATTAGCCATCTACCAATCAATATAATGTCAAAGTAAACATTTTGTTTAAACCAAAAACGTCACATAAATTTCACCTAACCACGTGTATACTATTTCATAGAAAAGAGAAAATTTGCCATTTAATATAAATATTAAAATAATATTTACTTGGTTACTATATTTTTACATGCTTGCTTTACATTATCCCCAATGTTACATGATATATAAAATATGGAAGTTTCTCTTTCTACTGGTTTCCTGTATTTCATATCAATCTCTGATCCTTCCTGAACAGCAAGAGAGAAAATCTGGCCAATAGGGTTAATGGGAAGGTATGGTGGGTTCTTCTAGGAAAGATTACCCTGCCAGAGAGGGCACAAGAGGATATGCTGGTCATTTCTCATGCCTGCTTTATGTGTAGGCTAAGACAGGTTCATCCAATAAGAGCAACAATAATAAATGAGCAGATTGCATTTATCATGTGCTTTCCCATGACTTCTTTTCCAGGAGAACATTTACCAGTATAACTTCTAATGCCATGTGGGCGTGACCAATTATGCAATTAATAGCTCCCTGTTTTAATCATTTAGGGGGCATCCACACAGGTGTCCAGAAACTCATTGTTTCCAGCACTGGGTCGCTTCAAACACAAGGTAGCTAGGAAGCTGTAACATGAGGCACATCTGTCCAATATGGATAGAATTCTTAACACCCCATGAGAAAGGTGGCAGACGCTTTCTGGGCTGCTGACCGTTGGCAACAGCCCAGAGAGTGTATGTGTGAATGCTGCCTTATTAATTACTGTCATTCAGCCTATTCATTTTTCAATAACCATGATAATGTTCAAATAATCAGATGCAACATAGTGGGGTCCAGTTATCCCGTGAAAAGCACTGGATTCCTATAAGCATTGTCATATACCACATCATGATTTCCCTTTTATAACACTCGGCATTATAGAAAGGACCACATAATTGAATTGTCATTTTGGAAAAAGGAAAATATGGACAGACTAGTAATGGCAAATACACTGAAAATGAGTGCACATTTACCTCACCTTGTTGGCTGTCGCCTTTATCTGGAATAAAGCAATTATATATATATATAAGGCATACACCCTTCAGCAATCAGCAATGAAATCCATCATGAAGTCAAAGGTTAACTTTAGTTTTTGACCTGATACTATGTTAAGCCCCCCATACACGTTCCGATTTTTCGTACGAATTTTGCCCGACCGACCGATCGGGTCGGGAGATTAATCGATCGGGAGATTAATCGGATTCGGAATTATGTACCCGACCGATCCCGATTTCTGAAAATCGGCCGAAAAATCGGTCGGGACCACTTCGGACCTGTCCGTAAATTTTTGGGTGATCTGCTGTTAATAAATAGGGTCGGGCTGATGGATCGGTGATAATTTGAATTCCGATTTTTCGTGCCAGCCGACCGACCATAACATTTTAGGTGAAAATCGGGTGACAGGATCGGACGAAAAATCGGTCGGGAGAATAATCGGAACGTGTATGGGCGGCTTTACTTAGTATACCACCCAGAATAAAGTTTTTCATATTTAATAAAGTATTACATTCTGTTTAGTTGCTATATTTCTTGAGGTTTTTCTTTTCTTTATTTCACTGGCTGCTATGTGCACAAAAAGCAGCTATGAATAAAGCCCTTGCCCTGAATCCTGGTAGAAGGTAGAAGTTCAGTATGGGCTTTTGTTTGTACAGTAAGGTGTTACCATGTTGTGACTTTACAAACACAGGCCACTTGAGTAAACGTTTCTAAAAAAAAAAAGTTTTGTAGGTCACAGCATTTGAACAATTTAATTTAAGTTAGGACTGGACCTGTAC
>CM070033.1:104397674-104428094 GCA_036250615.1 Ptychadena robeensis | reverse complement strand
TTTTTTTTTCAGATACAGTAATGCCGTCACAAAATAGTACGCCCGTTTCAAGACAAGACAAAATTGTAGGCATATAAATTAAGTTATGTAAACAACCAGTAATATAAATGATTGTATACCGGTAATTACCTTAACATGGACATATTCTATGTTCTCGGTTATTTGAGCTCAATCAGGTGATGAAAACACCTTCAAATCAGTGTTTGGTCACAACAAGATAAGGATATTTCCAGTACAAATACGCTTTGTACAGGACTGCTGAATCTATATACTCTGGGCCAATGCAAACCACGGCTATGTGGGACAAAGTACAAACACACATATGCTCAAACATAAGGAAAAAAAAACTGTGTCTTTTATTAAGTCATCCGACAACAGACATACGGTAAAGCAGTAGCACCACCTCCATAGCTTAAAACCAGGTGCTCAATGCGGCACTTGGGCGTTCTTCGGTGGCCCCCCATCAGTCCTCCACGTTGTGGAAAACCTACGTTTAGCAAGGTAGGGTTAGGAAACTCACGCTGTCGGAAGCGAAAGGATGGTGTCCCATCATATAATCAAGGCTTTGATGAATCTATGAGGCACAATAACCTGATCATATATAGACACAAATGTGCATTACCATACTACAGTATCCTAATACTTGAAGTATAATTTAAACAAGCTGTTTGTTATTTAAAAAATGAAAAAAAATCTTTTAGATAGCTGCTATTTTTGTATTAAAACAATGTAAGTAGAGATTAACATTTGGAATCACTAAGGGCGCACTGTGGCCCTCCATGTACAATTCAGTTGACCACCACGGCTTAAAACTGTGGGGGCAATGGTTTCACGGAAAGAACTGAACGTAGATACTTGAGTATAGCCGACCTGAATATAAGCAGTACACCTCATTAGAAAAAAATTTGGAAAGCACTGAATGACTCAGTATAAGCCCAGAAGGGGGGGAGGGGGCGGGCGAAGCAACAGTAAGGCTGCAGACACACACAGCAAATGGCTGTTGTTTGCGATGCTGATTTAATTCTGAAGATTTGTACGTTATTATAACGCCCCTGCACGGATATCAGCACCACAATGCGGGAGATGTGGATAAGGGCTGTGGGAACATTTTACAGCCAAACCCTATTGCTCTAGCTTATCAAGTTGTTGACAAAATAAGTTCAATTTAGGTCAACTTACATTGGTTTATTTGACCTTGCATTGAACCAATTCTGCAAAAAGACAAACTGGAGCAATGATTCTTTTCAAGGTATCACAACCTTCGCACATCTCAAGAGATTTGGTGAATGATAACATGGTCCGGGGCTTTGATAATTCACTCATAAAATCACCTAAAAAATGACACGAATTTTTATTGAGGCCAAATGATTTTTTTTAGCAATTTAGGTGCATGAAAAATCTCTGATTATATTAGGAGTATAATGGTTAGTACATTAATGAATTATTGTTCTTAGGCTTGTTTCCCAACATGGGATTTTTGGGGAGTGGGTATATACAAACGAATTGCCAGGTGAATTGTTGTATTTTTCATACATTAGTAAATGTTTAGTGAAAATGGGACCACCAGGAGGGATTGAATAGTACGAGAACAAAACATGCAAGAACTCCAGATCAACAAGATCACCCGCCGCCTTCAGAATATTTTAGCGTGTGATAAGGGTACACATTGTAATGATAATTCAACCAATTATCCTAAACCACATACATGGCTAAGTGAATCTCATATAACCTTTCTAGGTAGAGATTCATCTCAAAACATGGTTCTCTGATTGGCGCAAGAAACACATGATCAATGGCATCAGGTGATCTGGTTGATATTCCTGATCGATCCTCAGTCTAGGTCATTGTTTAATTTGCTACCCTGTTGTCCCGAAAATATGGCATACCCAGAAAATAAGGCACCCTGAAGATTATGGTACTGTTAACTTGGAAAGGGGGATCAGAGGGGGCCAATCCTAATGACACCGCAGTATCAGAAGGGGTGCCCCCCCCCCCCCCCGAGTCTCTGTGCCATTTTAAGTTTCCCCTCTGATCCACTGTTCATTTAAGTGATTCCCCCCCCACCCCTGATACCCAGTGGCCGTATTCGTTACTTAATGTAACCCCCCCCCCCCCACCCCCGAGTAACATGTTGCCATTTTAATTCCCCTATGGATCCCACGGTTCGTTTTAATTGATCCCCACCCCTGATACCCCAGTGCCGTATTCTTCCTCTCCAATCTATGGTGGAGTAAAAATGTATATAAGACACTGTCTTATTTTAGGTAAACACGGACTGTGGAGCAAAAACAAGATTCAGCTAGTCAGAAATGTATAACATGATTAGCGTCAATGTGCATCTTGTAAGTTCACACGCTGAACTTTTTATGTGGTCATATGAAACAGCTGTATTTATTTGGAATAATACCGTGCTAATGAATATTTAACTGTCTTGTCTAGGAAAAACCCATGCCTGAAAAATCAACAAAACAGTTCACAAAAATGGGTGCGGTGCCAGCGAGATTGATGATATAATTTATTAAAACCTCAATAGACAAGTATTCTTTCCAAGCTTTATTTATCCTTTCACTTTGATGAAACTTTTTTTAAATGAATTACTTTAGGATTATGTAAAAATTGAATCCTGAATAGTAACTATTCATCCAAGTCATGTTTATGGTGAAAAAGCAGAATAGGAAATCTTGTTTCTTTCACAAGTCTAATGGGGGGTGGTGGAAACATGAGTTAAAGCCATAACTGTACGGGCAGGGCTATGCAAAACAAGACTACAGGGTGCTCTTGAAATGGTTGGAGCTCGTGTTTTAGCCACAAAGGAAATGAAACAGGATTTGGAAGGGCTGGGTTGGGGGGTGGAGGGAGCATGGGACACATCTGGAGGATTTTATCCTTGTCATGGGTATTCAAGGCATTATGCTACTCTGTGGAAGGGCTCCCAGAACTCTCATGGACCTTGTACAAAGGAACCTGTATTAACCCCTTCTTTTAGGCCAGAGGTATGCGTAGGTTGAGTGAGATGCCTATTGTATATTTTAAGCTTGCCTAGCAGCAGCAAAACCTTGAGGATTTTCTTTCCTCTTATAAAGAAGAAGTACCCGTGAAGGATATATGGTGAGAAAGGGATGAAAGGAATCAAACGCCCTCAACTAGAGCAGTGCTTTCCCTTTATAGATAAAAATTATTTGATTTGCAATAAATGTAAATGTATTATGCATGGTAGAGTATTTCTTGGTCCACAGAGTACATACTTAACAATACAAAATAACATGGCCACAAGAGCTGTGGATATCCTATCTGGGTTAATCTGACACACTGGAAAGGCTGTAGAAAATCGAACAGACAACAGTCAATACCAATGACCAGATGTGGTCACATATCACGGTCTACATCCGCCTTTACAGTATATGAGTTGAGTAATTCTTCGGCATGAAGTCAGCATAATACAAGCTGATGACAGATTAGTGGCCAGTAATGGCATCTGTCTGGACCTGTTTATTGAAACATGGGGGTCAGCAACATTCATTTTACACATTTATGATTTGGACAACATACATGGAAACAATAGCAACATTGTAGTTTTTGTTTTTTGTTCTGACTCAATTGAATGATTGTGGCAAGTTTATCATATTTTGCTAAGAAATTGGTTAATTATTTGAACATGCCATGGCTTTACAATATACATACAGGGACAAAACGTATTTATACAAAACAAAACATGTTCAGTCACCAATGTGTACATTTAAGCACCTCAGATCAGCCCCCCAGATCCGCACTCCACACCCCCGTGAATGTCTGAAAACCACAAAGAACCCAAAACTGATCAGCCAAGTGCATTGACTTTACATCCCCCAAAAAAAAATTACCAATGGATGCTTAGAGAAGCCCCCAACAGCTGCACTTCACACAACTGCCCAATGATGCTCTGAAATCAGCCCCAGAGCAAAAACATTTTGCACTTGCAGATCAGCCACAGGGCTGTCACATCTAGGTTAGTTCCAGGTGCGTACATTTCTCAGCAGATTCAGGCCCAATGGCTGCATATATTCTAGATTCTTTGACAGACCTAATGCAATGGATTCACCACCTTCATACCAGCCCAGGTACTTTGAATTACAGCGAAGATCAGCATAGAGCTTGCACTTACATCTGAAATATCAGGGCTTGGTCCCACTAGGGACTGATCAACCGTGACACGATTTTTGATCAACACGATGGCCGCCGATGGACCAGGTGACGTGATGTAAAAGCAAAAATTCAACTCTAAAGCCGCGATCGCGCCGCGGCTGTTTTCCTTGTGGGGACAAGCCCATGCAAATGAATGGAAGGACCACGCGATTGTCGAGAGTGATTTGGAATTGTGCATGTTTAATATCACGGGAACCGTTCTTACTCACACCTCCCCAGTCATGTAGTTAAGGTAGGATCCCACTAGATTTTTGGCGACGTTTTCTGGTCGTTTCTTGCCGCAAACTCAGGCAAAACTAGGCAAAAATCGGAAGCTTAAAAGTTAAATCAGCAATAATGACCGCGGAAATCGATCTAAGAAATTACAGACATGTCTGTAAATTTTAGGCCAGATTCATTACTTGAATGGGGACCAGCGTAAAACTGATTGTCACACAGAAGGGTGCCGTGGCCGATTCTCAGTGGATCTGCCATCTCCTGGCAGCTCAACCTTGCATGATGATCGATCTGCCAGGAGATTGGCAGGATTTCGTAACATCCATGCCCAGCTTTACCCACTCTTTCTGTTCTCTCATATAGTAATATGTGTAGTACACTGCATTTCCCGAATTGGCTCCTATGGGTGGTGGTTGGTATTGGGGGTGGCTTTCCCACAGGGAACCTGAGTGGGATTGAAAAAAAGATGGGTTTGCATAGAAACCTTCCAGCAGGTAACATGTTTATAAGAAACGTGCGGGTGAGCTTTCGAGCACAAAAGTTTCTATTTGTTGTTAAGTATCCCTCATCCTGACTAGGACAGTTTCCCAGTGTTAAATCCAGTTTGGTTCTGGACACAATGGGGGTGGAGTGACACCTGGACCTCTGGGGACCTGAGAGCCACAGGTGGTGATGAAACTGGCCAAGGGATGAGGCTTCCAGATCCTTGGAAGTTGTGGCCAGAAACTTACCACTCGCTGCAAGTATCTTCCTTACAGTGGGCAAAAGTATTTAGTCAGCCACCAATTTGTGCAAAGTTCCCACCTTAAAAAGGTGGAGAGGCCTGTAATTTTCATCAAAGGTGCACCTCAACTATGAGAGGACAGAAATAGGGGGAAAGAATCCAGGATATTTGAAATAGTTTATTGCAAAATTTTGGCTGGATTTTTTGGTCAAGATCAAAAGTCATCTAACTACTTTGTTATATTCCTTTGTTGGCAATGACAGAGAGTCAAAAATTTTCTGTAAAGGCCCCTATACACGGGTCGGATTCCGACCGGATTACGGGACGATCAATCAGGGCGCCGTGCACGCGAAACGATTCGTGCCGGAATTTTTTTTCGGGGGGCGTGCAGCCCAACTTGTCTGATCGTTCGCGTCCGATGATGCGGGGGCACAGATCGGATCCGACAGAGAAACCAACATGTTGGTCTTTGATCCGATTCTGCACACATCAGGGGAGTTGCCATTTGGGTGGGAAAGTAAGTGACGGACAAGGAATCGTCCAGGACTCCGGGACAAGGTTGGTAGCAGCGATCGGATACTCTTAATTGCCGATGATCGGAGCTCCGATCCCGCTGAGGGACCGACGGAATCGATCGGATCAGTGATCAACGGCCATGGAATCTGACCCGTGTTGGGGGGCTTAAGTCTTAACAAGATTTTCGACACTGTTGCTGGTTATTTTGGCCCCTTCCTTCCATGCAGATCTCCTCTAGAGCAGGGATGTTTTGGGGCCACGGCTGAACAACAGGATTTAAACTCCAAAACAAAAGTATTATATGGGGTTGAAATATCTGGAGACTTGCTAGGCCACTCCTGGGTGGTGTGTTGGGATCATTGTATGTGAAAGACCCAGCATTTTCTAGCTTCGATTACCATGCTAAACTGTGTGGGAGCATTAATTAGAAAAGGAAGACAGACAGGGCACAGGTCCCCCTGTGAAGCCTTACAGGTCCGGCTCTCTTAAATTTGCTGGAGAGCATTTGGATGATCCAGAAGAGGATTGCGCGAAGGTTATATGGTCAGATGATAACAAGTAGAAAAACTCAATTTGTCGCGTTGGGAGAAGGGAGAAATAACATGAGTTGCATGCAAAGGAACACCATATTCTGTGAAGCTGGGGGGGAAAACCATGCTTGGAGGAGTAGTTGAAAGTCCATTTGCCCCAGTGAAGCCCCAAAAACAGCACATGCATTGTCAACAAAGGCCAAATACTTATGTTCCACATTTTTGCAAATAAAATTCTGTAAAAAATCAGACAATGTGATTTCTGGATTTTGGTTTTTCTCATTTGTCTCTCATAGTTGAGGTGTTACCTATGAGGAAAATTACACACCTCTCTTATCTTTTTAAGTGGGAGAACTTGCACAATTGGTGGCTGACTAAATACTTTTTTCGCCCACTGTAAGCTAACCATACACTTAGAATCTCTCTGTCAGAATATCCTTATCAACTACTCTACAATACTACTGTCATGTAGTCTAGGGTCCTCTGCAAATTAAGTCCATAAATTGGAATGTTAGAAGTCCCTCATATTATTCTTATTATCTTTAATTAATAAGCGCCAACAGAATAACCACCAGCGCGGTACATACAGTAGAGCATACAAACCCCATAACACACAGGTACAGGTATGACCTAGGAGGAGTCAGAGCGACCCGCCCCGACGGCTACCAATCTAATAGGTGGGGACAGAGTATACAATAGTGAGGGGGGGGGGACTGGCATGTGGTGATGTTAGGATGAGAAAATGGAAGGCAGACTGAAGAGGTGGGTTTTTAGACTTTTTAAAAGTGTCAAAGGTAGACAGTCTAATGGGACAGGAGAGAGTTCAGAGAGTAGAGCGCCCAGAGAAGTCTAGCCTTGAGGTGTGATGAGGTATTAGCGGTGTTCATAGTAGGTCACTGGAGGAGCGGAGGAGTGGCTGTATGTAGGGGTGTATTTGTGTACCGTTTGAGATGTAAGGAGAAGGAGGTGTGTGGAGTTGATTTAAAAACAAGGCACACAACAGGACTTAATTTGATTCTGTGGACAGTTGGAAGCCAGTGTAGAGATTTGCAGAGAGGAGCAGCAGATAAGGAGTGGTTAGAGTAGTAGATGAGTCTAGCAGCAGCATTCATGATGGACTGAAGAGGCGAAAGTCTAGTGAGAGGAAGACCAGAGAGGTCTTTTTTACGTGGTTTTTATAAAACAAAAGGAGATCTAAAGCAAATCTGACAATGAAATCTAAAGGTGTATTTGGGGCCCTAAGTTTCTACACTCAATTGGTTAGCTCTATCATCTGCAGAGCAGTAAGGACCTATTATTAAATTAATTCATTACACTTTGCTATTGGGACTGTTCCCTATCTGCTCCTGATAGGGAACATTCTTCATACAGTATATATATATAAACTGGTTTATATAAAAAGTTTTCAAACACTGTTTATTAACATTATTCTATCAATATGAATGTTTCACCTGAGCACAGCAGCAAACACATGTGTTATATTAGCAAAAGAAAATATCAACAGGAACAATCAAAAATTCCAATCAAACCTAGAGAAAATGTGCCTGGTCAGCATTAAAGGAATGGGAAAGGGCAGAACAGAGATAACCTTTTAAAGTAGAATACAAATAGCACATGTGAGTAGAAAACTATGGTGTTAGGCCTTAGGGTGATCATATGAAAAATATTCAATACTTTAATATGCAGAAGAATAATGGAACCTTGTGCGGAGATCCACTTCAGTTCATTCCAATTATTTAAATTATTTTCACATCTGATTAAAATTATTATTAAAAGACTTTACTGTTCCAAGTAAAGGTGCTACCAGCTTCAGGGAGAATAATGGCTTCAGGTCCCAGTGAGAGGGGATCAGGTACAGTCCCAGTGGGCAATAGGGAAAAGTGGGCAGGTGAGGCGGAGAAGGGAGGAATCCTGCGTCTGCCTAACTCAGCACCTACCAGTAGCCGCATCCATCAGCTCAGGCACATTTGAGAGAAGGTGGTCCTGGTCCAGTCACCACAGATGGGGGTCCTAGAATCTCAGGCACTGCTATGGGACGGCCGGCAGGAGAACCCAGGAAAAGGTAAGAGATTGCTGCTCCAAATCAGGGTAAGACACACTGGTTGCAGTTTCTTGAGGAGCTAACCCAACTCTGGCTAAGGAGGGCCTAGGGAGGTATATTTATCCCCTCTGCCTGGAGGAGGGCAGTAGCTGTCTCCAGGCAGATAGCAAAAGCTACAAAGGGCCAGAAAAAGAGCGGGGAAAAATAAGCCACCTGCTACAGAAAAATGCAAGAAAGAATTTAAAGACATTTATACAATAAAGTACAGAATATGGTGACACAGGGCAGTATATACAATTCAACAAATATATACACATGCGGTGCATACCCTTGTAACTTCTACTCCTAAAGGCTTACCTGAAAGTCCTAGAAATAAAACCAACAAACCACTTTTTGAATTTTGATACTTACAAACAGGTACCCAGCTAGGGCTGAGTGCAAGTGCTTTCGCTCAGCACTGGCCTAGCACCTGTACTCCAACCGATATGAACATTGAGGGACATCAGCACAGAATTGATTACAGTGGGGGACATTGGTTGTAAGTATGTTCTTTATTTTATTTAATTGATCTTTTTTACTCTTTTATTTTATTAGCAGTTGTTTTTCATTAAACCTCCTGAGGTTAGGCTGGGATAATGTCATGGGCAGAACGCCCAGGAGGTAAATTACTTTTTTAACCCTTTAGGAATGGGTAAATAGGAGACCTCTATACTCATTCCATAGGGTGGGGAGGATATATTATTTTTATATCTAATATGTTTTTTGTTTATAAATCACAAGTAATATTTTTCGACAGAGTGTGAGCTCTTTTGGGAGACAGGTAACAGGCACTATAACAATAACTAAAAATAAAACACCATTTGTATCTGCCTATGGGATGTTGTCTGTGCTTTACACTTTACACGACCATCGCTTCAAAGATGTTTCACATAGCACAAGAGTTAAGATAAGGAATCTACTTTTTTTTAAATAAATTATGAATTCTGGTCCGCAATTTTTAAGATTTTGAAATGTTATGTAAAGTGCCTTTACCAATATGGCTTCCAGACTCTGGCAAACATCAGCCAGTCTTTCTCAATAAGGACATTCCAGACAGACAAGGTCAGAGCAGCTCAGATTTCTGTAACTCTTCCGATAGCAGTGGCTCTGTTTGTATAACCCAAGGATTAAAGTTCTTTATCTAAAATCACAGCTTAATGTTTGAGGACATCACTTTTCATGAGTCTGCAGCATGCTGTTTTGCAGTTCTAGTGGTGCACGCCAAAGCCTTATGGATAATATTACAAGAAGAATACTAAAAGTATAACTGGCATTTAGGTGTCAAGTTCCCTTTCTGTTCTTCATTACTGTTGTGCATCCTGTTGCAATTAGTAATCTATTTATACAGAGCAAAGCATATTTTGTCATGCTCAGCTGGTAGAAAAAATTCTTCAACTGTAGAAGAAAACAATTATATGGCCATCGTTCTAGTTTCTGCCATCATGAAATTATGCAGTGTCTACAACTGTGAAATGTACTGGGGAATTAGATAGTGACTCTGAAGTATGCTTTATCAGACCATTGATGTGAAATTATGGTATTTGTTTAATACACTACACTTCAGAAAATCGCTAAATACACAGTTAGATGAGAAATGTATTTCTGTTAATTCGGTCACACACACACACACTGAATAACAATAATTTTGCTGTAGTTAAGCTCCTGAGCATTTGCCCAGAGTGTAGCTTGTAGCTCCCTCCTAACTTCCCACACCACACATCATCTGAACAAGAGGGGTGGGAACTTACAAGGAAGAGCAATGCCCGCTCCCTCCCAAGTTAAACCAATTTTACAATCCTGGGACATATCCAAGATTCTGCCAGGATTGCCCGCAGTGTGATTCTAAAAAAGTGTGCTACAGGCGAAATGCCCAGGAGGTTAAAGGCAAACTCAAAGCAAACAACAAACTTCACAGGCTAAACATATATATTAATGTGCTTTCCTCTATGAGTAGAAATTGTATTCTGTTCTACTGCAGTTTGACTTTAACATACATCATACTTCTCCTCCTGATCCTTCTCTTCCTACCCTGTGATTGGACAGTGAAAAAAGATACAGCACATTGATGGGCTAAATTTTTCTATGTACTTGATTTTTGCATCTTCTGGTGCAGTAGTGGGGGTCCATTCATTAATATCAAGGGACATTCAGGAATTAATTGGAAAGCCTCTAAATGTGGTATTGCTAGGGGTCATGTAGGGAGAAAAACCTAAATTAAGCCCCCCATACACCTTACAATCTTACCATACCATTTCTGTACAATCAGCTTTTGTTCTACCAAAACCATGTAATATGAGGACCTTTCAAAACCTTCCATTCACTATGTATTCTGTCAGCTAGGCCACTATATAACATAACTGTTAGTAGATCTTAAGGAAATTGTATGGAGTGATCTAAAGGTGTATGGGGGCTTTAAAAAGATAAAGCTTTGTGTCATGTGTGTTTTGTTTTAGATCTGTGATCTGTAGGCAGTAGCTTAAAGGCCCCCACACACATAGAGAGCAGAGGCCAACAGATGAGCTGTGGAGAGCAACGTGATGACATCATCACACTGTTCTCCATTGCTCACAGTATGGGCAGGCACCCTTTGTGTGCCGGCCGCTAGTTTGAATGGGGACGCCGGTCCCCATTCAAATTAATGGAATGGACCAGAGATTTACAGACATGTTCGTTCTCTGATTGACCGAGCTTTGGGGCAACGTGGATCTGTCACCCCATGTGGGCACCCGCAATCCGCTGCCAATTTTACCCCCAAACGACGGCCGGGAGCGCGCACGCACGCACATCGGTCGGCGGCAATACTTGTATGGGGACCTTAAAAATGTGGATCATAAAATTGAAGTTAAAAACATGAATAGATATTTATACCCCATGCTCATTTCCCTGTCTTTTCTTTTCATGTGGATGTGAACATATATTTGATCCCCCCTCTTTTGGTTGTTTTAGCCACCCAAGCTCCATCCCTAAAGGGGCCTGTTTTTAACATTGATGGAGGATTTCAAATATCCTGCCCATTCTACCCCCCACATCGCCATGGTCATTGATGTCATTGAACACTTAGGGCACCTCTGCCCATCAAACAGTAGGGAAGCCACCTTGAGTGGGGCTCAGGGTTATACTTTAAACCTACTCTGAGCCACACATGGGATTACCGCCATTTGGTTATTAAATATACATACTAAAAAAACAACTAAGATAAAAATAATTTTATTGAAAACTCGCACATTTGAAAATGACAGTGTAAATAAATATCTGCTGCCTTAAAAAATGAGATTTCCAGACTTTTCATCGCTGAATGGAAAAAACACGTTTTACCATTTCTTTTTGCATAGGGCATGATTCTGCAGGCCCACAAATCCCTGAGTCTGAGTTTTTATCATGGAAGAATTATGAAGTGCAGTGTCATGGCTTGACACATGGGACTGTGAAACCTGTTATTTTAAACTTAAAAAGTAGAGAGATAAGAATGTGAAATGTAGTATGTATGTGTGTGAAACTGTCAAGAAAATTACTCAACAATGTAAAATGATACACATGCTTTAATATTATGCGTTTTGATTTTCATGGAACAGGAACAATAATTGAGACAAGTTTTATGATGTACAGTAATCATCTGACCTTGAATGTCTGCCTAGGTCATCAATGGCTCTGAGAATTACAAACTCTTCCATCATTTATCCATATTAACGGGATCTGAAAACATTATCGAATGTTTACACATTAAAATTTTGTTAATTGCAGAGTTTTCCTGGTTTAGTCATTACAATTAAATTATTCTGTAACCATGATCATTATTAAAAGAAAAAAACAATAGCTCTGGTAAAAATCACCCAACTTGAAGCAACTAATTGTTAGAAATGGATAATGTCAAATTCCCAAGGGCACCAAGTAAATTCTCTAAATATAGATATTTGTGTTGATCATTGTTGACATTTTCCTCAACAAGCAACTTTTATCCAAACAATGACGAGGACAAGTGAATTACTGTTCTATTTTCTTGTGCAGCATTTTTGTTTCTTGAGAAAGGTCATTCTCCCTCTGAATTTGGGGTCAGTTGTATTTCTCCCTCCTCCACAAGCCTGTTGTCTACACTTTCGGCACTCCTGTGCCTTCAGGCTTGCTACACCATATATGGTGAGTGTTAGGCTCAAGGCCCTAGGCAGTTTGGACCTTACCCAAACCAAAGACGTTAACTCTTCTGCTGTAGAAGTCCAATAAGTGTTGCAACATGTGCATGTGGTTATTTAGGAATCTTGTAGAAAAAAAGTATTTTTTTGTATGTGGACTAAAATATATAATTCAGAACTGAGTGGATGAATATAACTAAATATAAAGCTGAATATATAATTTAGAGGTACCATATGGACTTTAATGTAATTTTATTGTTACCTTATAATCACCAAAACATTTTCCTCTTTATATTTTGCATCTATAATTTTAGCAAGTTCTGAATTTAATAATAAATGTGTACAATGACTTTATATATGAATGTTCTTTATATATGCCTGAATTTTTTAGCTTTGAAAAATAATTATTATAAATTACAACATCATATAGAAGCCTTTAAAAGGAAATCAATTCTTTAGTTTAACACTGTTCTGGCATAGGTATTACATGCAATGTAGGTCTTTATGCAGTCAGTCTGCTTTACCTTGAAAGGGAAACATTAAGCTTTTTGATAAGGGATTTTGATGAAAGCTTAACTTTCCATTCAAGTGCTAAATCGGAGTTCCATTTTGTAAATTTCACTAGAAAAAAAAATACTGTGGCAATGATTAAGCTCTGTTCTACTTAAAAATATGAATCACCATAAGTCATTGTTGTACAATGCCTTTTAACATATGCTAAGTCAAGTTTTAGTTTAAAGTGGACAAATACAACTCACAAACATTAACCAGGAACACTAAGCTAAGAATTCCTATTCTTAGCTTAGTGGAATTCCTAAACCATTTTTCAGCTGTGTGTCTGTTAGATATCACTCCTGTTGCTGTATGGAAAGGATGGTCTTAATAATGGGATGCGCAAACTGTGACGCATATGATAACTTACACCCACAAAATGTAAATGTTAGGAAAATGTTTGATTGAGGGGGTCATTACTGGTGTATCAATTGAAGAACAGCTACAAGAATGAAAGAGAACCTAGGCAGCTACAAAGACGAAAATGAGAATATAGACAGCTACTACAGAGAAAATACAGAAAGCACCAATGAGAAAGCATTAATGAGGATTAGCGGAATAAAGATAATATACAAATATTATAAGGAGCAAATAGAAGAAAATAGAAGCACAAATAAAGAAGCCAGAGTATAGGAAGAGGCCAATGAAGGCAATTAGGTCAATAAAGGAACAGTAGGCATGGAGTGAGCAGTAAGAAAAGTTTGCAGAAGAAAAGAGGAAATTGGATGTAAAACATAAAGGTTCACAGTTGAAGAAACTCTGCATGGACAGTTGAAGCTGTATCAGGCAAACTCATACTATATGTAACAAAAATCTCTATAAAATTTAGGTCCAAATTGATTCTACATAAGGGTATACCCAGACCAAGCACCTTCCTTAGTCAAAGCCTTGCCTTCATAATTTGACAGATACATTTGTCATGGTGTAAACATGCCTAGTCCAGCAGTGAAAGGGTCCCTTCAGGTATGTCCTTGGAAGAAGTCCGAGATATTGGACAGCAGCTGAAGGTCGCTGAATGTTTTTAGTTGGGTTGCAGAGTCCCAGCCTCTGGAATGGGAAGAAAGGAACTGGATGTGCCATCCCATTCCACCCCTGATCACACTGGAGATTTTTACCTGCTAGTGATCTGTTAGACAGCCGGGAGTGTCTCCACAAAAGGAGCAGAGAGCAATCAGTCAGGGCTCATCACCGGGTGGGAGGCAGCAGATACAGGCAGGCACTGTTTGTTTTGTTTCTACTTTTAACCCATGCAAGGGCAAACTTGTTTGAATATGCTATAGTACAATAAATAGCTCAAAAAAGATCCCATTGTGTGGACTAACATAATCAAACTATACACGCATCAATTTCTAAATGATTGTTTAATGATCGGTCAGCGAATCGATGCGCACCATTTTAGGTACTTGATTCCTGATTCCCCCCCTCCAAAGTAATGGCAATTGAACAGGGATTAAAAGTACCCATACACAACTTGATTTTGTGTTTGATTCCTAGACAATTGTTAGCCATGTGCAGTGTGGTGACCGATCGTTCGATAATAAAAAAGCTGCCCACCTTGAGCGTTCGATCCCGCCCAAATGAATTGTCGATCCAACAGGGATCTGACATGTTGGTAAATCCCTGGTCGATCGCCATTTCTTTGGATGGGGACCCTAAAAGTGAGCAGCGCTAAAGGTGGGCAGCATTCGATTCTCAAATGATCGATCACCACGAACGCATTACGATCAATTGTTCGGTTATTGAATCCAAAATCAAGACATGTACGGCTACCTTAAGAGTGCCACTTTGATGCTGAACCTCCACAATGGATACAGTTACATTACTCCCTCTTTAAAAAAAAAACAATTTTTTTGCATTTTGGAAATTTCCACAAAACAAATATCAGGTTTTATTTTGTAAGTAAACAGGAAACTTTGAATATTTGAAGTTACAAGTTATTTGAATACTGTTGTCACCATAGTAAATAATTGATTCCAGTACCCTTAAGGTAGCCGTTCACTGGTCGAATATTTCACAATTTGATTGTGGATTCGATCACCGCCACACAGTGTTACAGGTTCACAGACCAATATCGAATGAAATTACTAACATGTTCGATCACGGCTCAAATTATTTTGATGTTCAATTTTGATCACTTGTGGTCCATCAAACCAGGTACGAAGAAATCCGTTCCCGTTCATTCCACTTTAAAATATGAATTTTTGGTTGATCAAAGGGAACTATGGACCCGTGTATGTATACCCTTAGATTCACATATGGCTCTCTAATCTGAATGAGGCCCTAAGTACCGCATTTTCTGGCGTATAAGAAGACTTTTGAAGACAGGAAAAGGTGTGCAAAAGTCGAAGGTCATCTTACACGCTGGGTGCCGACATAGGGGGGGTGACCATCTAGGGGAGCCCAAAGGTCTGCTCCCCAGATTCGCGCTCCCCACACTGCACGCTGGCCGACAGGAGCCAGAGGGAGCATCCTCCTCGCCCCCTCCTTCTCCTTCCGGATATGTGTGAAAGTAGCTGGTACTGACGACAAGTGTGCTCACTAGTGACATTGTGGCTGATGTTGGTATTGCAGGGAGATTGAGATAAAAGCTATTTTATTGTCAAATGTATAAAATTTAAGTCAGTTGGACAACCGCAGAGAAACATTAATAACTATGAAAGGTTGCAGATAGGGGTGTCAAAATTGGACTTCTAAGGATGTTCTTGACTGAGATCTGGGGATTGAAAGTCAGAGTAGACATAAAAATGTTTATTTGGTGTGCGTTGGAAGAGGGGGTAGTCTTATCTGGCGAGAATATCCCAAACTCTATATTTTAACTGGAAAATTTGGGGGGTCGTCTTATACACCCAGTCGTCTTATACGTCGGAAAATACGGTACCTCTTTTAACAAAAATCGTAGTACACTAATCAAAAAGGACAGTACCATTAAGAACTTTCACAATAGTCTGCTTTCATAGGGTTACGCATTGGACAAAACATATTTGTGTATGATCAGTAATTATTTATACAAGGTGGGAAATAAAGAATGATGGACATAAAACTTAGAATCATATGAGAAATTGTAAGGAAAAGGGAGCCTTAAGGGTTATTGTATTATTCTAATTGAAGGCCAAGAGCCACTTAGAAATTTTATATCAAACCGATATTGGACACTTTCTACAATAATTCAAACCTTATAAAAGTGATATAACACAGATGTTCTCAGACTGTGATTTAGAAACTCAAATGAGATCGCACAATCACGTCTTGCAGTTCATGGGTAATAAACAAGACATCATTCATCTCCACAACCTTTTGTATAGTATGCATGTGTGCTTAGGATTGATGGACATTTCATACCCATATGCACATGATAATACATCATTATAAAACACAATTCTGAATGTATGTACTTAGAGCAACTCCATATACAAAAAGTTGCTAAAATCAACCTCACTCTGTAATGCAATAGCGTGGATGCCTACCTTTACTGCTGTCTATGCCAAGTTAATATGATTTTTTTTGTTTGTAACAGAGGAGGAAAAGAGGTAACCAAATCGCCCGCTGTGTGTGTTTCCGCCAATCGCCCGGTGGTCGCTCAGCCGCAAGTCTGGTGTGCTCACGTGGACAGACCAACCAGGATCCTCCTGCATGTCGCATAGCACAAAGGGGGGCCCGCCGATCCTGATGTTGGCATCATGCTGCAGTGGGTCCCTCATCTATCAAGGGAGAGGACCTTTAGAGGGACAAATCATACAATACATAGGGAAGGTGGAACTTTAGCTGCCCAGTGAGATAATGGTTTTGTGAACACTACTACATTGACCAGGTTCGATGCTCAATGTACCTCTGTCTTCACAGCTCACACACAAATAAAGCCCTGTCCACTGTCGGCTGGTTATGGGATAATTTACAGTTTTACTGAAAGGATATTATTTACAGCTTCACACCAAACCCAATGGCTGCATTGGGGCACACAAATTAGAAGCTACAGTTCCAAACTGTGCCCCAACCAGCTGCTGAGAATGAAAGGAGGTGGCCATGGGCCCAAGATGTGTTTAATCCAAGAGGGGAGTCTTGTTCCCGTCAGTGGGGTAGGTGTGGGAGACACTATATCGCTCCTCTCCACAGGGTCAACCGACTAGGGCCTCTGCTCTGGAGGCAAACAGCTACCAACCACTTCAGGAAGGTGGGCTGCCCAAATGCAGGAAGACGGCAGAATGGCCTCATTTGCAAGCTATGGAAAGGGGTTTGTCAGAACCAGTTACTGGGCAGACTAGAGAATCTAAGCAAGAAGTGGGGGAAGCCTTGGCTTGACCTTTGGCAGGATCTCAGCAGCTGCCTGGCACTTAATACATTACTTAAAGACATATCCACATAATTTGCAGGCATCAATCATGTCATGACCAGATATATACAGCTATACAGTTATCAGTGTACTTCCACTACACTACAATATTTAGAGGGAAGAAGATGGCTACCTATTAAGGCGGATTTTCAGGGCTTGTTTGAATGTGCTAAAGGTAGAGTATGCCTAATGGGACAAGTGAGAGTTCCAGAGAGCTGGTGCAGCCCTAGAGAAGTCTTGGAGCTAAGGATGTGAAGATGTTATTTGTGGGGACGTCGTTACTAAACATCTTTCATCCTGGTGTTTAGCAGCATGGACTGCAGGGAAGGTAAGTTCCTGCTTACTTTTTATTTTTACAGTTTGCCATTATTTTGTCAATTTTAACTGCTTGTGTAGAGGATGGCCCACTCTACATTACAGAGCCATAGGCTTTGCATTAAAGGGGATGACAGCTTTATAACACACCTAAGAGTTCCTGAGAAAAGCTTTCTCACAAGTAGCCGGGGGTGATCTAACAAAGTAGGATTTATTGCTGGTAAACAAATCCCTGCATTACCCCAGCACGCTGTTTTAAACCTTCCATGCTAGTGTATGGGAGACTTGTGCAGTATTAAATGATAATAATAATGTCTGGTGGTAAATCTGTTTTACAGACCACTGTTGGGTGTGTAGTGTCGTGGGGTGCCATGTAGTGCATCTACTCACACGACCATAATCTTTAGAAGGATATCTTCTGCTCATATCTTTAGAAGCATATCTTCTGCTTCACACTGCCACAAAGCTCTAACACCAATAAACGGAAGGCCCAGACAGCAGAGTAGGGGTTATTTACAGATGTATACTACAGGAACGTTATGTAAAACTTCATCGCCATCACCCGTTGGCAGGGATAGGGCATTTATCTTGGGAGCTACAGTTCCAAACAAGCTGAAGGCTCTCTCACCAGATTGGGGTAAAGAAGTAGCAGTCCTTGCTAGGAAGTCACACTGGATCAGTGGCTAAATTCACCCAGGTATCCTGTGTCTTGGGACATGTCTGGAGGATCTGTAGTGTATCAGGTCAGCAACATCAGAAAAGCCCAGAAAGTTCTGAGGAGCTAACATTTATAGACTTCCAGAGGGGTTGGCTTAACCCTCTGGGCATTACAGGCTTTTCGTGCCATTTTTTATGGCACCAAAAGCCGTTTCTCCGCCGCGATTGCCGGCTCTCTGCCCAGCCCTCTACACACCGCCGTTGTCAAATAGACGCCGGCAGTTTGTGGGGAGGAGAGCGGCACCACCTCCATTAACATGGAGGTCTATGGTGTGGCCCCCCCCCCGCCCCCTTCGGCGTCACAGATGACCCCGAAGGCACAGGGCCGGAAGGGCTCCGTGTGCCCGCGGCTCATCTACAGAGCCGCAGGCACACGTAGAAGCGCCGTTTGTGCCCGATCAAACTGCGCCTGAATTGAGTTCGGGCATGGCACCCAGGAGGTTAAGGCCTGTAAATAGGGAGATTAGGTTTGATACCCTTAAACAGGGTACACACATGAAGATATGGGCCAGATCGAGGCTGCTTCGAGCGCTGTGTGCGCTCACGGCCATCTATCTGGCCCATATCAGATGCAGCCATCCCAGTTTTCGAGCGGGAACAATTTATAACAATGCATTAAAATGTACAAAAAGTGCCATTTACTGGTCACTACAGGTCTAGTCAAGTGATGAACATCATGATCTACGGGTAGGGAATGCGACAGTACATAACGAAGCCCTGACTTTCTTTTTAAAAAAAATTATATTTTAATTACCAATCAATGTTTGTATATTGAGGCATCAGTAACCCCACGCTACATTAGCGGTAGCTTTCCTGCGCCAGGCAAGTGTGCAGTGTCCTCCAGTGGTGTGTGTCCTCTGCTTTTCTTCCAGGTTGTCCTCACAGTGAAAGGTCCTGGGGGGAGGCAAAGTGGGCTGGGAACATGAACAGAATACATGGTTATCAGTTTGTTTTTCCTGTACCACTTTTTAAACAGAAAATTGTGAATACCAGTTCAGCCAGGGAGGTTAACAAGGTACTGGCCGAAAATGTACACAGCTGCATTGTGCTGTATATGTTCATGCTGTTTTGCAATGGCATTGTCAATAGCAATGGCAATATTTTAAATATAAAGTATAGCCTTTCTCCCAGTATGATTTGCCTGCAACTTTCATTAATTGATTTACATTTTTTTAATTAATAAGGCTCAAAATGTCATGTGCATGTTACTGCAGCTTCCTCTATAAAGCTATGAATAGCACACAACCGACTCCTCCACCAACCATAACCTTCATCAAGCACAGACACACACTGGTGGTGTCGCTGGTTCTGAAATAAAGAACATACTGAAAACAGTAGTATGTAAGCAAGGGGTAAAAAACGTAGAAAAAGGTACAGTGATCCAATGCCGTTCATTGAAACTAAAGAGATCCTCAGTGGGACCGCAGGGTTTTGGGGGAGGAACAAAGGAAGGGAGGGTACATTTTTACTTTACAACATATGTTTTTTTTTCCTTTAAAAATGAAGTTGTCATTGAAAGATTATGTGGACACATTCCTCAAATGTGATGCTACAGCAGACACAACCATGATATTGTGTCACTTTAGTCAGAAAACTCTGATTGACATTAGTATTTTCCTTCCATACTCTACAGTACAATACGTTACAGTGAAAACATTCATATCTATCTGACACGCCAGTGTGATTCATAGTCATAGTTTTTTTCAGCATTGCATTACTGGAACTGAAATATTTTGGATATTTGTGCAGTGATGAAGGCTGGTATGCAATATTTTCTGCTTTCTTAGTTAAACATGTAATTTAAATTCCTTTGCTTATTTTTGAGTTACCCTCATTGAGTACTGGATCAACTCTTTAAAACACTGATTCATTTTTTGTCTTGTTAATTATATAACAATCTTGTCACATTGGGTAATGTTAATTAAAGTGGAAATTCAGCATTCATCTTGTACAAACTGATATATCTGCTATGAGATCTTCTTGTGCATTAGAAGATGCTGACCTGAACACATTTCCTGGCTAGTTGATCTTGTATCTACTGTATCTCTTGCCTCCACTGTTCTATCTGTATCACCTATGCCTATTATTAATCCGTTTTTTATTTATTCAGTCTTGGAGGCTGATCTTTAAATTTAGCCAATACCATTGCTTTCTAATTTATGGAAACTATGTACAGCACCCTACAATAGAATCAGCACCCCCAGCGAGGGCACCTTGGCGCAGGGGTCCCTTACTGAAAGAGTTGGGTCACGGCAGATTCAGCCATCAGAAGAAGAATTGACCCTGCCCTCCCTCCCTTTTTTCGTTCTACCGTTCTCTTGTTTTGCAGTTTCCGGACGTTGTCCAAGTGACCGATGGTTAAACCTTATGGGGTGACCTGCTGGTGGTTTGGCATGCACCAGCTATCAGATACATTGCGGGGTCAATGACCTTCATGGTTATATCGGTTGGTTCAAAAGTTACGGATGGAGCCAATGCAACGGTAGTATTCACTGAGCCGGTAGTTTGGAGGGCTAGTGGCCGGTATAGCAGTTGTCGAGTGTTGAAGTGGGGACACAGTCCTGGGACCTTTGGATAGGTTTATCTAAAAACAATTTTGGTATGTTCCTTTATGTGTAATAAAGCTGTGGCCAAAAAGAATTTTGTATCCACTTTGAAAATCCAAGTTCGTGTCAAGTGTATTTATTTTATTAGTTTAAAGGCTGAAGGGGAAGGAAAGGGGGCCATTGTAATCTGAGTGGGGGTGGAGGTGAAATGGTAGGTAAGCAGTGTGTTTTTCCCTCTTTTCTCTCCTAAGGTCAGTCCTGCCCTAGTCATATGGCAAAATGACATTCAGTTTATTACATTAAAGATAGAGTCTGATATAAAATCTCTCACGAGTAAAGTAAAATATAACTGTACTTTTCAGACAAGTGATTTGAAGGAATGTGTCATGTACTTGTAGAATCTGGCTTTGGCTAGGCTGTGCAAAAATGTTTAAATATTCTGTGGTCTCTGAGAAGGCATAACAGGATGTGAAAATACTCCTTAATCTTTTACCCAACTGACAGTGCTTCCTTTTTTTTAGTTAGAAGGACAGAAAGCAGAACTCTTATGAGTCACAGGTGCCGCACATAAAATATTTAGTAAGGAAAGTTAAAAAGAATGACTGGTCCCAACCAAATCACAGGGGGGGGGAGTTGGGTGGGTGGGGGTGATAATCCTTTTGGTGGCTGGTCCCAGAAGTGCACCCCCTCAAAACAAGTAGAAGAGCAGGCTAACCTAGCCATATCATTTCACTTTGCGAACCCAATTATTATATTATAACATTAGCAGAGATAATGGGCTGCACATGGCTTATGCCAATAACAGAGCTGTAAGAGAGAGTGTAAGCACATTCTTCTATACATGCCAGCTTCTAAGGACTATGTGAGAAGGCAGATTCATACAAAACATAAAAGGGATGGAACTGGCTTGCGTGGTGATGTTAGGAAAAAGTCTGGAGGGACAAGGAATTTAACTCCCTGTGCAGATTGCATTAAAAATATTCTGCCCTTAATGTTTGTAGATGCTTTAATTCTTTTTTTACATATACAACTGCAGGTTCATTAACTTCTCACAAACAAATCTACAATCGTGTTTGGAAACACTTGAAACATGTGAAGTTGGTAGTAAGTTCAAATATACGAAAAACATTTTTTTAAATATTAGCATTTCAAAAATGTTTAGAAAAGCGAAAAGTATTCTTGGATTGTTGGCAAGCCATGTGTCAATGTATATTGGATTTAGAGTGAAGTCCAAAGTCTTTTTCTTGAAAACTGGCCTTTCTGGCTGGGCAAGAAAAACATGCAATAGTAGCTTTTGATTTAGCATTGTATTGCAAATATGTTAGGTGGTCTGCTGCAGAGCCTGATGTTGCCTGGAGTGAGGGCTGGCTTCATCGTTGCCCCCCACTGCCATGCTTTGCTAGGCTATTCCTAAAAGGAATCTGGTAAGACCTGGAGAGTTCATGCTTGTTCGTTGACCCCCCTTTCCAGACCTACCAGACTATATGCCAAATGGGGGGTCAGTTTTTTTAGCACCAAAATATAAATGAATTTTACTCAAATGCTGGGTATATGAGCTTTCTTCTGCATGTGGACGGGGGTTTTACAGGTCGAATTGTCCTCTCTCTTGGAAGACAAGTTCTCTTGAATGTAACCTGACACCCTGGAAAAAATTACTCTCAGAAGCTGTTGAAATGCTCAAAAAAGGGTTCCTATTCATGTCAATGCAACACGGCAAAATTGACAGCAAATAGTATCAATAAATAATCTTATAGGGCTCAAAGATTTTCCAAATAACTTTTTGCACTAGAGCAATAAAAAAAATTGAAGTAAATCAACCTTAAAAGGTTACATGTATTTGAATATTTATTGGTAATTCCTTTGCTGTGCAGCCTGTGGCTAATTAATGGTAATTAACAAGGCTGGACTTTAAGATGTAAGACCTTGTTGAATAGGCCTGTGTAGGAACATAGGGTGAAGGAGCATTGGAGGCTGAGGTCTGTTGTGGGGTCTCTAATGGCATTGTTGTTTATAAAGCATAAAGATCTAGCTGAAGATAAGTAGATTAACAGCTTTAAAGAGGACCTGTCATGTACAAGGGAGACCTGCTTTCCATTCACAACAGGTTTTAAGAAAAAGTAGCATATACAAGAGGTATGTTTATTATTTCTAATGTTGGTTTCCTTTTTTATATTCGTTAGATTTGTCTAATGGTCTGTTCTGAATCTTTGTAAAAAAAAAAAATCTATTTGGTGGGGGCTTTCTCATGTAGTCTTTTGGAGCTCGGATGTAAAATAAGCATGTTTTCCCTCTGACAGCTCTGTTCTTTGCATAGACTATGTACAGCTCAGTAATTATATTTCTGCTAATGTTATAACATAATTGTGATATGTCTAGGTATAATGACTAGTCTTTTTGTCTAAAACCAAAAGAAGCTGTATGTTGACTTGCAGGCTACTAAAGGGACATGCCTTTCTAGAACACTGTTCTCAATGTCCTGGCACCAGGAAAAATCAACTACAATGGCTAAAGGTTATTTGGTAGGCATACAGAGTTGCAAATGCCAAACGTTTTAGGTTGAACATGAAAAAAGGGATGTTCCACAACTTTTGTTTTACCTCAGACATGTGATGTCCAAGTGTATGTATAGGTAAATCATGGGTTGGAATCCTGGTCTGATCTTTAAATGGGCATATGGTGCCTGCCAGGTGGGTTAAAGTCAAATATTGTGTTGTCATGGGTGTATCTATTAGAATATAATGGGTGTGACCAATGTGATCCCATTTTCTTTTGCTACTATCTTTCTAACAATAAGATCTTCAAAATATACAGTATGTTACTTATAATTCAAGCATGTTATTCGTATTTGAATCCCTACTTTTTCTGTGGTAATGAGGATGATGAAATATGTTGCGATGTGCTGTGACTTCTGTTAGCAGACTTAAGTGTCAATGCTAGTATTATAGAGAGTGGGCAGAAGAGCTGGGCCAGCAAAGGTCTTAAACAATGCCATAAGAGCGGTGGGGAGCTAGGTGAGGGCTGTGCTAGTGAAGTCCTAAAATAGTTGCATTTGATTGGGTTTAACTTGCAATGAATTTTTTAATTTAGTAATGTGGTTGAAGCCCCCCCCATACACATTTTTAGATCACTCCATACAATTTCCTTTTAGATCTACCAATAACTATGCAGTGCTGGGTCCTCCCTGATAGAATACATAGTGATTGGAAAGTTTAGAAAGGTCCTTATTTTATATGGTTGTGGTAGAACAAAAGTTGATTGTAAGGTGTATGAGGGCCTTTAGCCAGACTAAAGGACACCGCTGATTGTATCTGCAATTCTGTGTATTCGTTAAATTGACCAAGCCCTAAAGGTCACACATAGCGAGTGGGGACCGACGAGCTGTGGAGAGCAGCGTGATGATGTCATCACACTGCTCTTCATCGCTCACAGTATCGGCGGGCACCCTTTGTGTGCCAGCCATTAGTTTGAATGGGGACGCCCCTTCCCATTCATACTAATGGCATCGGCCAGAGATTTACGGACATGTCTGTTCTCTGGCCGACCGAGCTTTGGGGCAACAGGGATCTGGACACCCACATCGGCCTGCAGCAAAATCGGCCGCAGCTCATTACGTGTGTGGGATCCAAATTGGATGTTAAATCTAAGGGCCCCCATACACCTTACAATCTTACCATACATTTTCTGCATAACCTTTTCTACCAAAACCATCTAATATGAGGAACTTTCTAAACCCTCCAATCAATATTGGTGTAGAAATGTCCTCATATTGCATAGTTGTGGTAGCACAACGGTAAAATTTAGCTATTAACTTTTTAATGTTCTAATAAATCCAAACTAATTTAGTAGGAATGGATCCTTTTTTAATAAAAGCGGATTTAAACTCTATATGTAAAAATGACATATGTAAAATTTTATTTACGTCTGAGCTGGTATGATGGTGGCTCCAGGATCCTAAAATAATATACTTACCTGCTGTTCAGTGGAATCGTATCAGTTATTCCGGGCCCTTTTACACTATATGCGTTTTTTAAAGGCATGTGTTTCTGCGTATATACAAAAATGCATGCGCTTTTCACATTACATCTGCATTTGTGTTTTCGAACAAATCAAAGAAATATGCAGGAAAAGTGAATCAAAAATGCATAGAGCAGGGAATTTAAAAAAAAAATGCAACACGTGGTAACATTGGATGTAAAAATGCACACAGTAAGAAAATGCACATGTATTTAAAACGCAATGCATATAGTGTGAAAGAGCCCTCCATATTTATTCGCCAGGCTTCCGAGGTTTAACTCCAGGTGCAATATCGCGGGTGGCCACTTGGGGCGTTCAATGGTTTTCTATGGGAATTTTCCTCTATATACTTTGAAAGGAGAGCCGAGATCATAGAATTAACCAGCAAACACTGTGCTCAGATCTCGGCGACCAGGAAGTGAGGAGATGCTGCGAGGGATCTTCTTAAATTACTTATTGCAAGGTTTTTTGTTTGTTTTTTTTTTGCTTTCCTCTCACTTCTAGTGCCGATTATGTAATTATGCACTTCTGGTCGTAGGTCAATTTTTTTAGGTAACATTGTTCCAAATTTGTCATTTTGTAGTGACATTTTTTCTTTTTCCCAGTGCACATGAACATGGCATCATCTGGCTTGACTGGAGAGCTGAAGTGCTCAATCTGCCTTGGTATCTACACAAACCCTGTAATGCTAACCTGTGGCCATAACTTCTGTGAGAGCTGCATTGTTAATGCTTTGGATAGACAACGGAGATCTCGAATTTACACTTGTCCTGAATGCAGAGAGCAGTTTATAAGTCGTCCTGTGCTGCAGAAGAACCGAACTCTGGGCAATATTGCAGAACACTATCTTTCTAGTTGCCAGAGCTCTGACAATGAGAGCTTTTGCACATATTGTGTAGCTCCTCAAATACCTGCTGTTAAAATGTGTGTTCACTGTGAAGTTTACTTGTGCCATCTCCATGTGGACAAACACAGCCAAGCTCCAAATCACATATTAATTGACCCTTCTTCGTCTCTAGAGAAACCTAAATGTACTGACCATAATGGAGTGATCAAATATTTTTGTAATCAGGATTCTTCTTTTCTGTGTGCTTGGTGCACCTTAAATTTCAAGCATAAAGGCCATGATCTAGAGCTCCTGAGTGATGCTGGTGATAAAAAGCGACTCCGATTATGTGAATTTGTAAAGAACCTAACTGAAAAAACTGAAGAGTATGAAAATGTACGCAGAAAAGTAGAACAATACAAAAAGGGCATGCTAGAAAAATCAGGTGTTTTAAAAAACAAGGTGGATGACCTCTTCGCTGGTATTCGAGAAGCGCTAAATGATTTCGAAAATAGAGTTCTAGCAGAGATCAACAAGCAGGAAATAGATGTTTCAAAGTCTTGTTCTCAAATGCTCCAGAGGCTTGATACGGAAATAAAATCACTGTATGAAAGGAAGATCCAAATTCATCAAGCTTGTAAAAATGTAGATCACTTGACTCTTCTGAAGCAGGATGATCTTGATGCTGAAGTGAAACCTATTAGAATTTCTGTTGCCACCTTTAATGAGGAGATGATTAGTGTGACCATCATGAATGCAATGTGTAAGTTTATGGAAGTCATTCCTTCAGTGAAGGAGGAATGTGGGTTTGGTATAGAAGACTCCACGGACCTGGTTTTTAATGTTAACACAGCAGACCCCATCATTGCTCTTTCCAATGATCTGAAAGAAGCATCTGAAACAAATTACAGGCAGAAGGCACGACCTCATCTTCCAGAAAGATTTTATTCTGGGCAGGTTCTCAGCACCAAAAAGATACTGTCCGGAAAACATTACTGGGAAATAAAAGCCAGTGATGATGGGGACTGGTCCATTGGTGTGACCTATAACAATGTGAAGAAAAGTGGATTTTATTCCAAGCTGGGGAAAAATGATAAATCCTGGTGCATAAGCTGGAGCGATTTATATGATGCACTTTATGTAGAACATGATAATGAACGAGAATATTTGTCGCACTTCTCACATGAGATTGGTATATACCTTGACTATGAAGATGGGCTTTTGTCTTTTTACGAGCTATCTGACACAATTGAACACTTGCATACGTTCCATCATAATTTTACACAGCCTCTTCATTTTGGGATCTATGCAGATCAGGGGACAGCTGTCAGAATCTGCAGATAGAAACCCAGATCAGACTTTATTTATACTATTTAACTAAATATTTAAGAGAATAATAAATGTGGCATATTTTACAAAAAAACTAAATGTTACGTTTTAAAAAAATAAATAAATAAATTGGATGTCTGTAAAATAACATTGTAATAATTTCATTTTCTGAATTAGACAGTATTTCCTTATGTTAAAGTATAGGGTGGAGGGGTTCACATAGACCTGGTTAAAATATTTGGGGTTCATGTGTGTTATTGTGCTTCGAGAGCACGTTTTTTATGTTTTTCTTCTTTAGAGCATGGCGACACATTGCACAGTAGTCTTATAATGCTCTGCAACACATATCTGCAGGCAAGATACATTGGGGTATTCTAGTTTTTGTCAGTCCTGTTTGGCAACTCTTTGGTGTCGTGGTGGGGGAACATTTCTTCCATGAAGTATAAATACAATGTACATGTATGAATTTTAAAGCTTGTTTCATTGCAGATATATTTTCAACTCACATTTCTTTATTAGTTATTAGGTCTCCAGTTTTTTCCCTACCTCAGAGGGGAAAAAACAGCTTTAGAGCACCACAGGGTCTTTTTTCTTTCATTTTTTCTTTGGGCTTTTTACACTGCCATGGTTTATATGAAGGGTAATTGCCACACACACACGCTGAGATCTTGCACTTAAAGTAGAGTTTAAAATTTAGTGGGCTAAAAAGAGAATATAAGGTTTAATCACGGAATGTAACACTTTGGTATTGTTTGTAGTAATAAACCTGATACAAAACTTTCATACCAGTCATTTTTATTTAGTGGTCTCTCTCTAAAATGTAAAGATCATGGTGGGTAGGTCTGTTATTGATCTGCCCCCCTCCCCCTTCTTCGACCTCCCATTCAGGCTATCCCCACTGGGCTATTGAACTTCTCTGCAGCAGCTCTCTCAGTGATTTAGCCACAATAATGGATTGCCTTCAGCTCAATGCCTATGGCCACCCAACTCAACTGAACTCAACTGGGACCCACGCTGTTGCACTTGCAGATGTGCACAGTCCCCCAAATCACACATAAAGTCCAATGTCCACCCAGCAGATTGAAGAAAATTTACAGACTTTTACCTACTCCTGAAAGCATAAGTAAGGTAGATGACTATATATATATATCAAACAGCCTCTTGCGCCTTGTACGTATATCATTGTGTGTTGCTTGCTCACTTTCTTCACTAGTAGGTGACAGTCTCACTCACTCACTTTTTTTTTTTTTTTTTAAAGCCCTCGGTGTGTGCAACTTACACCCAGTGCCACACAAAAACACACATGTTCTCGAGCATCCTGCTCTGCAAGGGTACAAGAACTCGGTACCCTGGTGGGGATGCCAAATGACATGCAGCCAAAGCTACTGGGTCCTCGAATGTCCCATTCCCTAGGGTACCATGACCGGAGTCCAGTCTCCCAAGTAGTAGGGACCATGTGGGAGTCTCCGAAGAGGATTCCCTTGATGGGTCCTTAATTTTTTATGTTACATTAGCTACTCTATCTGTCGAGGGTCAACTTAAAGGGATTGCTGGGCCAAAGCCGTAAGCAGTAGAGATGAGCGGCATAGGCAATATTCGAATTTGCGATATTTTGTGAATCATTCTAAAAATATTTTCACAAGAATAATCACATCGGGATTATCTTCAAAATGACTTGTGATATTTATTTTTGCAGTGAGATTTTATCATTGCAATGCATGGCCATAAGCTTCCCAGTGCATAATAGTGCAAATATTTTGAATTGTTGATATCTGCCCCCATATTCGCGAAATGTGCAAATTCTTTATTGGCGATATTCACAATTCGAATATTCTAGCTTAACACCAGTAAGCAGTCCCTTCCCACCACTTTCCACGGTTTAAGTAGCTAATGTAACTAGTGTACAAATGTGCATAAGGGGTGTGGGGCAACAGACTACATAAAAAACTAAATAAATAAGTAAGGGATCTGTGCTAAAGATTGGGGCATGGGCTAACTGGTCATGGCCAAAAGGATGCCTATGGGAGGTAGGTGCATAAAAAAGAGTTTTAGGTGCTCTGTGTCAAAAATGTGGCATAATTGGGGTTCCCCACATGTGAAGTTATGGCACCCCTGGGTCCCAACCATGGGCACAAAACACAGAGGGCTCTCTCCTGACCCCCTGACCTGCCACAAGATGCAGCAGAGCTACTCCTAACAGATTGAATGATGACGGGTAACAAACCCATCCTCAACCTGGCAAAGGGCCACAATGATCTAGATCAAAGACCAGGGAGGATAAGGGACTCCCTGTAGTCTACCAATTACCCCTCATGGAAGATCCAGATACATGGGAGACACTCGACCATGCCCCTTCAGCAACCAAGCTGGACCAGGAAATGCAGGAGTTACCCCCTTACATTCCACTTACCAAATGGAACATCCAGTCTAAGGAAGACTGTAAAGGAGTTCCAAAGAGAACTGATGAGAACAGATATGACACTTGATCTCACATGCTAATGCAGAAAAGCCTGTTTGGTTACCATAGGCAGAACTCTGCCTCCCAGAAACTCCATTGATAAGGATCTGGGAAATTTTCCCATTATAATACTTAAAGACTTTGGCTGGCAAGCAACACCTCCCCTTAGGCTGGGTCACCGCACATACAGTTAAATCATACCATACAGTTACAATTACAGAAACGTCATAAACATAAACTGTTGTAATAGTATAAGTATAACAGTTATATAAGTACCAAATCTATCCTTACTGGTTAGCTTATTCTTGCCAACAGTACCACCCCGCTACATAATTTTTTGGATGATGGTACATAGAAATTGTCAAAATGTTGTCATTAGTATACATACTGAAATTGAGCTAATCACGTACAACAGCTGCTTTGCTGGATTGGCTCAATTTTGACCTGCATACAATGTGCTGGCTAATGTAAAAATGTTGGCATCTCATCGACCAACCCCAGCAAGCAGATAGCTACGGAGACAATCAAACCTTGCAGCTGCTGAGATTAGATTCATTGGCTCATATTTTCTCTTTCTGTTTGGTACTGTTCATTTTTTTTTATTAAAAATAAAAGGATCTCAGCAATCGAAAAATGTTACAGTGCAATTAATAGTAAGGTATGGTATTTAACACCATCATTTATTTAAAGCAGTTTGTACTGACCGTTTATATGAATACCAAATAAAGCAATCTGTGGTTGGCTTACAACAGCCTTCTCAGAAGACCCTCACTACCAAAAGATCCAAACATGGGGCTATCTAGCCAAAGAAACTACAGAGCAAGAACTGCATGCATTAATATACTTTTTTTTTCCATGGACTAGTGTTTTGAACTATAAAAGAGGAACTGTTTATGAGATTAATTCAAAAAGCATATAGGATCGAGTGAACTCTGATCGCTACATTTCGGGGTGGCTAGCC
>CM070033.1:104378811-104394671 GCA_036250615.1 Ptychadena robeensis | reverse complement strand
AATCGATCGTGCCGGAATCCGGTGCGAATCCGACACGTGTATGGGGGCCTTTAGGCCTGGTTCACAACTATCCTTTTTTTGAAAGTGTTGGACAACTCATGTTGAACATGTCTGAAAAGTTCACATTCTTCCTGATGGCCCTGTTTACATGAAGGTGCGTGGCAACAGACAAATAGACGATAGGTGTGAACCAGGCCTTAGGGCAAGACCCCCACGAATAATAAGTGCTACACTTCTATTTGTAGATTCTAAAATATTGAGAGTAAAGCTAGCCACACACGGTTTGATTTTGATTCAATCGATGCTCGATTAGATTAATTTTTTCATCGATTGAACGAAAATCAAGAAATGCCCACATGGTACGATCGACAATAATTGTTCGATGAAGGCAGAAAAATTTCTTGAATTTTGATCGGACATGTTGGAAAATCATCGTCGATTGTGCCAAAATCGTTTTATAATCATCGATGTTTGTGGTGTTTCTCCTGGATCGATTAGATTCAATATAATAACATAGACCACTTCAATCTGAACTTTAATCGTTTCCATACCAAAATCGACGATTTTAGTAATATTTTGGAATCGAAATCTTACCACAATCGCAAACTCAATGTGGGGTGTATGTTGATGCGATTAAGATCGATTTTCGATTAGACGATTGAATTCCTCGATCTAATCGAGCATCGATTGAACCAAAATTGAACCGTGTGTGGCTAGCTTAACATGGCCAAAATGAGCATAAAGAACCAGTGAAGAGCTTTATATCTGTTGTCCAACGCCAAACACTGTAAATGGCATGAAGATAATCTTGTCTAATCTAGGTCTAATTAGGTTTATCTAATACGTTCTGCATTCCATGGTGAATGTCCTTTCTGCTGGTGGTGCAGGGGTATCTTTAAACATTGTGGACACTGAAGAAAACATTCATGTTTCTTCTTAAGTGATGTTAGTATATTGCTACAGCTGTATATGTCATTTATATGAGCATTTGTTTTTACAGAGGAAAATCTCAAGTCAGGTTCATTATGAAGATGTTTTTTTTTTAAATCTAGAACAACCATGGAGTTCAGACCTTATCTGCAAATATAGCAGACCAGGCCATGGTTTAATATTTAAGGGTATATGTTAACAGGCCGTAGTGAACATGGTAACATGACTCATCCATGATGCCCTTTTTGCGGGCACATTACCATTCTAGGGCACATCTGAATCAGAAAAAAAGCATCCCTTAAACAATTGTCAACAGCAGCAATGCTTTGTTATCATGCCAGTGGATTCCATTCAAATGAATGGGATAGGCTGTGTATGCATCTTCTTTTTCCCCGCGGTTGACATCTTTTTCCTCTTTCAGTCAGACTTAGTTTGAACTTTTCACAGCTATATAATATAATAACGAAGCAAAAACTGAACACATTGGTAGAAAATTGTAAAAGCAGATTATGTAAAACATTGTCTTAACTGCCAAAGTAGAGACAAATTTATGTTCACAGCTTGAAAGAATCATCTCTGGTGTTTTTATAGTGGTGAAGCTTATGTTGTTTGACAACCATGTATAGAGAGAAGTCCAGTATTGCACAGTCAGTTAGGGCATTGGTCCATTTTTTGAAGATGGTCTGGGGTATACCACAGGCATTAACCTCCTTAGTGTTCATCACGAGCCCATCTCGTCCAGAGTTTGTGTGAAGAACAAGAACTGATCGCGTCACGGTGACGCGGAAGGGGGCGAGGAATGACGAGTGTCATGAATGACACTGGCTGTGTGGAGAGGGGAGGGAGGAAATGGCAGGCAGTGTACCTCGTACACTGCTGCCATTGCCTGTACCACACTGTTTAAAACAGTGCGGTACAGGCGGTGCGCTAGGGAGGTTTAATACATTTAAATTGGATTCAATTGTCAGCTGAGGATGCAGCAACGTTTGCCCAACGTTTGCCCAGGAAACTGTTTCAATGTATGATACAAGTCATGAGCGGCACAGGCAATATTCGAATTTGTAATATTTTGCAAATAATTCTACTAATATTTCATTCAAAATGAATGGACACATGTGGTGCTTTATATCGCATTGCAATTATATTATCGCAATGCATGGCCATAAGCTTGCCAGTGCATAATATCTCAAACATTAGAAATTCTGAATATTCACCACCATTTTCTCATATTGATACTTGACAAAAGTATTAGAATACTCGAGTGCAAGACACCAGTTTTACAGTGAGAGTCGCTATATGATAACTGGATTGAGATTCAAAGTGGCATGGAGTGTAGTTTTGGCTCAGGTCTCATAAGAATGGTGGCCCGTGCCAGATCCTGAGTGGGGAGAGAATTATCAAATAGTGCTTCCCCCATTGGGCAATGATTCCTCAGAGTCAGAGCCCTGGCTTTTCCCAAATGCCACGGTTTGGGCATGAGGCTTGAGGTCCAAGTCCACCCAAGTGACCGAAACAGGTACCGGAGGTGAGGCCCAAGGTGCAAGGTCCCAATCGGAGGGCAATATGAGCCAGCAGCGTGTGGTGATCATTGAACCGGTGATCATTGAACAGAGCAAAAGAGCAAAGTGGCCCTGACCGCTTGGGGACCGGAGGCAGATCATCGCTGCCAGGATGTGGTGGACTCTGCCATCGGAGTTGGTTACAGATTCCCTGAGGGAGCTGGAAGTGTCTGAGCAGGCAGAGTCAAACTGCAGAGCAGAGAGTAAACTAAGCGGGTTTGAGACTTTTCAGTGTGTTGGGACTGTACAACCAGTGAGTTGACTGTAGAGTTATCCATTGCCCCAGGACACTTGCCAGAGGGGCCACAGGGGGTGATGTACCCCAGATCCATATTATTATTCCTGAAAAACTTGAGGAACTGGGGGACTTCTAACCATGGACTGTACCGAAGGCTAGAGTGCTAATTCATCATGGCACTGCAACTTCCACAAAGGCTGGCACAGTGAGTGACCTCATTTGGAACTAAACCCTATGACTGTACCCTGCAAATCCACTGTCTGTAGTCAAAAGCAATTGTTCCCCTTATAAACAAATAAAGTTCCCCAGTTACTTTGAAAAGGCACTCCTATTTGTGGACATTTGTTTATTATGAGGGACCTGTGACACAAAGAACAGGCTGAAGGTAAACAGTGGCTCGGCACTGGTCAACCATGTGAGAGAAAGCAGAAGAGAGGCACCTGCTTAAGCGTTACCTACCCAGGCCTGTTACATTAGTATGAGATGCAAAATTGTGGCATTAATATGCAAATTTAAAGCAGATTAAAGTTGAATGAATCACACAACAGCTGCCGTGCTTTATTGGCTCAACTGCATACAGTTGGCTCCTTTCCAAGAATTGAAGCAGAAATCTTTTGTCAGCTTCTAACTATATTCTACCTTTCTACCTCTAACAACACCAAGACTGTCTTTGAAAGCTTGGGTTTCCAGAAGTGTTTAATTTACTAGGTTTGTAGAACATTGTAAGAAACGTAATTTATCAAAAATTATTATTATTATATATTAATATATATTAGGGTAGCGCCTAATAACCTATTAGGTTGTAAGCCTGATTGGGCAGGGTCCTCAACTCCTCCTGTATCATAACCTGTACCTGTTTATTATCTTGTATTTCAACTTTTAGGCTCCACTATGCATTAAAACCCTGCATTTGACGAACATCAAACTCAGGGATGTTGACACATCCATTGAAAGTCAATGGATGTGTCTACACATGCGCTGGTGTGATTTGTCAGCTTGCATTGCGTTAAAATCAACGCAGGGCACTGAGTTGACATTAACGCAACGTAAAGCCCCCAATAGACGGGCCGATTCCCGGCCATAGTTGTAGCAGACGAACCTGCGTGCTGCGTGCCGAGCACATAAAGGTTGGTCTGCCGCAACTATGAGGGAGCCCACCTTGAGTTTCGTTGAAAAAAGCCGGCAGGTTGGATCGCACACAGATCCGTCCTGCTGATTTTATTTCTGCCCGACTGTGCTGCAGGCTGGATTCCTGTCCTCGCTGTAGCAGACTGCTCACTGTAAGAGTCTGCTAAATGTCAGCCATAGATCAGGACGTCTATGGCCGGCTTAAGGCACCACAAGTATGGGTGCGTTGATAAAAAAATCCATAAAAAATTTAATGAGTCAGTTGAAATGCATTGGTATGCGTTGTTCGATGTGTTGATCAATTTGTCAGGGTAAAAAATCTAATACAACAAAAAATGTCACAAACACATCCCTTAACACAACCCTGACAGACACTAACACATAAGTTGTGTTTATTGGATATGTTAACTCAGCGCATTCTTAACGCATAGTGGAGCCTAAGCGAAGTGCTTGGCAGCGGTCCCGACGGATCACATACACTTTACCTTCTTGGCGGATGCTCTGTTCTCACAGTGCTGAGCCAATTCGCCGATGCAGGGGTTAGCATAGTGCAGTACCCCTGCATCGGCGGATGTCTGAACAGAGCATACGCCAGGCAGGTAAAGTGTATGTGATCCATCGGGACCCCCGCCAAGCACTGCGTTGAACACAGGGGTCCCGACGGATTACACAGCGCTGTGGAGATATGCCCAGCGCTGTGTAATCTGTCAAGTGTGACCAGGGATCTCTCCGGAGACACCACACTTGTTTTACTGATGGGTGCACTCCCTGCAGGCTTTACACTTCCTAAGCTGTAGCACCCCCCATAACTCAGATTCTTTAACCTCCTGGCCAATTAGTAGTGATGGTGCGAACCCAGAATTTGATGTTCGCGAACGGCGAACGCGAACCTCCGCAAATGTTCTGGAACCCGGCGCCCACAAACTTCAATGGGCAGCGACATTAAAAAACCAACGGACCATTTCTCGCCACATGTGTTGGAAAAGTTATGCAAGGGCCCTACACCTGACAATGACATGACAGGGGGTACCATGGCAAAACCCAAGAATTTTTTTTTCACGCAGTAAATCCGCATAGGTTTCTACAATGAAGTGCAATGGGATTGAGCTGGAGACACTAAACAACATGTGTAAATGCCCCTTGTGAATGCCACCTGAAACAACCGTGAAGACTGCTTCCACTGCCTACACGCTTAAAGGTGCTTTTAATTTTGGAGGACACTGTGGAGATGGACATGTGGAACACTGGGGGCGTGGTCGTGTTGGGCCACGTGGTGTGATGGTCAGTATGGAGGACCCTGGTGGTAATGGTCAGTGTGGAGGCCCACGGGGCTGGGCACTGGGCTGATGTCAGGCCGGCGGGACACTGGTGGTGAGGGTCATGGAGGACCACTGTGGCTGTATGGTCATTGTGGAGGACCCTGGGGTGAGGTGCATTGAGGACACGGTGTGATGGTCATGTGGAGACACTGGTGTGATGTCATTGTGGGGCACCACTGGGGGAGAGATGGATTTCCCCATGGATGATGGATGGGATATCATGAAGACCTGAGATACACAGAACACTGCCCTAGCTAATGGTCCCTAAGCAGCAGCCGGAAGCTCTCTCCTAACTCTCTCCTTCTTCAGCAGAATGTTATGGCGTCTTTCGTACTAATATGTATAGGGGGTTGGTGGGGGAGGGTGTGAGGGTCTGTGACGGGGGGGGTGCTCATTGGTGGATTATTGTCTGATGACTGCGGACTCACAGGGTTCAAAGTTTCTGGCCAATGTTTAAAAATATAGGTTGGCGAAACCGAAAACTCGCCATCGCGAACATGCAATGTTCGCCGTGAATAGTTCTCCGGCGAACAGTTCGGGCCATCACTAACAATTAGCTGACAAAACTCACCCCAAGCTAACTGTGGGCAAACTCACCTGTCTACCGCAATTCCCTGGCGATTCCCTGTATTAGCAGACCCATGGATCCTTTGTGGTCCGTCTCCCAATGTCATCAGATATGGTGCTGGAGGGACGGGGTAGGCGACACCATTTACCTCCAGGTAATGGAGGTGGAGTCGCTTTTTTAGAGCACTACTCCGGGGTCAATGTTGACACTAGGGATGTATTCTGGATCTAAAGGAGGGCAGGAAATCACAATAAAAAGCGTGCCACGTGTGATCTTTGTAGTGACTGAAACAAACATCCAATCCCACCTGGAGAAGTCCTGGCAAAGTCCACAGGAACTTTGCACAAGTGATACAAACTGAGTGATACAAAGACCTGTGGACCCTGCTATCAATAATATTTATACAGTGTATGATACCTCTAAACAGACAATTTCCAGAACCTTGAAGAAAAGCATTACATGTCTCACTGCAAATTATGTGTTCATGTAACAAGGAATGTTGACCATGGGAAACATATATTTCAGATATTAATAAGTACTATCAAACTTTCAGGACAGTGACAGGGCAAGGCTAGCAGTAGTACAAACAAGCCTTGAGAGAAGTCCACACAGTTTTGTTGGACATAATGTTGATTATAATTTTATAACACTGTTGCTCAAATAAAATGATTATGGACTACAATGTGCAAGCAAGAGTATCATATACTTTACAACTGACCCGCCCTTTTGTGAGCTGCCATTTGGAGAGAAACACATGTGAAAAACACAACCAGCTGTATTATTTATAATTTTTTGGAGAGCTTCTTCATTTAGGAAACTAAAGAAAATAGGCAGTTAGGTTGTTCCTTCAGATAGCAGGGCTATATTCTATCTTGTAACGGGAACATATTACTTTTTACCACCACCAAAGAACGATTAGTATGAAGATTTTAGACTTAAAAATGCTCCAGGGATGCTAACCTAACCCAACAAGACAGCGGTGAAGTGACTAGAAATAATATTTCACATACTTTCAGCTTGATTATACAAGAATTGTAGGAAACACAGCAATCTGTCATTGAAGAGGGGGCTGCCAGTGATCACGCATACATCTCAGGAATGCATTGGCATTTCTCCCTGCTAGCATTGACAGATTCGTTTTCTAGTCTTCTATTCATATTCCCAAGAAGATTCTGCAGCAATGAATAACTTGCCAGATTGTATCCAGCAGTCAAGCGGTGATTTTTAATCACAGGTCTTCTTGCCAAGCAACCACCTCAGGATTGTGCTGAGGCAGTCACTGTGGAAGTCTATACCTCTAACTAGTGAAACAGACTATTCCAGGAGATGTGTGGGAGGACAAAACTTTTGAAAATCAAACAAATGTGGGCTTGAACTTGTAGCAATAAAATGAATATTTGATAAAAATGAAATGTACACACAGCAAATGTGTATTACATACATGGTAAGAAAGAACACAGCAGCCTTTATTTTGTAGTTATCCGAAAATATATAACAACCACAACTCTACTCATTAACACTTCAGTATTTATTTCTTTTTTTTGCATAACCATTGTGTCATTTTCTTCTCTTGTCCCCCCTGTCCTGAAGGTACACCAACAAAAGAAACATGTTTTTCTGGCATTTCTGGCCACATTTCAGCCATAAAAAACTGCATAGGTATTTGGAAAGTTTTGGGCCATGTAAGGGGGCTGTGTTCATAATATTTGCAGGCATTTTCGTGGCTTTGTGTTTTTTTGGGCAATTTTTTAACGCAATCTCTTGCCATGATGTAGCGGAAAAGTGTGCCATTCATATTAATTGGAGCTTTTACATAGACTTTTACAAGACATTTTTACCGCCAATGTGTGTCATCACAGATGTCAAACGAACCTTTCTTGACCTTTACCACTGGTAAATCACTTACCAGACACCCTTTTTGGCATAGGGTCTGAAAAAGCCTGTAATGGGAGGACATAAACAGCATATCCCCCCTCCAAGCAACATCAGGCTGCTTGGCAGACCTGGTTGGCCTTTAATATGGACAGCCCTGGATGACTGCAGCCCACCCTATGGAATGAGTATACAGTAGGGGTCTCCTGGACCGTTTTACCCATTTAACAAAGGCTCGATGATAAACCTAGGAATAAATTTTATTAAAAGATCTAATCTGCACATACTTTCAGGAAAGTTGTTAAATTTAATTCATAATTTTCCCATGCTGGGTCTTGTTGTCCCACATTGGAGGATCTGTTCCCTGTAGCTCCAGCGATTCTCTGTGTCCTAAGACAATCTGATGACCGGTAGGTTCAAATCTAAGGCTGCCTACCCACATACACAGAAACTGGCTCCACTTCTGCTTTGTGTATGTGAGCTGGCAGCTTAAGCCCAGCTCACATAAACAGTTAAGGCAAAGGGAAGATCCGCCCATAGGGATTTTGGGGAGAAATCTCATGTCTGACACTACATTAGTGAACTTTTTTTCTCACTTTTTCCAGTGGTTGCGATGCAAATTCTCACAGGCAGCAAAAAAAAACAAAAGAACATGTTTTAACTTTTCCTTGTATTTTGTAAAGTGCTATTGTTTACCAAACCATAACTTAAGCTCCAGGTATGCTTCAGAATATCACTTGAGAGTGTCTAATTTATAACATGATTGTATTATTTGAGCTTATTTCCATAGCATGTTCCTCCACAGTGATCAGCTTTGAATGCACAACAATTTTTTTGCCATTTAGGCCTTTTATAAACCCCTTGATTTTTGGGGGGAACGATGGATGGTATATTTGGTGAAGGTATATATGAAAACAAAACTCAGAGAACGTTGACAAAATATGATCCATATTCTTCCCACAAGTGCCTGAAAATCACAAATGTAGACCAGTTGACATATAGCGCACACATGCTTGCACTAAGCAGTTGACTTTGGATTTGATTACAGTATAAAATGATTACACATTTAACTTGCTAATGTTACCAATTAATCACTGCTCTACAGGAAACTGTACTATTGTACTTGATTATAGCTTTTCCAAAGTACACTGGAAGATTGCCATATTGCACAAAGGCATGCGGCATTAAAGTATAAACCATCATCTATGGTGATTAGTCACACTATTAGAAGACGTGTGACACAATGTGAGTATACAAGCAATTAATATGGCATGACACATTACTATGGAATGTGTGCAAAGACATTATATGGATAAGTCTAATTGTACATGCTCTGGACATTTGATACAATGTCAACTTAACAGCCATAGTTCTTGCCCAAACGGTTTATTTAACTAAGACAAATTCAAAGCCTATTGTAGGTATATATTAGTTAGATATCTCTCCAGCAGAGACACAGATAAAACAAATCTGTATAAGTATAACAATTGGTTTTAATTAATAACAATGGTTTTTTGTTGGTTATGTTATCCTTTTGCTCTGCTACCCCCATTTTTGCATTAATTTCCCACTGTTAATGCAAATTCACTAACTAAATCTGTACAGTAGATCAAAGATTTGTTAACCCTTAGGTTTTGTTGGAGGCTGCAGTGATTCTACTAGCGCCAAGGCGGTGGGATGGTTTTCTTCTCATAACACGGGTCCCCCAATTTTTTTTTTTAATGAGAAAGCAACTAGATATTTTCTAGATCAGTTTTTGCAAACCTTGGTGAAGAGTTTCCATGAATCTTGATGAAAACGCTCACCTTGTTTGTCACTGACCATACCAAAGTTTTCAGGAAAGAAAGACGGGAAAGGATTTTTTATGACATGTAACACCCTGTTTCCTGGTCAGCCCAGTTTTGTATGTAGGTTACCAAGGAAGTTTTCACACTTGTATGCTTTCCAAGATGTGAGCTCTGGCTTCTTCAAACCTTTAATCAAATAACAAGGACCTGATATTGGGGTGGCAAATATTCCTTCCCTCAGTTTAGTTGAGCTGAGATGTGGACATTTTTGAGCCAGGTATCTTGACTAAGGTGCATTGACGTAAGTGCAGAGTTAAAATACAATCTGTAGATTTTCTTTTTTTTATGTTATTTTGCAAGATTGTGGTTTAGGTGTAAAGATGTTTTTTTGGAAAAAAAAAAAAAAAAGATGGTTTTGGCACTTTTACTGTTGCCTTGTTATTCCAAATCTGAAACAAAAATGAACTCCGCTAGCGTTCATGACGAGCCCAGCTCGTCAGAAGTTTGTTTAAAAAACTAACTCCGGGCGAGCTGGGCTCCCATGAACCCTGTACAACCCAAGAAAGCTGTGGCGGCTTTCTCTTGTGCACAGTACTTGCGGGGTGTCCCCATCCAAAGTAAATGCCAGCACACAAAGGGTGCACTGCTGATTCTCAGTACAATCTCACGAGAAGTCGGCCTGACATTGAGGCGTCTATGGCGTATTCTATTATAATATTATATTATAATTTGTAATAAATTATAAATTTAGATTTAGGCCCACTTTTAAAATGTTCTAAACAATATGAATTATACATATTTAATAAATATATACAGTAAATAAAAATGCTCCCTATAATTCTGCACCATATTTTTCTGAAAACAGAAAAGAAATTACATAATTTTTTCACCTTCTGCACCCAGTATAACAAAGGAGTTATAGGAGAGGTTTTTTTTGTTGGAGGGGGTAGTGGAGTGGAATAGGAAAGAACATGTGACAGTCATGGCACTAATACAGCTCATGAAAGTTTATAGTGTGAAGGACATTGTGTATCTCCACCTCTGATTTATTAACTTGTGTTTATAAGAGAAGTTAAAAATATTTTTTCCTAGTAATTAGGAGACATTTCTGTGGTCTGTAGAGTTGTCCAATTTCATTACCGTGTAAAAAAAAAATAAACACGGAGCCATCAGGATAAGTTAATATGTAAACTGAAAATATTTAACAGTCTAGGTAAAATTCCCAGAACAAATGTTATCAATTCCATATAGTATTATTGTTTAGTTGGACTGTATGCATTAGTTAGTGGGAATGTGCATCAAAGGACAAAAATACTTATTGACTACTGAAATCTGCAGTGTAGTACCTTGTGTGATTTCTGCTGTCCGCTTTTGTCAGCACACAAGGTACTATCCTCATTCGCATACGTTTCCAAGAGAAAATATTCACAGGGATGGTGGTGCATTTAAAGACCTTTTAGTGTTATTTTACACTACAACCGCTGCGGCGTGGTTTTTGGCAAGTAATGAATGGTGGAAACCCCACATTTTGCTTGCTGTGCTTGCAGCAGGGTGTTTGAACCGTTCATCGCAATGGTGTCGGATATCCGAATGGATTAAAAATCTAATATTCGAGCTCAACATTATTTGAACGCAAACACTGGGCCAGTGTAAAAAAACGATGGGAACCCATTTACCTTGCATTAAAGTGGAACTACCACCTCACTGGACACTGTGCCCTATCAGCAGACAATCACTGCTCAAAATAAAAAAAATATGTTCCTTACAGCAGTATAGGCGATGTAACATACCCACCGTGGCGAGGTTGTAAACCCTAGGTGCCCAACCTGCGGCCCGGGCGTTCTTCGTCGGCCCCCTTAGTCCTCTACTTGCGGCCCCTGAAACCTTACTGTTCATGCATAGGGCATAGGAACTCTCTGAATCAAAATTATTATACTATTCAGTATAGATTGAAAAAGTTATGTGTGGCCCTTTAGTGGTGCTGAGGGCCGCACTTGTGGCCCTCCATATTAACTTTGTTGCCCACCACTGTTGTAAACACTCACAGCAAGGGCATCTGGAGTGAAGTCTGTAGTCTATTGTGAATTGGAGTGCAGCTTCACATCTGTTAAATCTAACGTGATTAATTGATCCTGCGCAAAAACAGGGATGGCCTGCAGTAGATATGGGCCAGATAGATGGCCACATGAGCGGCCATAAATCTAGCCTATATCTATGCGTGTATGGGCACCTTTACATTGGCAGCTGGATCATGGATAGAGATGGTCAAATAAAAAAAAAAGTTTAAATTAGTAAGCTAATTGCAAAACCCCATGGGCATGGTATCATCACCAAACTTGCTGGAGATATAGATAAGGGTTGAGGCAGTAGCGTAGAAACCACTATAGCAGCCATAGCAGTGCTATGGGGCCCATATTCACAAGGAGGCCCACCACTCCTGGAAGGGCAGGGATTGGAGTGACAGGTTGGGATGGGGGGGCATAAAAATGTTTGCTATGGGGCCCAGTCATTTCTAGCTACGAATGTATTGCTCTTACACAAAAAGTTTTTGCAATAGTTAAGTCCAAATTCAAGTCAAAATGGATTCTTTTTTTTAAATGTTCCCACAACCCTTCACTACATTTCCAGCACTATTGGCGATGCCATGTTCAGGGGCTTTGTAATCAACTAACAAAATCAGGTAGTTAAAAAAATGTGAAGATCTCTATTCATGGAATACTGGTTGGCTAAGATGCTTGCTGTTGTGCTTTTAGCTTTGAATTAGGTTTATGTAAACTAGGTCTGAAGAAGAGATCACTTTGCTTCTCATAGAGTTTGTTGGGTCCATTTGTGTAGGTGTAGGTGGTAATATGTGGAGATTACATGAGACTATCTAGTTAAGTAACAAAAAAGAAAAATGTAAGCTGAAAAAAACATTTTGAAGTTATTAAATAACTTCTACAAGCATTATAATTATAAAATATAACTAGATATATGCCGTTTTTATAAACTTTATATACTGACCATCTGCTTTACACTTTCTCTATGTTTGATAAATGTGTGAATTGCCCCACTTAGTGGATAAAAGTGATAATTGCACACCACAGAGATTATTTACGAGACTTTGATTTCTTTTAACTTTATATTATTATTATCATCTCGTGTTTATATAGCGCCGACATATTACGTAGCGATTTACAAAGCATATATAGTTACATCAATAACTTCTCGCAGGGAAGCTCACAAACTAATGTCCTCACCATAGTCATATATATGTAATTTACACAGTCATATGTCACAGTCTTAAGCCTTTAAATCACTCCATACAATTCCCTTAAGATCTACCAACAATTAGTTAGTGCCGGGTCCTCCCTGCTATAATACATAGTGATTGGAAGGTTAAGAAAGGTCCTCAAATTACATGGTTTTGGTATAACAAAAGTTAATGTACAGAAATTGTATGGTAAAGCCCCCCATACATTTTAAGATTTTGACCAAATTTTTTGGCCGATCAACCGTGCATGATGACGTCATCACGCGTGGTCAATTGGACAAAAAATTGGGTCACAATCGGCCGGGCACCCTTTGTTTGCCAGCACATGTCCATCGGGTCCCATTAATCATTTAAATTTTTATTGGCATAAACAAGGTTGTACAAAACAGTCATACAGAATAAAACAAACATCACAATGTATACATATGGGGTATACTGTATATATATACTTTTAAGTAATCTCTTATCGGGTCCCATTAGCTGCCGTCAAGGGCCCAAGCAGCTAGGGGGACCCGGCAGACAGCATCTAGGGACCCTGGCCATGAGAAGAGGCTGCCAGGTCATTGAGACAGCCTCTACTTACTGCAGCACAAAGGGAGGAGCTGCTAGCTCCCCCTTCCCTCGCTCACAGCTTCTGAGGGAGAGAGCCTCAGTGTTCAGCTGCAGACAGGTTCTGTGTCCTCAGCCCGTCATATCCCCGTCATAAAGTATTAGACCGATCTAAGAATTACGGACATGTCCGTAGTGGCTTAGGTCGATTTTGCGGACCTTTAAGCTTTAGATCGGCACCAGATTTTGTGTCCGACAGACCGCTGTGAGCGCGTACAATGGTCGATTGGCCGATAAATCTAAGCGCGTATGGAGGGCTTAAGAATGTAAGGTGTATGGTGTCCTTAAGTCATGTGTAACTAACATAGAAGAATCTTTTTGGGGAAGCCAATTAACCAATTACCATGTCTTTGGAGTGTGGGTGGAAACTAGAGTACTCGGAGGACACCCACACAGACACGGGGAGAGCATGCAAACACCTTCATAGACTTTAGGTAAGGTATTTTTGGATAACCTAGGGTTTTTTCTATTTCTCTGCTGGTAACCACTGTCCATAGGACTGAAAATGAAAGAACTTCTGAGTTGTCACTAAAACAAGAATTTAACATGACCAACTAGGGGAACAATTTGGGGCTTTTCATCGACTTTAAGGATCCTCTCTCAGTCTGAAAAAGCACACATATATGAAGAATACCTACTCAAATATTCCTCCATGCTTGTATCCATCCTCCTTGGAAGACATGCTTCTCTTCACTAAACCGGAATCCTATTCACCTCTACCTCCAAGTCCAACGTCCGCTTGGCAACAGGGAACTTCAAATTCCCCGCCTGTTCGCCGGGAATTTGAAAAAACTGGAAGTGATGTCAGTGACTTCCGATATATTGAACGCACAGTTCCGTGTTCCGATTTCTTCTTCCAGCCTAATCGTTCTGCACTTGATCTTGCCGGCGGAAAAATAAAAAACTTTTTCTGGCCGGAGAAGGGGGCGGGTCGAACACCCGTACTGTTCGCCGGCAGGAAGAAAGCAAACATTCAAAGCAGACAATTCGTAATAGTAATAATGGGTTACCACACTAAATAGAAAAAGGGTGTTCAAATCATAATCCCTGAGTTCTAAATGCCCCATAGATACATTTGGCATAATTCATGTTATTGAGGAAAGGTAAACCTAATGCTCTCCCCACCCCTTTCTAAATATCCTTGTTCAAGGGACATTGAAGCAAGATATGTTCATAAGTCTGTTCACAACCAACACCTGCTTCCCTTGGACAAGAATGCTTACCTGGGGAATGACTTCTCCATACCCCTTGAACATAGTCCGAGCCAAGCTAAATAAAATGAATAAGAAAATCCTTTCTGTACCAACATGACGTAACCCTACCTCATGACAATACCTGGTCTATCCGTTATGGCAAATTACAAACAAACAACACCTCCTCCTCTGTGATCTGATATTGAATGATTTTCAAGCATTGGATTACATAAGCTGGAAGTTCTCAAGACCGGGCCATTTGACTTCTTATATACTCTTCACCTGCTTCTTCTACTCTTCCTTTTGAATGATACTTAGCAAATACCAAAGGGCTCTTCCATTGGCACAGTACACATTCAGTTTGAATTCTGAAGAATTTAATTGTCCCATTTCTGGCAATTATTCCAAGGCTATCACACCCATACAATATCTCTGTCTTCAACAAGAGTATTTGCAGGGAGCATTTCACTCTCCCACAGATTCATACTAGAAGAGTGGAAACTCATATGAGCCCTTTTTTATAACCAAATGGTAGCAAGACCTCAATACGATACGATAAAGAGCGATAAACATGCTTACCTTACTGGTACAAACCCAAACAATTGGGTGTTCCTTAAAGTTTCAGAGATGTGCTGTCTCCGTACATCCGAGAAATTCCATGAGACCTGTTATCATTGGATATAATACAGAGGCTCCAAGGAATATAATACCTTCTCCTAGTATTAGTGATGTGTTTCTGGGTTGATTTAGGTGAAAATAGTCGCTTTGCTTGGCTCTGCAGGGCTCCACCTGCAAACGGCGTCACACAAACTATCTTGCTTATATACTAAGCCTTATTTTACATTTTTGTTCCTTTTCTCTGCAGGTCGTTTATGTTAATACGCACAAAGCACGGTGTTCTGTAATTCTGTGAACCCTATGTAAATGCAATCACACTTAACGTGTAGTAAACAGGACACTTATATTGTGAAATGGCCCTTAAACAAACCCCAACCTTATATCAATTCCCTTTAGATTCCTCTATTTTTCTACAAATCCAGGGAGTCCATGATGGTCATGTGCTTGGCATGTATCATTGTCAATGGGAATGTCCCCACATTGTGTGCGTCTCCCTTCAGTGAGGTGAGCAGAGGCAGAGGAAAGGTATTCCAGGGGGGAGCTGGCCCTCATTCTTAACCTGTGTTTGAATAGGGAGGGGGGCTCGATAATGTTCCTAAATACAGTGGCTTGCAAAAGTATTTGAACTTTTCCACATTTTGTCACATTACAGCCACAAACATGAATACATTTTTCTGGAATTGCACGTGAAAGACCAACACAAAGTGGTGTACATGTGAGAAGTGAAACGAAAATCATACATGATTCTAAACATTCTTTACAAATAAATAACTGCAAAGTGGGGTG
>CM070033.1:104357221-104373125 GCA_036250615.1 Ptychadena robeensis | reverse complement strand
GACAGTGGTTTTCCAAATGCTTTACGGCTTCAGTCTTGAACTATTGGCGATCCATTCCCTTCCCTTATACAAGTGTCTCTAGCCTGACAACAAACATTTACTTCATTATCAGCAAGAGTAAGGCTGCCATACATGCACCGAGCGGCGGGCGACTTTGCTCAACGATTGGGGGTGCCCACATGGGGTGACAGATCGCTGTCACCCCACAGCTCGGCCGGCCAGAGAACGGACATGTTGGATATTCTCTGCCCGATGCTGTTAGTTTCAATGGAGACCGGCATCTCCATTTGAAGCTAACGGACGGCACACAAAGGGCGCCCGCCGATGCTGTCAGCTCTGGAGAGCAGTGTGATGACGTCATCACGCTGCACTCTAGAGCTCATCTGAGCTGATCTGTCGGCCCTTACTCGGTACGTGTGTGGGGGCCTTTAGGCTAGGATCACAGTGGGCGCTGTAATGTTATACACTGCATGCATTTATTCTTATAGCAGAGAAGTCGTTCATTATGACTGTTTGTTAAATGAGACATTTGAAGTTGGTTGGTTTTAATTCCCATTTAAATTAAGTAGGAGTCGGGGTTCATTTTTTTCCGACTCCAGGTACCCAAAAATGTCTCCGACTCCACAGCCCTGCTTGAAATGGCCAATTATGACATTCTGTGCTGGTTAGTGAGATAGGTCAGAGGGAGTCACTTTCACATCTTTACAATTTACTTTTCAATTGTGATTGCTTTTTGAGCTATTTGGTCAAATGCCCAATGACTGTGCCGGTTCTCTTGGCATCAATTGCTGATTTAGCTATCCCCTTAATAAAAATAAAAAAAATTAATATCTCCCAGTGAGATGTCTTAGAGTTGGGGAGGTTGTTGTGACAAAACTTGGGGCTTTAACGCTAATTTGAGATCAGGGATGTTAAAAATAAGCTCTAACTATCAGCAAAGTCGGTCATACATTTTTCTAAAATCTTGTTGTTTCATAGATTAAGGAAAGAAGAACTAAATGCAATATCTGGCCCTAATGAGTTTGGTGAATTCTACAATAGGCTCAAACTAATTAAAGAGTTTCATCGGAAGCATCCAAATGAGGTGAGTTGCTTATTAGTTACTTACAGTTTTTATACTAATGTAGGTTTCATCATCTAATGCATGAAAAGGTTTAATGTTAGGTTTATGGTGGGATCTAGAGAAGATTTAAAAGTAATTGTCTTAAAGGACGTTACTTTCAGTTAAACCTACATTCAGGGACAGCAACCCCTAAAAAGAAAAAAATATATACTTACCTTTCCTTGCTGCCTTTCCCCATGCCACTAGTGTCCAGTCCTCCAGGCTTCAAGATGAAGCTATCTACGTCTGAATCGAGTAACCCTGCACCCTTTTCAGATGATGCAAGCACATGGGGACTTCACATGTTCCCTTGGGCGAGATGTCACAGGGGAGGTGGAGCATTGTGGAATTTGTAACGTTTTACCTGCTTTTTTACATTTGACCTCCCTTCTGCCCAAGTGCAGATAATAGAAGTTAGAGGTGGTAGGTCCGCTTTAAAGTAGCATAAAAAACATTCAATGGATGCAAAGATATATACATAGTATCACATCTTGGCAAGAAGATTAGCCAAGGAGGTGGAGGAGCTGTCAGATGGTAAATCTGCCCACGGCCGGATCTCATCTGTACTGTATTGTATTGCATGGGTGAAGTCTGCTGATATAAGCAATGAAGGGCAGAGCTAGATGGGAGAGACGCAGACTAGCAGCACTTTCATCTTCCACCATGCCAGCTTTTCACACAGGCAGTTGAGTAATGTGCATCACACACTGCAGAGGAGAGGTCTGCCTGTGGGCGGATCATTCCTCTGGCTCTGTGTTAACTGTCTGTGAGCTGGGCTGCTTTAGGTTAACTCACACACAGTGTGGATAGGAAAGCTGCCATCTGCACTGTTTTGGGAGTTTACCTCACACACATCTTTGCCAGTCAGGGTTAGAGGCAGGGAAGCTGTCAGACAGCTTTTCCACCTCTTGAACTCCTAATCTGCCGGTTGGAGCATGGATTTCCAGCCAGCAGTAGTCTCCAGAGTAGGAGAAAGCCTAAATATTTTCTGTCCATCAGAAGCTCTGAAGTATAGGGTGCGTCCTATACATTGGTGCGTCTTATATCCCGAACAATACAGTATCTTTTATTATATGTTTGGTTTTTCATTAAAATTTGTTGCACATCTAATTTATAATGTTAACTACCCAAGGTACATAATCTTAAACCAGAAAAAGACTTGATTTTAATATGCTGTTAAATGTTCCTGAACAACTATTTTCAATTGTCTGCTTTAGTAATTCACAATCTTGGTGAATAATGTGCAATGTAGCTAGTAAGACATATCCATTCTTTTTGTATTTTACTCAAAAAGCGTCCATTAGAATAAGCTCAGTTTTTAGTAAATTTTGGAACCTATGTATCATGTTGTTTTATTCATCATCAATTCTTTATCTTTGAAAGATATGTGTTCCCATGTCAGTGGAATTTGATGAGCTGCTGAAGTCTAGAGAGAACCCTAGTGAAGAAGCTCAAAGTAAGTTTGTGTTGTGAGCACATTCTGTAATTGTTTCATATCATGGATTTTTAGTACTTTCTGCTATGATCTGTATATCCGTATGTTGGCCATACTAGTATACAATTATTTATGAATCTTATCTAGCTGTAAAAATTACAAAAATAGTTTAACACAATATACCAGAAATAGAAACCATAGATGTCTCTTCACAAATGTAAAAACTTTTGGTGATTGGTTGTTGTTGTTGTTATCACCATATATATTTGTTTAGTTTGATAAGAAAAAAATAGGAATTAGGAAAAATCTCAACTTGGCTGTTGTAATTATCTTAATCTAAAGAAGCTACTTACCTGACTTGCATAAATGAGTGGTCTCCAACAATCTCCATAAGCCACAGGGGAGGTAGCTCTTCTGCCGTCAACTTACATGTTTGGTAAGGCAACATTTATATTTCCTGCCCATTGATCACTATTAAATCCCTCTCTGTTATCTCTGTTATATCAAGTCCTACTAGACCACCTTTACCCTTTGCTTACTCTTACATCATCAAACCTCAAAAAATATTCTCACCCATCTGCTTTCCCAGGTAATTTCCTCCCAGTACTTGTATCCAGTATCTCAGACAGACAGACCACCTCAAAGCTGGTCAGTTACAATTTAATTATCTGGCATCCATTCCCTGGCATTCAGGGCCCTTCTTGCCTCTTTTAATTAATTGACAATACACATTTTCGTCTTCCAAAAATATCACTGCTCCCTAGTGCAGGTCTTCCACCCTGTATTGAACCCTATCCACCACACCTCTCCCTAGGAGCCCTCCCATTACTTTCACCGCCTTTTACTTAAAAAAAACAAATATTTCCAAACACAAATAAAAAAAATAAAAATAAAATATTATTGGTGTGTATGGTGATATTATATGGTAACAAGGTGAACTCTGAATATGTTAAAAGAAAAAAATAGCTAGATTATCAGATTTCTTAATCATCTAAATCATGTTTACCTCAACCATTTCCAGCTACAGTTTGGTTTTCTCTACAACTTGTATCCATGACTAAATAAATCGTTTTGAAATACCTGAACTCTTGTTCAGATAAATTATATTTTCTTTCAGTCTCCTGCATAGGTTTAGATTATCCAAGTGTTAATGTTTTCATTCTATAGATTTGGTGGAGTTCACAGATGAAGAAAGCTATGGCCGATACTTGGATCTTCATGACTGTTACTTGAAGTACACAAACCTCAAGTCATCAGAGGTAAGAAAGATGGTGCATATGAAACAACAGGGTAAAATGCATTTTTTATTGGGTTACTGGCCTGGTTCAGATAGCAGTTTATAGTTTATTTAACAAAAATTTTACTTCTAGTCGCTGATTTATGGTTGATGTGGGTGGAGGCAGGTCCCTTTTTGCTGGTTTACACCTCCCATGAGCTTCAATCTCATATATACTTTGTGGGTTTGGTAGAAAAGCACAAAAATATAATTTTTACAAAATTATTTTTTACCTATTAGATGTTTTCCATCTTATTTCCAGCATTCTACTCATCCATTAAGTGAACTCTACAACAGGCTTGGGAAATGTTACTTTAAACAATAACTTGTTTGCTTTTGTTTCCAGAAACTGGATTACATCACATACCTAACAACCTTTGACCAATTGTTTGACATTCCGAAAGAACGAAAAAATGCTGAATACAAGAGGTTCGTAGGTTTTGTATAATGTTTGTATACCTGATTTTAACACTTAGGCTTGGCTAGTAGTATGATAGTAGATGGAAGAAAAAGAGTGCGCTGCAGCTGCAATGTGTTCAGTTTCACAAAAAAATATCTAGTATCTCTGCATCCAGTTGGGATTGGTATCACAGAAGAGACATTTATCTTAGTATTCCCTGAATATGTCTTTTTTTTTATGAAGAAGATGCAGTATTCTGTTTGTGCAGAATGTTGCATTGTGTTTAGAATCTGTTTCTCATTCTTTTGTTAAACATATTAATTGTATTTTTAGTGATGATCGGTGTTACATCCTTTTCTTACAGGTATTTGGAAGTGCTACTAGAATATCTGCAAGATTATACAGACAGAGTAAAACCTTTGCTCGATCAAAATGAACTCTTTGGAAAAATACAGAATGAATTTGAGAAGAAATGGGAGACGGGGACCTTTCCAGGGTGGCCAGTAAGCAATAACTAACTTTAAATGTATTTAATTTTATTGAAAGGAATGAAAACTTTGCTTTCCAGCTTCCTCTAGTAACTAGTCAAGACTATCCGGGGAACTTTCATGTTTACTGATATAAAAACTGCTTAGCATTTTCTGAAGCTGGCCCCACGAAGTCCTGCAGTGGCTGAAATCTGGTGGGTGCTTTGCAAGCACGCCAGTAACCAGCTTTAGAATAATACTATGGGGGACACACAAACACCAAATTACAAAAGGTTTCTAGGTGCAAATATTTGATCAGTTGCCAAATTCATTATTAAACGCATATAAAAATCTCAACTTTAACAATATACTCAACATGAAAACAAAGCAAAAATCATCATGTGGATTTTTCCTGATTATCTTTTTTACAGTGGTAATACAGCCTGTTGCAAAAAGATTGTAGCAAACATGGCTGCGTTTCGCCACCACAGGCTTTGTCAAGGAGTTATAATGTGCAACAGGAGCGATATACTTTTACTAAAGGAAACATTCATGAAATATACTGTATTTACACAACCAAATATATCCCAAATAGGCTGGGTATTACGTAATATAGGAAGTAACCCCACCACTGGATACCTCCATTTAACTTTCTGTACTTAATATGTCACAAACTTAAAAGGAATGATTGACAGTTGATGGGCAAAATGCACAGCTCCACTCCTACCTCTACATTTCGGCCTCCAGCATATGTGGCTGCATGCTCACCAACATGTTATAAATAAAGTAAGTACCAAAAAAGAGAGTATCCAAGAAAACTCCTAATAAAGCAATGTCCTATTATGCAGTAATGAAAACGGGAGAGGGGGAACCCCCCAGTTATTTGACTTTGTTCTGTGGCTGTTCTCATTCTCTTAAATTAACTGGGTAATTTGTTGCATGTAAACCTATATTGAGAAAGGCAGCATATTGGCTGTTTTTAGCAAATTATCATTTTATTGAGGGAAGTAAGGTTATGGGCCGGACTTTGACTCGCCTGGAATGCACACACACTGTACTCACAGGTTTGGGGGCACTGTATAGTGCATACAGTGTGTGTAGTCCATGTATGCCCCTATCCCGTTTGTGTACTTAACCTTCCCTCAGACCAATCCTTGTACCCCGCTCCCCTACTCTGCCCAGCCCCCTGCAAGCTGTATTAACCATGTTCTGTCCTCAAACTCTGGGAGTAGAGCATTACTGATCTCGCATATTCTGCAAAGTGGGTGCTTATTATGATGTCACTGAAATGCATGGCTGAGCAGTCAGAACTCATAGTTCTCTACCTCAGGGTGGAGCGGGGCTCAGTGCAGCTGGTAGGGGGGATGCCCAGAAGACTAATGTATCAGATATTCTGCATGCCAAGAATACTTGCTCAACAGGCCAAATTTGGCATCTATGTATTAGTTTGATTAAATATTTAGAATAATATCTGTGTGTTTTCCTAACTTTTAGAAAGAGACAAGCAGTGCTCTGACACATGCTGGGGCTCATTTGGATCTCTCTGCTTTTTCATCTTGGGAGGTAAGATTTTGTTGCTGTGTTTTATTATTATTATTATTATTATTTTTACTCCACAAAAGACAGAAACTAAAATAGATATAAAAATGCTCCTGTTCTTCAGCTTTTTCATCCTTAAATAAGGTCCAATTAAAGCTTGGAGTTGTGACACTGCGAAGTGTCTAATACCAAACACATTGGCCCTTATCTATAGTTTCCTTCCAGGCACAGAGTTTTCTGCTGGGGAAATGTAAACTAAATGTTAACTTCTTGTTCTTATAATGCATGTTATCCTCCCTGGGGTCACCCTGAGTCTAGCATGTAGTAAAAAAAAAAAAAAACTTTCTGAAGCCCAAGCTGAAAAAAAGCAGTGTCATTTTGTGGCCATTCTATATATTGCATCAAATGAATTTTACATGAAACATACTGAGAAAGTCAGTCCTCTATGTAACTCAAGGGAGGTTAACTTTATTTGAATTATAGGGTATATCCTAAGGTTAATTATTTTAACTGGTTTTGTAGGTTTCTCTGTCTCGATTTAGAGTCCAACATTTTTTGTAAGGTCTTGGGCCCCCACTAGCTGCAGTGTAAACAGTTGGTGACCTGCTTTAAAGCCACTCAGTCCCTTCTATACGACAATACACTGATTGTCACATTTGCATACATGTTTTCTTCTGCTATTGCATCCTACGATGAGTCAGCAGTATAACGTGAACTAAATGAAAAGGTCAGGGGTGGTAAAGTAGCACAGCTAGAAATTTACTATGAACTGGAAAGTATGTGTTCTTGTCTACAGTCTCATATATAATGCTTGTTTTCCTGCCAGGAGTTGGCTTCACTTGGGTTGGATAGATTGAAATCTGCTCTGCTTGCTCTGGGTCTAAAATGTGGAGGGTAAGTAACATTACTTTTATCATCTGCTATCTATTTTAGTGATCATTATGCTAAACGCACACATTGTAACCCCATGGGTGGTCAGCCCAAGTCAAACTTGGGATAAAAGTAAACTTGCTGATGGCCAATACCCCTAAAAGAACTTTTAAACAAAGGTCTCTTACCTGTTCTCTAGGGCTAGATACCAGACTTCCTGTCTATTTCTCTGATCTTTTATGATGTCACTGCATGCCACCGTCAATGGGGGGAGGAGTGGGAAATTAAACTGAACACAAACGTCCGTACACATCACTATCGCTTTTGGTACAGTAATTGGCACCTCCATGTACAGCTCAGGAGGTAAAAAAAAATAGCTGCAATTCCCTGAGTTAAGGAAGACTTACATAAGCATCCATCTAAAACATTGTGTTTCATTCAATATTAGCATGAGGTCTTCATGAGGTTGCAGTTACTGATGCACCCCACCTACTCCCCAAAACATTTAATATGACCTTTGTCAAAATATGGAGGCTGCTATTGCTGACTACTGAAAATACTGCTTGTCTGTCTGACTTTTACTGCATGCTTGTTCTGTATCAGTAAATAGGAATTAAACACAGACACCTCAGTTCAATAATGAAACTGCGTAAAAACGTCCTGCTTTTTGTCCCTTGTTATAGAACTCTTGAAGAAAGAGCTCAGAGACTGTTTGGCACAAAAGGAAAATCTCTGGATGCATTGGATCCCTCTTTGTTCACAAAGAATCCAAAAGCAAAGGGAATCAGAAGGTAAATTCATGTGCTATATTTCTTTTTAGGGCTTCATGTGTAATATAACCTTTTGCTTGGGTTTTCTAATCTGGTATACAGGTTTATTTACAAAGACAGTAAAAAGCACTGATTCTCTATAAAGTACAATTACGTTTTCCAAAATATCTCCCAAAGGTACTAGGTATCGTCAGCTATATGTACAAATGATACAAAAAAATCAAACCGTATACAAATTTACAGCAACAGTACAGGATAATATATTGTTGGTTTGTATGTCCACATACATAAAAAAAAATCTCTAATACATGGAATTATTGCACAAGCATTACATTATATCTCTAATTGTGTTGATGTATACTGGCATTCAGTGATTTTTTTTTTACTTCAAGACTACAGCAGTGGTGCCGACCTGGGCAACAGGAGAATGAGGGGAACAAGAAAACAGACCCACCAAATATCCTGTGTGATAGTGCCCTCTCAGACTTCATGAGTATATGAAGTCTGAAGTATTGGCATTGTCATTTTTTTCCACCCATGCCATAAATGAGTGTGTCCCTCCTACACATAGCTCATGCCATCAATGACACTGACGATGTTGGCTGGGAAACAGACACCCTCCATTATAATGGAGGTCTAGGCGGGTGACACATAAGGGGTAGTGCCAGAACAAACTCTGGATGAGCTGCACTCATGCTGGGTGGGGGGGGGGGGGGGTTAATAAAGACCTAGATTCCAGATATACACATCTCTTCATGATAACTGTAAAGTCATAACTTTACAAAACATTTAACTGTGTGTCTTTCTCATCTGCTTGCTATAGCTGGTTTTACAGCCATTTTGGTGACACTGTTGTTGCTTGTAACATTGTTAGTAGTAATCTACTGCTTCTTACAGTAAGGAAGTAGTGTACATTTGTAGACACAGCCACAACTGTGGGTAGGTAGGTTCTGGTATATATGCAAGTAGGGTATGAGGTTTATATGCTAGGTGTGATCATGAGGTCTGGGAGCAAATAGTAATTTTAATAGTATTATTTTTACAGTTAGAAAATATTGTGTAAATACGTCATAATCGACATGTGTTTTTTTCCACAGAGACACAGAAAAGAATAAGGACATTGCCTTTCTCGAAGCTCAGATTTATGAATATGTAGAAATTCTATCTGTAAGTCAAATTCATTTTACATATATATACAAAATAGTGTTTTATTTTATGCTGGAACATGTTAATCAGTGACTTGCTTGACATAGAATCATTCTAGCCCCCCTTCTAAAAATACATATAGATTAAAGAACATTAATGCAGAAATATTAGTTGTAACTTGATTTGATCAATTCTTTTTTTGCCAAGCAATGAAATTTTTATCAATTTTAATTGAAAATACCCATGGACTTCCCAAGGAGAGATGTCCCAGAAATGTTTGTTTGTTTTCCCTTCCACAATGCTATAAGATGTTATGATGAAGAAGAATTCTTCCATTTTTTTACCTGTTCATTCTACAGAGCTAGGAAGCCATTTGGGAGAATGTGACACCTTGTTTGGCATTTACAGTAATACAGCGGTAGAGCAGAGCTGGGAATTCTCTTGGCGATATCTCTGTGTATAAAAATAGCAACCTGAATGTGATTTACCTAGCCAACAACACAATGGTGACTTGCAAAGTTTCAAAATCCTAGGCTGTTGAACAAGGCATAATCCATGTTTGAAAGCTTGTGGTAACGTCCTGTTCAGTTGTAGATTTACTCAATTTTGGCAATTTAAGAGTTCACTGTTATTTTTAACGCCAAAAAGTTGACCCTTACTTACAACCATTGAAATTAATAGAAGGTCAGGACACTGACCCCACAGTAAATGGTACTGTTTTACAGGTGCGTGTCCGATATGATACTGTCGTTGGACAGCGGGACATCACACGGCACTGGTTAGGAGCCTTAGGGCATGTTTCCACATCCATTGGCACCCCCTACTCTAAGTGCAGTGCTTGGTGGGAGGCCCCGACACTTTACCTGCTCGACGGATGCTGAACATAGGGTCCTGTCAGATGTGGAAACATACCCTTACTCATTTAGGAAAGAGTAATAGATACCAATGTGTTTTAGTTCTACTTGTGTCTCTGCTGTTGAGATTGAACATTATTTGTCCCATCCCCCTTATCACAAGGAGAAAAGGCAAAATGGCTGCAGAATGATTAGCATGAAGGTTATGTTGAAGTATGAAAAGAAAACTAAATGCTGTGTGTTGTCAGCCTCAATCAGGACTTTTTCGGCTTACTGCTTTTCTGGAAGATTGCCCAGAATTCTGTACTTTTAGCATCTATAACCTACTGGGTGTTTTGCCCTACTTAAACTAGTGTAAACTTGTCTGTGCGCTGGTGTACACACCAATCCTGGGTCGGCCCCGTTGACATCATATATGATGCCAAAGGGCCAGGGGTTGGCGGTGCAATTGACCTCCATGTAATGGAATCCCTTTTTCAGAGCACATCTCAGGCGTCAACGGGGGACGCTGGGGACGTGTTCCGGGTCTAGATGAAGGCGCCACATGTGAACCGCCCAGTAGATTAAAGAAAGGGAAAACTGCATGTATTGCGTACAAATATTCTTCTTTTCCCTGAAAATACTTTTGACATTTTAGTTCCAGATTATTTCTAAGGGTTTTAATCACTCCGGGTCCTACATTTTCTTTTTTCAGTATGTAAGTGTATAACAGCTGAGAACAAGTTGTTACATTTGAAGCCAGTATGGGCGCAGTTTGATTGTCAATTAAACTACGCCCGTGTCGGGATTGTGCGCAACCACTAGCTGTCTGTGTGCCTGCAGCATTTCTACAGCTGGGGGGGCGTGCCATAGACCTCCATGTCAGCGGAGGGGGCATCGCTTGTCTCCCCACACACCAGCGGTGTGTAGAGGGCTAGGGGGAGAGCCGGCAATCACAGCGGACTACAGTGTATTCTGGGAAACTGCTTTCCCTGTCATAAAAAATGGTGAGAAAAGCCATAACTCTAGGGAGGTTAAGGTAATCAGACCCTTTAACACACACTGTCTGATATAGATGTCGTTTTGTCTGTTCACAATTGCAGGAGCAGAGACACCTGACACATGAGAATGTTCAGCGTAAGCAGGCCCGAACCGGTGATGAGAGGGAAGAAGAAGAAGAACAGATTAGTGAAAGTGAGAGTGAAGATGAGGAAAATGAAATTATTTATAACCCCAAAAATCTTCCACTTGGTTGGGATGGAAAGGTAGGAGATCTGTTTTTGTGTGATTTCTTCATGTTTGCAGAGTGTGATATTTTCTGCTTAATGATTGTTTCTTTGTGTTTGGCCCAAAGCCAGATTCTTGATTTTGGTCAGGACTGTATAATCGTTTTTTTTCCCTATTTGTAGCCTATACCATACTGGCTGTACAAATTGCACGGTCTGAATATAAATTACAACTGTGAGATTTGTGGAAATTACACCTACAGAGGGCCCAAGGCTTTCCAGCGCCACTTTGCAGTAAGTGTTTTGTAATACAAAAATGTTATCTCAACAAACATTGTAGGTCACTACCACTAATGTCTTTTCTCTGTGATCTCATTACCAGGAATGGAGGCATGCACATGGTATGCGGTGTCTGGGCATCCCAAATACAGCTCACTTTGCTAATGTCACACAAATAGAAGATGCCGTTTCCTGTGAGTAAATACTATCCACTATCCGGTTCCATGTGTCTTATTGTATTTGATTTATGTTTCTCCAACAAGCATGATAGCCATTTTATAAGATCTGAAGCACAACTGCTAAATGTATTTGCTTAGCATCACATTAAAAGTGAAGAGATGGATTTCCAGGTTCATTGTGGTTTGACATGTTAGCATGCCCCTTCAGTCCCAGTCGAAAAATAGAAATTTACATCATGTATAGAAATTTGCAATCGCATTATGCTTGTATGTTACATTTTTAGTCTTTTGTGTTATCAATTGGCACTACCCTACCAAAACTATTTTTTATTAAAAGTATTTTTCTTGTGTTTTTTTTTTAGTGTGGTCAAAACTCAAGCAGCAGAAGGCTTTAGAGAGGTGGCAGCCTGATACAGAGGTAAGCTAGTGGTATTTATTTTATTCTTATTGGCCAAAAACAAAGCCCCCTTAGTCTTCATGTAATTAACACTTATTATATAGCAAAAACAGTTCTTCTCCTATCCAGTTACTTCCACTTCAGTGCCTTAACAATCGTTTATAGGAAACAAGGCTCATGGGGACTTTGTAGATGCCTCAAAGGTATATATTCTGCTTGTCAGTAACGTAGTCACTGTTACACAAGTGCCTCTGATGTTCACCTCTAACGTGGTAACCCAACAACTGATGTCATAACAGTGCATTACCCAGGAACGAAATATTGCTGCCCTTCTCAATCCATTTGGGGGTTTTCCTAATTTCTGATTACATTAGCAGTATAACTTCATTTTATGTATTTGTCTTACAGCTTTCTGTATGTATTTTAAAAAGTGGATTTAAAATATATAAAGTTAAATGTCCATAGTTGAAACTGTACTTTTGTATAGATTTATATTACAGCCTTGACTTGGATCTTGCTCCCACTGAAAATACATGCTGTCATCATCCATAAGCCTGAAAATGTATACACACACAGGTCATGTAAGCACAAACCAATAGGAACCAATAGTCTGTCACTATACTGCCTACAGAATTAGACATTGGCAAAAAAAAGTGTCAGTCTATTTATACATGAGTGTGTATCTGTGTGAGATAATTCGCACATCTCCAGGGGCATTGGAAATACCAAAATGTCTCTCTTTTCCAAGTATGTCCAACAATAGTATGTTTCAATAATACCCACCTGAAGAGATTCATTCTTTACAGCTCACAATGTGGCTGTGAGACACTATCGTTTTACAATACAAATACCATTATAGTTACTGTTTTCAGCTGAGCCATTCCAACTTTTATGGTAAAAAAAAAATTAAGCTGCACTCTGAAGAAGTTACTTTCTTATCCCTCCAGGGCTACTTGCATTCAGTCCACAGTGGTTGTACTTTGTACTAGGTAGAAGTCTGTGAGGGATCATTCACAAATAGGGTGGGGGGGGGGGGGGAGCCTGCAGGGAATAAGGGATCAGTGAGGAAAATAGCTTTTTAGTTTCCTATTAGATGGAAAGGAGTACCTAACCCTACAATTAGCCTTTTATGGGGAATGTGGACAGCCTTGGCTATATTTGTATACATTAAATTATTTCATCATTTAAAACGTATTGCCTATATATGTTCTGTATTCAGTAATGCTGTATTTCTCATTTACAGGAGGAATATGAGGATTCCAGTGGTAATGTTGTCAACAAGAAGACATATGAAGATTTGAAACGCCAAGGCCTTCTGTAATATACATCATTTCTTCATCAAAATTACCCATATCTCATTCTACAAAAAATTGTTCCAACCTTTTTGTTTTGCTAGTGCCTGGTTATTGGGGCGGAAATCACCTGTAACATTGTCTTTTTTTAAATTAAACTTTTTCAATATATAAAATTGTTACTGAGGAGCCTGCAGTTATTGTGTTTTGTGATATTTGTAGGGTTAATTCACACATGTCCCACTACTGTGCAAATTGATGAGATTAGTGCGCTCCAGTCATTTAAAAAGACTGTTTGATGTTCCATAGTGGTCCAAAAAACACTATAGCTTTGGTTCTCAACCTTTTTAAATCTTGTGACCAAGACTAACCAGTCCCCCTCCACTCCTACCCGCATTCAAAGGACTCTTCCTGGAAGTGATGCCACAATAATCCTGTAACGCCCCCTCCCTCCTAAGATGCATGCACACAACTCTTTATATCTAAAGCAATTGTGGGGATGATACCATGTTCAGGGGCTTTGTAATTGCCTTGCAAAATCAAATAGTGACATTTTTGAAATTCTACCATCTCATAACCAATTTTGCAAGATGTCCATAAGATGGCTCTGCCACTTGTTTCACCAGCCCGAGTGCAGCTCGGGATTTGCCCTCTCTGGCATCCCCCCCCCCTTTTGATGCCACTGATGGGGGGGGGGGGGAGTGGACCCCAGGTTGGGAACCACTGTACTACAGGGGCACCAATCCTATCACGGAGGTACCAGGAGTAGATTGCAGAGCCCTTTTTGTCTTATTTATTTTTTTCCTTTTGCTTGTCTCTATTAATACAAGATGTTTTACACAAACCTTTTTAACCTCCCTAGCGGTTGAGACGAGCCTAGCTCGTCCGAGCTTTAGGCTCGCCTCAACCGCCCGGGAAGCCGCCGACGGGGAGACTTAATGCCTCCCCGGAAAGCTGCGGCGATTGTTTACATCGCCGCAGCATTTCCGGGTGGGCGGCGCCATAGACCTCCATGTTAATGGAGGAGCGCCGGCTTTCTCTCCCGCGCAGCTGTTGTCAGTAATGACAACAGCTGTGCGTAGAGCTCCGGCGGGATGCCGGAAACGGCGGGCAGTGTACTATGTACACTGCCTTGATGGTGCGCTAGGGAGGTTAATACATAAAATTAATTCATTTTGTTACTTTGTAGATTGCCCTAGTCATTTTAAGTAGCTTGCATTCCAAAAAGTGTGGGCACCCTTCTATAGTGCATATTCCTGAGGGCAGCTTGGATGGGGGGATAGATGATATGATTGGTTCAAATTTTCTAGATACGATTACTTCAAGTGTACCCATATTTCTATCTTTTTCTATTGTTCTGGAACTAGCAGAAAACGCTGCTCATGAAAGGGGAGGTCTAACATAAAAGGAAAGAGGACATACGTTTAAGTGTCTGCATTTCCTTGTTAGTGGACATAAATGATGGCATAGGTTCAGCTGACAATAACCAGTTGTAAGTAAAAATGAAAACACCATTGTGAATTATTCAACTATCACATCAAGGGCGTCTGTGGGGTACTTCCTTACATTCCATTATTGTTCCAATTTTGGCACTCGGCATCAACATAAACTTCCTTTTCCTTTTTTAACAAAGGGTGTGAGACATTTGAAAGGAAAACTAACAGAATAGTGGAACAGGTTCTCTTTAAGTATTCAATCTCTGTATTGGTCCATGAAGGAGCTGAATCACCTATCTATCAAATGCATTTAAATAAAATTATGGGGAAGAATCTTATTTCTATGACCAGCCTCATGATTTTACAGATAAAAAATCCTTTCCCTGATAACTTGGTAGCAAATATGTTTTTAAGTGCACAGCTTCTCTCATATACTAAATATTATGGGCTATTTGACATCTTTGCTCCTAGATAATAGGGGAAAAATCGCCTTTGATGAGAACTCCAATGTCCTTTGTAGTCCCTTCTCTGGTGCAGTGCCAAAGTGGAAGCCAAGAAAATACCTGATCACACTGTATTGACAATTGCACACAGGCTTTACCCATTGGGAATCATGGCGCCTCTAGTGGCCACTCGTGACATTACACTGCTAGATAAATATGAAAACTCCTATATGATTCATGGGAAGAACAGGTATGCATACATTTTTTTTTTTAAGATTCCTGCTGAAAGGTAAGTCAAAGTTTATAAGTGAGTGCATTATCGTGGCACTTACCATGTTAGACTTGTAGTTGTTGATATTTTTTTTTTATGTTCCAACAACATGAGCCACCAAGACACTGTATTTGCAAAGCAACATGAAGTATTTGCTCTGCATGGTAACATCCAACATATGGCTGCTTAATGTGTTTGCACTGGCGAAACATGTCATTTTGCCCAAATAGTTTATTCCTCGGTGACCCTACAAAAGATGGCGGAATTGTTTGGGTCTTGCAATTCTCTTTTATACAGATCTTCTAAATTTGTCGATTTTGGCTCTCAAAGCAACAACCGCAGTGACAATGTAACAGTCCTCAGTGTTGTCACCATAAATGCATGCATTCATTGTATTGTGACGATTAGCACAGGATGATGCTAGTGGGCCTCAGGGAAATTGTAAACAACCTTTTTCCCATAATGCTATAAAACAATGGAGTTTCCTGGTATAAAAATGGGACTGAATGCTAACTTGCATCTTAGTAAAGGTTTGGGGGGGGG